>OX459112.1:125490898-125902801 GCA_949775065.1 Brachyopa scutellaris
TACAAAAAACTAAAGAAACTAGAAGTACCCAATAAAAGAACATGTTTTCACGTTGAAGATAAATCCAACGCAATATCACTTTATGCTGGTGGGCCAAGAGCTTATAAAATATTACGGAAGAATGCTTCTTGTCAAGATCAATTTTTGTGATCCAAAAATTAGTTCGACTATTTCTCACTATAGTACACTTTCGTTTGTGAATGTTGCTGTATTATCGACAATTGCCAAGGGTGAATGTTGCCAGATTAGAATATAAAAATATTGTTGGCAATCCAAATATCATTAATGTTATTTTGTTCGAATAAATTAATTTTTCTGCTCATAATGATATTCAAGCGATGTGAAACTGAAATTATAGCTGCAAATTATTATTCTCATTCGGTATCTGCTAATCAAAATTAACAATTTCCTCCTAAAAAATAAAACATTTAAAAGAAAATATTCATTCGCATGGCAACTTCGCACTAAATGTCAAAATGAACTTAGCTTGTACAATCACCACAACACAGAACTTTGATCTAGTTTGTTTTATTATTCTGATCTGATCCGGATCAGATCACGGGGATAATAAAACACGGCTAATATTATAACATGTATTTCATCTTATGGGAAATAATAACATGTGCACTAAATAATATAATAATAGTTTTATAAGGTTACCATGTAGCTGCTGTGTCATGGATGTAGGTGGTGGTAACAGAGGTTTACTCAGGAGCTCAACGTGGGTGAAAATAAGACGTATTTCCAACACCCCGTAGCGTAGCGCGTAGCACACAGAAGATGCAAGATGGATACGATTTTTAAACGTTAAAAATAACGAAAAGAATGACAGAAAGTCCAAAATTTATAAAAAGTTGCCCAAAGTTATAACATAAAGAAAGCATTATAACCCATTACTTAAAAAATAAAACCTTACATTAGTTTTCTTTATACATAACTAGCTGACCCGTGCTCGCCTTGCTTCGCCCCCCTGCCTCTGTTAAGGCAAAACAAATTGTAGGTATTGGAGATGAGTGCCGAATTATTTTTCCGAATTTACCCACTTAGAGATGAGATTACGAAAAATTCTCTCTAAGTGTATGTTTCTGTTATTAAAGCAATATACTGTCCAAATTTCAGCGCTTTAGGTCCATCGGTTTGGTGTGTGCGTTGTCTGTCACTGTCAGTCAGTCGGTGAACTGTTTTGTACATAGAGATAGCTGACCCATGCTCGCCTTGCTTCGCCCACCTGCAACTTTTAAGAGAAAACAAATTGTTTTATTCTAATAGATTTCTATAGCCTAGGTACAGCTGTTGCCCGACAGCCATTGCCCACGTACTTTTTTAAAATTTGAAATTGCTCTTACAATCATATTTATCGTAGTAGGCCGGGCACAAAGCATCAATAGAATGCTATTTCAGTAAATACGCAGAAATTCGTATTCGAAATGTACGTAGAGTTAAGAAAAGATTAAGGTCTTAAAATTTGCGTATATATATTGACTTTATGCAAACATTTTTATTTTGCCAATTCGTTTAACTGGTTTAAAGTTAGGAGTTAATATGTGGGACAACCTCAAAAAAATGGGTATAAAAATATAAAAAAATTACATTTTCTTAAGAACAAACAATATTTAAACAAAAAAAACATAGCCTAACTGGTTTTAACGAAAAAAACGATTATAATAGAATTTATTTCACGATAATCGGTGCAGTATTTGCCGGTATCATCGGTAACAAAATTTTTTGAATTTATGTCTTTATATAATAGTAATGATTAATATTATTAGATCATTTACAATAGACTAATGAAATCTTTAAGTTATATTTAATTTTTTTTTAATGAAAAATGACAGTAGACAGAAAGGAGACTGTGCATTTTCACTTTAAATTCATTTTTTGAAAACTTGAATTTTGGTATAGCTATCTATACATTACGGTGGTCCACATATTTCAGACTACTCATCACTCAAAAATATTTTGAAACAACTGTGGTGGCGAAATGTAAAGTCGAAAAAAGATCTCTTTTCTTCTTAGTTTTACAGAAATAAAGCATCTTGTTACTCTGTTCTGTCATCAGAAATAAAAAAAAAAAAAAAATACTGATGTTAACTGGTATTAAAATTTACAGATACTTTTAGCTTAGAAAATATCTGGTTACCGTAGAATTACCTAACATTGACCACTTTTGAGCTTTGAAACGTTATAAAAAAATAAAGGTTTGTTGTAATCGTTATCTGTAAAAAGCATGTATAGGGGACTGTTTTGGTAATAAGTTATGGTAAAAAAAGTAATTGGTCAATGTTAGGCTTCGGTACCCCTAAAATTGACTGGATACAATTTACGTTATTTTCAAGTTATAAAAGCAATACAAAGCAATATAATATCAAAATTTTCTTATTATCATTATTCAATAAGTAGATAGGAACATAGATAAAAAAAACTTTGATATAGGTAGGTACCTAAATACGTAGTCACACTTAGCGGTCAAAGTTGCGGATTCATGTATTTATACTAGCTCCTAATATTGACCAGCCAGTCAAAGTTAGGAACCCAACGGTCAAAGTTAGGACGAAGACTAAGAAATTATTAAACACTTTTTATTTCCGATTAATTTTAAATAACAATTAACTAATAAATAAGGCACGTTTTTTTATGTCACTAATAATATATGGAACTACATACTCAATAATTTTTTTCACGATTGCATATTGTTTTCTTGTCGTGCGAAGATGATTTTACCGACACTTAAAAATACGCGTTTGAACAGGCCAGTCGTTCTTGGCGATTATTTTCAATTATGACAACTGTACATCTACGGAATTTTTTCTGTCATCTATAAATATCCAGGGATGACATAAGTGGTAATATTATTTAAATATCTGGTTACTGTTTGTCGCTAGGAACGTTTAAAAGATTTTATGATTTTTGGTCAATGTTAGGGTAGGCTGACCAGACTCTCTCCTTTTTAGGAAAAAAAACTCTTTCCTTTACAGGGATTTACTAATTCTTTCTTTTCCTAAATTATTGTTGAATATACTCTTTTACTCTTTTGTCTAAAAATTAATAAAATTGTAAAATAAAATATCTCTTTTTCTCTTTGTCGGTTTCCCTTTTTCCAAAGAACAATAGCTGAGGTAAATAAAAATAAGAACATACATACCTATGTATTAAAAATTTAATGAATATTGATCAGAAAAATTTAGCATATTCTTATTTTTATTGTCATCACCCACTCGTCATCACTCGTATATGAAACGAGTCTACTTTGGTTGCTCTAAGTTTAATACACTAGAAATTATAATTGCATAACTGTTGGTACCATTTTCTATGAAAGAATGTTTTTAAACACCCTGTAGCTCAGTGGGAGTTCAAGATAGACCCCTCTCTCGTACGATTTTTTTCATAGTGTGAACCAATGAATCAAATCCGAAAATATCTGTAACTCAAACCGGACCACCCTGTATATTTACTCAGTAGACTACGCACAATCATTTTTGAAATGGCAATCTTGCTAGAATGGTGTAAAAATGGCAATGTGTAGGTTGGAATGAAAAATTACGGTTGGTATGATGGCGAGAATGATGAGAGTTGAAATTTTTCGAGGATTTTGCCGGAATGATGGAGAATGTTTTTTTATGATAATTAGTATCGCCTATGGTAGAAATTTGGTCAATTGTGCGTGAGAAAAGCACATATTAATACGGTAGACGCTCGATATAGTGAACTTAAAAAACCAGGCCTGTTCACTGGGGCGAGATTATTCATTGAAACGAGCGTGAACTCCTTGAAGCAAATTTCATCATTTGTTTTTACGTACAATTCATCGAAAATAGAATATAATTACAATTTTTCTTTGCAATTACTAAAAAGCAAGCCAATACACTGGTCCCTCGCTTTGCTTTATAAGTAGAGTATTTTATTTTTAACAAAAACAACTCATCCGTAAAAAAACGTAAAACGCAACAAAAATAAAACATTCCATATATTTTCTTAAAAACTTAAAAAAGGTGTCGCTCAGATTTTCCGCAATTGCCTCTCTTTTTTTGTTAATACCTACTACAGACAGTAGATTTAGCTACTTCATTTTTTTGTAATGTAACCGCAACACCTTTTGCGTTCGCCTATTTATAGTCTGCTTTTACACTTAGAATTGTGAGTCTAGACTCACATGGGTGCAAAAGAGTAAGAAAGTTCGAAAAGATGAGAAGGAAAATATTTTGCCCTGTGAGTCGAGGGTAAAGTTTTTGGTGACTCTTTTTGACGTTTTTCTTTTCTCTTCTTCGTTTTATCATTGTATTGCTTCCCACCTAGACATCTGCACAATACAAGAACTGCAAAATAAAAGAGTCAAATTTGAGTCAAGGAAAAAAGTCTGAAGTGTAAAAGCGCAAGACTCACGGATGTAAATAACAAAGAGAAATTCGAAAAAAGTCTAGACTCACAAGTCTTATGTGTAAAAGCAGACATAATGATGTGTAGACAAAAAATGTTCGAAAAAATGTCATTCCTGTATAGCCTAGAATGAAATGATGAGAAATGACAGTCTACGAATCTCATTTCAAAAATGATATTGTGTTTGAAGCGGCGCAATCTATAAAAGGAATGGAAAGATTGTTTTTATGGTTCCGTACCCTCGGAAGTATTATATGTTTGCTCTTACTCTAAAATATCTGTCACGATAAAAATTTAAAGAACCGTTTTACCTAGAAACTTGAAATTTGGCACAGCTATCTATACATCACGGTGGTCCACATATTTGAGACTTCTCATCACTCAAGAATATTGTGAACTATACATTATGGTGAAATGTAAGCTCGAACAAAAATTTTCGTATCGACTTATAGTTTAACAGAAAAAACATTAGCTTGTTACTTTACTCTGTTCTGTCATCAGGAATAAAGAACAAATCGTGTTGTAGATACCGATGTTACCTGTGTACATATTATTATTAATAAAAAAAAATGCGACTAAAATTTTACAGATACTCTTTTAGTTTCAAAAATATCTGGTCATCCTAGGTAAGTGATCTGTATTTTTTTTTATTTTGTAATAAGTCACAATGCGTTCGTTTTTTCAAAGATATGAAATGGTGTTGACTCTTGAAGAGAAAGCGTATATTCCTGCTTTGCATAAGGAAAAAAGTGTCAAATCACAATTTGCTAGTCGACTAGGGTCTAATGAATGGAGTGTGCGAAACATTTTGAAAAAATGTCAACTAGAGAGCTCCAAAGATGGAAGCGGAAGGCTCAGAAAGACATCTCCTGGGGATCAGCGTCTGATCCAGCGAATTTGTTAAAAAAACGGTTTGCACATGCGGGGATATTAACTGGACAATTCAGAAGCAAAATCGGAAACAATAAATGATCGGACAGTATCGAGGTAGCTTAATGAAATAGGAGTTAATGTAAGGCGTCTTGCAGAAAAAACCAATGTTAACACTGCGAATGGGCAAAAACTAATACAAATTGGACTCAGACCTTAAAGCCAAGAGTGAAATTTTCGAATGAGACCATATTTAATTTAGTTGGCCCAGACGGGAACGCGGTGGTTCACCGAAGAAAAGGTGAACGGTATTCAGATTATTGTATTTTACCCACCGTTAAGCATTCCCCTTATATTATGATAGGGGGGGGCCCTACTCTGTATTTCGTTTCGAAAGTCAATCCTACTCGAAATTGCTTTTCGTTTCGCTTTTGAATTGGTACTCTATAACACTTTCGGAATGCAAAAAATAAATAAACTGAGAATAGGAGGAATAATATTGTTATGAATTTTAAAGGAAGAATTTAAAATAATAAAAAAGGAAAATGTAACATAATTATTCTGTTGCACTTCGGATGGACGAAGAAACAAGTGAAGAACGGATTGAGCGAAAATTATACAGGAAAAATATTATATTACAAAATATTATTGAAAAATGTGATAAAAGGTAAAACTCGGTTGGTACCAAGGATTCATATTACCATTACTTATCATTCATTATTTTAGTTTTGTTCAGAATTTTCGCCTTTCAAATGATGCTTTTATGTATGTTTTGAATTGTATACGAGACCAATTTCCTTCTCCTCTGGGATCCACTTTCCTCTAAATTTAAAATACCCGATAATGCATCATCAAACAGCATTGAACGGACACACGGAGAACATAATGACATGCTAAGAGAATACGGGAGCAAATCAAAAATAATTTATTAAATCAATAAACACAAAAAATAAACGCACAAATTCAGTTAGATTTAATATAATTCATAAAAATTATTTGTCACATGAATTGCTTGCTTGTTTAAATTGTTATTCTTAAAAAAGTTGCATTTTCAGGTTCTTTTAAATCTTTCCGTTAGCGAATTAGTTGTAGAAACAAATTTTCCGTTTTTCAATGCTTTTGACATTAGGAAACGAGATACCAGGTACCAAAATTCCACTTTCGGAATTGCAAATCGGAATTGCAATTCCGCTATCGAAATAGAGAGTACAAAATATTCGTTTTCGGAAAATGTTACTTTCGAAACCAAATACAGAGTAGGCCCCCAGATTTGGTGTTGGATAAATTATAATCCTTAGAGGCTCAGTAAATGCCGAGAATAACAAAAAATTATAGAAAACGATGTTGTCCCTACTTTATACAAACTTTACCGCAGTGTTGGTAGTGTGATTTTTCAGGCCGATTCAGGTCTTACATATAGAGCAAAATCGCTAAGCTTTTCTGCTGCGTATGATCCGTAAACTAACATTTTTATAATTTTTTTTTACTTTTCTCTAATTTTGGGTACAAAACGACAAGGATTCTTTGGGGATTCTTTCTCTTTCATGGGCTGGTGGTAGCCGGGATCTTAACCCTAGAGAAAACTGTTGGCATTACATGGGCAAACAAATTAGAGAGACAAGGACAACATCTGTTACTCAACTGGAAAGTATAATGAAAGATATCTGGTATAAAGATTTAACAATTTCACATATAAAAAAATTGTTTGGTTCGATGCCAAACAGGATTGATAACAAAAAAGATTGATAAGAAAAAAAGTGGAATAACCAAATATTGGGTTAATTGCACATTAAATTAATTCTTTTTTTATGTTATTTTATTATTTCAGGGTTGTATTCAATACTTACTCAGGTTTTTTTTTAATAGTTGCACCTGTACGTAATGAAAATTTTGATAAAACAGTTTACCTAAATAAAACGTAAAATTCCTTTTTATTATACAAATGCAAATATATTTGAATTGTGTGGTCAAATTTCGACTAATATATGTATATGTTTTTTACTCTAAACTAACAAGTTTTTCCACATTAAAGTAAAATATAAAAATAAATTTTATAGCATAAGAACAACCTTGATTTGTTCATGAAAATTGAAGAAAAGTAATAGTGCGAGTGTTTTTTTGTCCACGGCTGTACAGACTCGTATGTAGGTATATTTAAGAATTTTATTTTTATCGTAAAAAAGAAACATATTTAAAAAAATAAATAATTTTAAAACAATAGCTGATCCGCCCGGCCTCGCCCATGTACATAAACAGGCGCGTTATTCACATGACAGATAACTGCCAACGCCACCTGTGGGAAGTTTCTGTGACTACACCTAATCCTACTTCCTATCCTATCCTACTAATATATAAATGTGAAAGTTTGGATGTTTGGATGTTTGTTGCTCAATAACACCTTAACGGTTTAACAGATTTGAATGAAACTTTCGGGAATAGATAGTATACTTCCTCGATTAGAGATTAGGCTACTTTTTATACAAAATATACAATTCCTTGATTCCATAATTCGCATTATTCCGATTTCCGCTTTTATTATTTGGTCATTATTTTTGGGTAAACCATTGTCATTGATCGTCAGTCTGTTGGGGGAGGGTTGTTTCTGTGCTCTTCTCTTCGCCACGAATCCATCGCTATCGCTTACTCTTTAATTTTCTTTCTACCCATACGCGCATTGAATGATGGGAAACCATTGCCATTGATCGTCATTCTGTTGAGAGCGGGTTGTTCGTGTTAATATTAATGCTTTGTGGGATGGTCACACAAAGTAGAGAAGGGATGATTTTGCTGATATTTGCTACCGACTTTAGTTAGTTGTATTTCTAATTCATCAGTGTGCGGATTTAGATCGACGGAAAGGGGGAAATGAACGATTTTTTTTTACTTTCTTTTTGTTTTGTCACTTTACAGCGGTATTTGGTTACCTTAAGGTTAAGTTTCACCTTTTATTTCAATTAACAAATACATATATTATAGCAGGGGTAGGTAGGCGTTGTTGAGTTTAAAAATCAGTAAATAATTGGTGATTTCAGACAAACCTTACCAGTTACTCCACGATTAATGCTTACATCAAAGCCTAATATCTTCGGCGTTTACATAATGTTACTTTAACCATGAACATTAAGTTCAACTCCTAGATATAAGAAACCAGAAAGTACCATTATTTGATGCTCATAAAATACATATTATGTACATACAGATGTTTTTGTTCACAGGTATACTAAATTTCTAAGTTCAGATTATAATGTATTGACTTAAGAATTCTTTAGAATCTTAATTTAAATAATATTACTTCCTACTACTTCCTTTCTATCATGCTACAATCAAACAACGCGACTGATTTAAAGCACGGCAACGCCGGCCAGGCAACAGCTAGTAACTACTACATTTAAATTTAATATTGTTTATATGAAAATTATGTACGGAGAGAACTACATTTTCGTAAATATCTGGACCGCAGCGCCATCCATCGGGTCGAAATTTTACCAAAGACTTCCGTTTTATTTAAATGTTATATGGTGTGAATTTGAGCCAATTCGGTCCATAAATAAGAATTTTAAAAAAGCGATTCCAACGCCACCTGGTGGGTGGTGGATTTCAAAACTTTTTAAAATCACACAGGCATGCATGCGCAAACACACGGGCAAGGCTATCCTAAGGCTGGCATGCGTGCGCAAACAAGAATTTGCGCAATCTTGCATGCCTGTGGATACCCGGCTTTATCTCCAAGTTGGCGTGTGTGATTTCGGTCGGTGAACTGTCAAAGTGTGTTTGCGCACGCATGCCAGCCTGTGGATAGCAATGATTGCGCAAATTCTGTTGCTTACGTCATTTGTTTTGGTATGAATTTAGTGACATTTATGAAAGTTTGCCCGAATTGTGGTGGGATAAGGGTGAGTCATATGAGGAACTCGCATGCATGCATGCTAGTGGATAACAAAATAATTTGCGCATTCTTGCATGCCTGTGGATACCCACCTTAAGTCAGCTGGATTCGACTGGCTGGGAATCGTTTTAATTTAAAAAACACAGTTATAGATAGATAGATAGACAGACAGATAGATAGAACAAAAAAAAAAATGGAAATTGAAGTTGAAAAATAGAACAGCAGTGATTGCTTCCTACTATGTACTTCCTTTCTATCATACGATGCGAATAACTACATGCGCGGGCAAATTTTGAAAAGATAGGTGGAGCGAAGCACACCGGGTTACGGCTTGTATTATATATTATTAAGATCAGGGCGACATCCTGGCCAATTCGGGTATTCAAGACCAATTTCAGGCTTGCATTGGGTTATCTGTTGAAAGAAAACATTAGAAGTGATTTAGAGTTTAAATTTTAAGTCAAAATTTGCATTTACTTACGGCATGAGCCCGATGACATGGGGCGGAATCATCCTGAAATGTGGGATTTGGAATATAACAGCATAACTCTTCTATTGTAGAAACAACACCATCAGCAGTCATTTCTTTGTATTGGGTGGCCGTGGCGTAGTGGTTGTCGTCGTCGCTGTCACGCTGAAGGCTTACGGTTCAAATCCAGATGTCGCCGAAACATTTGTTTCTCACGAAATAAAAATAAGTTGATCAGTTTTCAGAAGCTAATGTCAAAACCTACTGCGAAAGCATAACACTGGGAGTAGGATGGTAGTATGGCTGAAGAAATTGATCGCACAAACTAATAATAGGAAACTTCTGGAAAAAACTTCTGTGAATCATGAGCAGTGACATAGCTTCCAATAATACACAACTCTCCAGTTATCCTGGACACCACCCATAGAGTTAGTTGAAACCTAACATCTGAGTTTCCTATCACTACGTCGATCTGGTTGTCTATCGTTCTTGTCATTCATGTGCTCGCGCTGTGTGTAAACATTATAAGGGTATTCATATCCCCTTTAGCGTGTGTAGATTATAAAAAAAAAATAAAAATTGCTGCGTTCAAGGAACCTGCAAAATACGGCCAAGACCTCAATTCGTCATACATCCCCAAATCCTAACATTTGGTAAATTCTTAATAGTGGAAAGCAAATATTCGTCTGTATATCGATCCCTGGCTCTCCTTTGCACTGTCTGCTTTCCGTCAGCTCCAATCAAATTAAATTTGGATTCGTAAGAAAATATCACTCTTCTGCAATCGTTGGCTGTCCCATCCCTGGTGCTGTTTACACACATAAATCTTTCTTTCTTCATAACTGCAGAGAGAAGCGATTTTTTTGCAGATCTACGGGCTTGAAGACCCATTTTATTTAGCCGGCATTGAACACTTCGCATGCTGATATTAATAGAACATCTCTCGTTCAAGTCTTTTCTTAATTTAAGGGCAGTTACGAACCGGTTTTTTAGAGACATGCGCACCAAAATTCAATCTTGCCGAGTTGTCCTTTTTTGGGTCTTTTGCTCCCAGATTGCTTCTCCGTACTGCCCGTCAAGCTTAATTTCTTCAAAAGCCACCTTAAAGTGCTTTCGTTGCGTCCCACAACATTTGCAATTCGATTATTTGAAAAATTTTCGCCATGAAGAGCGAAAATACGTCCTTTATCTGCTTCACACAAAACCACTGCAAAATGCCTTAACTCTTAACACACAACTTTGCTAGTTCTAGAGCGCTAATGCGTTATTGACTTGAGTATTTATTACTATTATTTATTTATTATAAAGTAATATAATATCTTATATATATAGCGCTAGCTACCATGGCTATCGGCTAGATTTAAAAGAAAGGGGTTAGTTTTTAAATAAGGTTGTTAATTTTTAGAGTTACAAGTATCTTATATACATTTCTTATATTAGTTTCTGTTGGAGTTTTTAAAATATCGGCAAGTGGAGTGGTGGAGATGTTTTTGACTGTGTCGTTGATATTATGGCATTCAAGTAGATGTTTCAGGGAGAGAATGGAATTGTTTTGGCAAAAGTGGCAAATTGGTGGATCAGTTCTGGATAGTAGATGACTGTGTGTAAGGTTTGTGTGGCCCATGCGGAGTCGTAGAAAGCATTTGATCATATTTTTTGGACAGTTAGGTGAGTATGGGGCCATTTCCGCTTGGGGGTTGATTGATGAGTAGTGATGGATGTACTCCTTCCACATATTCTGTCTTGTTTTTTTCCACAAGGTTTTCAGTTTATATTGGAGGTCCTTTTTGTTGTAAGTAGAGAAAGTGATAAGAGGTTCTGTTGTTGCGGCTTTTGCAGCTTCATCGGCTTGCTCATTTCCTGTTATTCCAGCATGACCAGGAACCCACATTATTTTAAGCCTGCTTTTGTTTGTGATTAGGTTATCCCTGATCCCTTCAATTATCGGTGTTGTATTGCTGATGTTTTGAATGGCGGAAATTGTAGAAAGGCTGTCGGTGCAAATAAGTATCTTCTTGTTTGGGAGGAGCTTTGTTGCATGGAATATAGCAAGAGCAGCAGTGAATATGGAAGAGTATTGCGGCAATATGCCCTTAACAAGAACGTTGCTGCTGCAATCAACCACTTGAGTATTTTCCCTTTTATACATAAAAAACAATAAGCATACATAGAAAAACTGTAATCGTAAAGGACCCGGAAGTCATACAATTTTCATAGTGCAGTGTTTTTTTGGTACGGGATATAGATTGGATGACGGTGAACTTTGTATTTTATCCTTCGAAAGTACTTTAATTACACATTCTTTAAAATTGTCTGGCCAGAAACGGCGTTTGATATGATTCACATTTTGGTAAATCTAAAAATACCTTTTAATATTAAACTAATTTCTTATACATTTCTTTATTTATTTATTAAGCTATCATGAAAAATTTAGCTAAGGAGGGCAATATAAAAAGCTTCTTTACTTGAACAACCCGTGGATGAAGCCTTTATGATACCGCCGCAAACTGTAAGACACCAAACTCTCCGGTCACCATCCAATCTGGTTTTGTTTTGTTCAAATGTTCCGCAACCCCTTCCTTTAATCCGCAAATCAAATCAGCTTTGACTGTGCGTAGAGCACATACGTTTGTTGGTTGAAATCCTTTAAGAACATAAAAAATAAGAAATAACAAAATTGCAAGTAATCAACAATGCAAACCTCTAAGACATGTTCTAAAGTCTTCCGTGTTATCCCATGTAAAGTCACCAATTAACTTTCTATAGTTGAGGTCTCCTTTAAATATTACTATATGCGACTCAGCCAATTTATTATAAAGACTCTTATTGATTTCCTCCATTCTAAAAAGAAGTGGCAACGTTATAAAAGAATCAATTAACAATCGAATTGAAATCTTTCACCTATAATATTCGTAAGGGCTAGTCCAAAACCATTCTATTGGAGCTACTTCAAATTTACCACTTTGAACGAAATTATACCACTTTTCGCCTGCTTCACATAACACAGGCGACGTGGGATGCTTTCTTAAATAGTCCAGTGTCCAGGTAAAATCCTTTGGCGTCACATCCGAAATAAACCATGGAGTGGCTTTTACATTAAAACGTATTTTTGTCGCTAGATTCTTTTCAATTAAATATTCAGCTAATATTAGATCCGTAAAGAATTCAAACCCAGAATTATCTTGGACAAAGTCAATTTTTCGAGAATTTCCTTGAAACGACTGTGATATACAATTCCATATCTGCTTCGTGTCATCGACTAAAATATTTGAGTCGAGAGCATCAACTGAATCGAACAGATTACCCGTTTGTTTGATTTCTTTGCCTTCTGATATTGATAGATCGCACCGGTTACCCCATAGGTTAAGCTGTGAAATTTAAATTGAAATTAAGTGTTTGTTTGTGATGACTTTTTTTATCTGGTATAATAGCGACAGCAAAATGTAAGTACATATTCTAATAAAAAAAAAGTGAAACTTCTTAGGTTCTAAACTCTGGTACACAAAAGTTGTCAGTACAGCGAAGATAGGATATTTGCGTATCAGTATTGTTACAATAGCTTGCATGGATCTGTCCCTCTTATAAACTGGACAAATCGCCGCAAATCGGAGAGCAATCCCGTAGGGTTAACATCTCCTGATTTGAGAACAACACAATTCGTCGAACGAAATAAAGAGAATTATGTACAAAGTGGACACCACTTTTGGCATCGATGCATAAAGATACTCGAAAAAATACCCTCTACATTATACAAACATTTCATTAAAATTGAGGTGTTATCCATTTTGTACACAATTACCGAAATAGATCTTGTAATGTGCATTCCACAAGAAAGAAGTCTTATCTGCCATCAAAAAATTCGTGTGTGTAAACTACGCGCGGCAAAAGTAAAACATGCATGTTATGTTAGAATAATTGTAATTTTGAAGTGTTGAATGATAATAATGAATGACAATAGAGCTACATACTGTAGCCATTTATACAATACACTTCTCATAAGTCGGAGGTTCATCTGCTGATGGTCGGAAAAAATAATGTATGTATGGATGTATGTAATGTATGCATGAATCTATGTAATGTATTTATGTATGGAATGTATGTATATATGTAATGTATGTATATATGTAATGTATGTATGTATGTAATGTATGTATGTATGTAATGTATGTATGTATGTAATGTATGTATGTTTGTATGTACATATGTACACACCATGCCAAAAAAAAAACGCCGCACGCATGTATATTTTCTAAAAAGTACTTTATTTTACAGAAATTTTATTATTTCTATAAAATTTGATTGAGGGATTGTCCTTCCTAATATCGTCTACAAATTTGTGTCCAAATTTCCCACAAATGATACAAAAGAGCGAAAGTAGGTAGACTCTAGCAAAAAACGGGTAGAAAATAGGAATATTTATCGTTCTACTCAGCAATAAAGAAAAATAAACAAAAATATTTTACGGTAGTTTTTTCCACTTTTTTTTATTAAACTAATTAAAGGAACATTGAATTGAGCTTGATTAGTCATTTTTACAAGAAAAACGGTTTTAGTTTTTCCCTAATATTTCGTAGCACCACCCTTAGCCCTTATGACCGCTTGAACCCTTTGTGGCATCGAGTAATAAAGTTTTTCTATTTCTTGTGCTGTTATGTCTTCAGTTCATACCTCTTTTATTACTGCTTTGAGCTCTGCAATAGTTTTAGGGGCCTTGTTGCGTACCTTGCGGCCCGTAATTGACCACAAGTTTTCTATTTTATTCAGGTTAGGGTTGTTTCCGGGCCAATTTAGGGATTCCAGTCCAATATCTTCTTTCAATAGGGTTATCTGTTGAAAGAAAATAATAATAAGACGAGGTTAGGAGCGCAGATTTTAAGTCATAATTTGGTTTTACTTACCGAACGAGCACGACGACAGGGAGCGGAGTCGTCCTGAAAGATGGGATTTGGGACGTAGCAGCATAACTCCTCTATTGTAGGAACAACACCATCAGCAATGATTTCTTTATATTTTTCTGCATTCACAGAACCATCCAACAGCAGAATACGTCCAAGACCCCAATTTGTCATGCATCCCCATACCATGACATATGGTGAATGCTTTAGGTCGGAAGTAAGCATTCGTCCGAATATCGTTCATTGGCTCTCCTTCGCACTGTCTGCTTTCCATCAGGTACGATGAGGTTGAACTTGGATTCGTCAGAAAATATGACTCTTCTCCAATCGTCAGCGATCCATTCCAGGTGCTCTTTAGCTCACGCCAACCTTTTTTCTTCATCTTTGCTGATAGAAGTGGCTTCTTAGCAGGTCGACGGGCTTGAAGATCCACTTCGTTTAGCCGGCGCTGAACACTTCGCGTGCTGATATCAGTAGCACATGTCTCGTTCAGCTCCATTCTCAATTCCCTGGGTGTTGTAAAGCGATTCTTGAGTGGCATGCGCTCCAAAATCCTACCTTGCCGTGCTGTCGTCTTTTTCGGTCTTTCGCTTCCAGGTTGCCTCTCCGTTTTGCCCGTCGAGCTCAATTTTTTTAAAAGCCGCCTCACAGTGCTTTCGTGGCAACCCACAACTTGTACGATTCGCCTGTTCGATAAATTTTCGCCGTGAAGAGCAAGAATACAACCTTTATCTGCTTCGTTTAAAACTATCGCGGAATTCTTTAGTTTTCACAAAACACTTTGACAAATTCTAGAACACTAATGCGTAGCCGCCTTGAGTGCTCTATCTCTTATATATGAAAATGACTAAACAGGTCACGAAACTGTGCAATCATACCTACGTATGTGTTAAAAAAAATTAGAGAAATGCATCCGGAAGTGATAAAAGCATACAATTTTCTGTATGACCAAATATGGACGCAAATTAATATCTTCTATCTGTGAGCTAAGTAAATGCTCAATATGAATTACTATAATGCAACATTGGCACTAATGGGCGTGTTTCTGACGGAGACGATATAGAGTGCACCGATCTATGATGACCTTATTAACAACATATTGCAAATACCACCCCCACAATGTCCTATTAACTTTTCTAATAACCTAATCGCTTCTCGCGTAGCTTTTCATATGCTTTCAATTTTTCTTCTTTATTCATACTATATTCCTGACTTAATTTTCCACAAACTTTCGATTTTCCGATAAATTCGAAGGAAAAATCTCCCACATTGCCGTAAAACTGACATTTTCCTTCACCGACAACCACAGGCGAATAACAACATTGACGAGTAACATTAATGCACCAAACACACGTTCAATGAAACATTGAAACATTGTCAATGAACATTGAAGAAAACCAAATAAATGTTGGTTTCCATGAATGTATCAATGTTACTTGACGAGAACAATGAAATGCATACAAACGATCAATGTTACTTGAATGAGTCATGTTTCAAGTAACATTGTCAACTAACATACATACTTATGTATGGAATTGTAGTCTGGTGGACAGCACTAGAAAAATTAGCTATGTAAAAAAAAATATAAAAATGGTGTAAAAAATGTATAGTAATTCATCAATTGAGAACGGCTGGGCCGATTTGGCTCAAATGGGAAAACACTTCGCAAAAGTCGGGAAATTGGAAAAACCGAAATGTATGGAATTTTGTGTGCAATTGTTCCGGAATGGCTTTTCGAATGGAAAAATATTAAATTCTTAGTGGAAAACTCGGAAAATCCCGGAAATACGCGAAAAATTTGAATCTTTTTTTAACGAAATTTTGCATTTTATCGCGTGATTTTTTCATTTCATTTTTAATGCATTTTTATTTATCAATTCAATTATTACTTACATGCTAGACAAAAGTGCTTAAAACTAGCTTAACTAACTTAACTATCTTACTCTAACTTACTGGCCCCACACGGGCACTCTAAGCTAAACTTAATACTTATACTATGTCTTTCGACGTAACCTAACTTATAATATAGAATTTTAATTGAATTTACAATTTTAAAGCTAAGAAAAAATTTTTTTGGAAAAAAACTTAGCAAAATGACAATTTTTGATTTTTAATTAAAACTACCTTAAATAACATTTACAACTACTTAACCTATCTTAACTCTAGCTACGTAATTAAATACGTATTTTTTTTTTTTGTTTTTGTGCTGTGTTATTTTATAGTTTTTTTGTGGTTTTTTATTTCTTTTTATATTTTTTTTCTGTTTGCAAAGTGCTGTGCAGTTTTTTTTTTTTTTTTTTTTTATTTTATAAAACTTAATAATACCTATACTACCTAAACCTATGTAAGCCGGCCACGGCATAAATATATACATATATTAATACACAAGCGGCCAACTTTGCCTTGGGGCTTACCCCGGATCAAACGGAATCGACGAGGGAATTCCATCTCTTTCCAGCAGCCACCAGAATTTCTGATGCTGCTGCTCAACATCGTACCCATCGCGCCCCGAAACCGACCTACTAAACCGGAGGCGCTCCGTTTGGCTCTGTGCGACGTCTCTGTCGTAGTTGAGCCGCCTATCCACAGTCTTGCGAGCAACATGGAAGATTAGCGGTACCGCTGATCTATCCTGGATCAGACCCTGTTGGTCAAAATAGAGGAACGCTTCTGGTGGAACGAAGCCGTTAAGGCGCACTCTTTCGTGGTACGTGAAATTGGGGTAATAAGCCCCGAAGATCAGGCTATTCATCGAACTCATTGCTCTTGCAATGTGCCTTCGAGTCATCTTGATCAGGAAATTATCCACTCTTATTAAGTTAGCCCTATTGTATAGGACCTCATTGGAATAGAATTTTTTGTACTCGGACTCTGGTGTTCTGTATAAACGAAGGCAAGTCCGAAGACAAGCCCTCTCAAACACCCGAATCCTTTCCATCGAACTTGGTCCGACGTTGAACCACACGGGACAACCATATGCTATCATTGGCCGTATAAGGGCCATGTAGCAGATAACCTTTACCCTCGCATCGAGTTGGCTGCTATAAAACAGTCTCTTTGTAAGGGCAAAAGCGCCTCTGGCTCTGGCCAGAGCAGCATCTATATGTTTGTTAAAATACAGATACTGGTCTAGCCAGAGCCCGAGGTATCTGACTACATTTCGACATGCAAGTGGCCTCCCGTGTCGCCCAACGATTGCGAACTTTCGCCAATTCCTTCTGGTGTCCCATGAGGCCCCAGACAACGGCGTCCGAAACAAGATGGTTTCTGACTTCTGGAGGTTGATCTTCAACTTCCAGTCGTCACAATATCGCTGAATCTTATCGAAGTCACGCTGCAAGAGAATTGCAATGACCTCGATCTTTGGCCCTGATCTGTACGCGACCAAGTCATCTGCGTACGCAATAGCATGGTGAAGAGACCCTACGAGATCACTTGTGTAAATATTGAAAAGGATCGGCGAATTAACCGCACCCTGTTGTAGACCATTTTTAATTTCAAACGTGCCAGCAGAGGTCACATTGCCATTTTTCACAATGAACCGCCTACTGGTGAGCATATTATAAAGTATGTACAGCAGTGGTTTACTTATGCTCAGCCTGCTCAACTTGTAGAAAAGTCCCTCTAGCCAAACGGTGTCGAAGGCTTTTTCCAAGTCAACCAGACAGGCACCCGTGCATTGTTTCTTGCTTTTGTTCCATTGGATATCCGATACGAGTTTAGACGCGGCATGTATGGTATCATGCCCCGCCTTAAAACCGAATTGGTTATCTGGAATTATATGTTTGTCGTCAACCCACTTAGTCAGGGCTCTATTGATCACTTTTTCGAATACCTTGCTGATGTTCGGAAGGAGACTTATTGATCGGAGATTTGCCGGATTGGAATTGTCCTTACCCCTCTTGGGGATAGGATGCACTACTGCTGTTTTCCAATGCGCTGGATAATGTGCATTATTCAGCACATTATTAAACAGAATGCAGTAAATGTCTACCGCTTCTAGAGGGAGATGTCTAAGCACAATGTTAGATATTCCATCGATTCCCACTGACTTCTTCTTTCTCAATGATTCGAAGATCGCTTGGAGCTCTACCTTCGATAAGAACGGGGGATGTATCCCTTCGTTGGCGACGGCATTATTTGCCCTTTTGTCTTCATTGAACTCGGTGAAACCGATGTTCTCTGATCGCCATTGCTGTAGTTCATTTCGAAGGCAGAAGTTGTGCACAAGGACTCGATTCTCCAGGTCATGGTTCGGGCAAATACTGCTATTCACCTTATACACTTCCTGAAAAGTCGCTCCTATAGTCTCAACCTTCTCCTGCGGATCTTCGATCAAAAAGAAATTGTCGTCATCGACTGCGTTTACTGGATCTATACCTGCTGTCACAAGTATTCGTTCGTTGTCCGTATTTCGAGGAATTTTGAGACATGGAAGGTCGTTGAGATTATTCCTCCGAAATATTTTATTTATTTGCGGGAACATACTGGGGTTGTTGGCTTTTACAGCCCCAATTTTTTTGTTCCAGTGCAGATTTACCGCTAATCGGTAGTTTTCTTTAATTAACTGTTGGAGGTTTTTAATCAACGCCTTCAGTGTCCTAATCTCTGAGTTTTGTCTGTCAGTAAACCGTCTGTACAAGGTTTTTAATCTCGAGAGCAGTCTACTTTTCTGTTGGTGTAGTGCGTTTATTGTTGCGTTGCGGTATATCCCTACATTGTCAGTTTGTTGATGTCGAGGTATCGTCCTGTCCATCGTTTGTTTTATTATCTCGTCCATTTGTTTTAGGTATCCGTCAATCTCCTCATTTGACAGATTCCTATTGGACGGTGGGTTGAGCGAGTTTGAGGAGAGTGCTCTTGTCATAACTCTAGAGAAGCGTGTCCAACGTACCCTACTATAATTGTAGGGATGTGCCTGAACAAACGCTTCAAGTTCCGCAATCTCGTTGGGAATTGTAATTTCGGCACTGAGTCCGCAATGGTCACTGTCATACACAAATGTGCGAAGGCAGTTTATAGTTTGTCCGTTCGTGTTAGTCAGTTGTAACCGTACGTCGAACAGCAAGAGATCCAGATATGATCCGCCCCTAGGAAACGACGGACTATCTGTGGCTTTCAAATCGAGTCTATACTCGACACTGTGCTGACCCCACCAATTAAAAAGTTGGTTCCCTCTAGAGTTAGGAATGTTATTTCCCCAATCTCTATGTTTGGCATTTAGATCCCCGGCCAAAAGGAAATATTTCTCATCCGACTCCAGCCTAAGGCATCGGAAAAGTGTCTCGAGCTCTGAAATAAATAAAGTTGGTTGCGTAGCTTCAGGTGCATAAGCTGAGATCATGTACATCTTCTTTCCACTATGGAGAGGGATGCACACGATACATGCTTCTAGCTCCTGGAATCTCCGCACTTCACCACTGTACACTACCTTATATTTTAGCCTTTTACTAATGAAGATCGCAACACCTCCTCCTTGTATAGAGTTGGGTCGGTCTCTTCTTACTATATTATAATTATTGTGCCTTAGCTTATGTTTCTGGTTTAGCTTAGTTTCGCTAACCAAAAGCACATCAGGGCTTTGATCTTCTAACAACTTAAATAGTACGGCTCTTCGTTCGATCCTAATCAGTGAATTAACATTCACCGCAAGGATCCTAAAGGTATTCTCCGCCATCGCACACATTATGATTGGAGATGCGCTAGGCCCGGCAGAAGCGCGCAGATTTGGTCCACCCTCTTCGCCTGCTCTTGTACCTGACGTTGTAGCTGACCCATCTGCCCTTGAATAGAGAGCAAGATAGCCATCAAGTCAGCCTCCGGTGCTTTAGGCAGTGGGGCCTGTGAAGCAGCCTTCGGTTGTTGCTGTACCGTCTGTCCCCTTCCTGCCGCCATTTGGGCGTAGGATATTTGGGGTGTGACGGTTTGACTTTGGTTTGGACGTGGTAGACTTTTCACTACGCTCTTCTGCTGTCGAACCAGGTTCACTTTCTTAATGTCTTGGAACTTGGGGCAACCCCGATAGTTAGCGGTGTGTCCCGAGTTCCTACACAACGCACACGAGAGCTGAGATTTCTCTGACGCCCCCTCTTTCCCCAGAGAACATTCTTCAGACTTGTGGTTCTTTCCACACTTCACGCATCGAGGCTGCATCTCGCAGTTCGACGCGGCGTGCCCGAACCTCTGGCAGCGAACGCATTGAAGAATGCTATCGCTCCTCTTTACTTTCTCCCATGTGACAACCTGGTAGTCTACGACCTTAATGTTCCGTAGACCATCCAGTTTGCTATTGGGTGACAGCTGAACCAGGAAGAACGGTAATTTCCGATTCTCCCTTTTGGCCCTTGCTGTGGTGAAAGGCTTGACTCCTACGAATTCGAGCCCATCGCACGTCTTTTCTTTGAGCATTCTTAGAAGCTCCTCCGGTTCTGTAGACGGTTCCATCCCCCTCAGCAGCATTGTTTGCAGCTTTTCCCCCTTCGGGGTGAAGGAGAAGAACTCCGTCGTCGAGTCCGCTAACAATTTCTTAATTTTCTTATACTGCTCTACTGTACTGCAGTGTATAGCATGTCTATCATTACTTAATCGTTTAATAAACAAATTGTTGCCTATGGCCGACTTACACAGTTCTATTGTGTCCTTTAACTCCATTTTGTAGGTGTTGATTGGGGGCACCTTCTCCCTCGTTGTCTTCTGTTGTTGCTGTTGCTGCTGCTGGTTCTGCTGCTGTTGTTGCTGTTGGTTCAGCTGCTGTTGTTGTTGTTGCTGTTGCTGTTGCCGTTGCTGCTGCTGCTGCTGGTTCTGTTGTTGTTGTGTCTGTGGCGGTTTCTGCTGGTGTTGCTGCTGTTGTTTTTGCTGGTTTTGTTGTTGTTGCAGCTGAGGCTGCGGATGCTGCTTTATCGGCTGCTGTTGTTGTTGCTGCTTTGACTGCTGGACAATTTGTTTGTCGAGCTGTTGTTGCTGCTTTCGCTGGAGCTCCGATTCCTGCTCCTTTACCCTCCTGGCCACTTGCTTGGCCTTGATTATGAGCACCTTTTGCTGCAGCTGTCTGATGCTGCGGCTTAGGTGCTCCAATTCATCATCCTCATCTTCGGATTCTGTGGCCACCAGAGAGGCAAAGCTGTTACTATTGCCGGTGTAGTGCCCTTCACCGCCGTCGGAGACGTAGGTGATTCTATCACCGTCGGCTGATCGCTGACGTTGTTGTTTGGCTGCTGCTGCTGCTGAGGTAGTTGGCACCTCCTCCCCCGCTTCCACATGCAGCTGTTCTGCAGAAGCCGACAGAGAGGGGCGCTTACCCATGTTGGGAGTCGGGTTCAACCTCCTCCTCCTCTTCCCAGTACTTTCTGTGGCCACTGGTTGTTGGTGGCCTGACGTCACTGGCACATCGCCTGTTGCTTGGTTGTCCGCTATTCCCGTTTTTTGGGACGCGGACCTTTGGCCATCAGCCATCACCGGTACTATCGGCTGTTGCCGACCACTTTGATTTAATTATTAAATTAAAAAAACACAATACAATTTTTTCCCCAACTGGGATTCGAACCTCAGCCTACTGGTTGAAGGCTCACCACTACCACCGCTAGGCTAACGAGTTAATTGAAATTTGCTGGGCAAATGTTTTACTTTTACCACTGAATATTCGCTTGGAAGCCGAAACACGTCTACTCGCCAAGAAGGTCTGTGAACGACTGATTTTATCGCGTGATTTGATGTAAAGATGGAAAATTCGTTGTGAAGCTTGGAAAATTTCGGATAATTGTGAAATTCATTGTGATAAAAGACGTTTTGTGTGCATTTTGGGTGGAGAAGTTAACGAGATAAATAATAGATGGCGCTGTGCTGTGATCAATGACTCAACCCGATAGATGGCGTTATACGTTGACTGTGCGCAATTTGACAGGTAGATATTATTTTCGCATTGTCATTTTCTATTGAGAAAATGTGCTATTTTTATTGCTGCAATTGGTTCGAGTTTTGCGTTTATTACACTGATACCGGATAGTCGTATATCGCGCATCACATCCGCAAATGGTACAAACATTACAATCAATTAAAATTCAATGCGATATTTATCAATTCGATCAATTTTTCAGAAAATAAATTTTCTTTTGAATAGGATTAGTTAAAAACGACTTTGTTGTTTTTTACGGAGAGTTATTTGCTTGACTAATGCCTCCTATTAGACGATCAAACCTTGGACGACGTACACGAGACGATTTGGTGGGGCTATGGTATTGCTCTCCGGAGATTTTCATCAAATCCTTCCCGTCATCCCGAAATTTACTGCTGCCGATGAACTTAATGCATGCCTGAAATCTTCGTCTTTGTGGCGGCATGTCAAGAAGTTGAAATTGACCACGAACATGAGAGTCGCATTGCAGAACGACCCATCGGCTGCTGAATTCTCGAGACAACTGCTGGCGCTTAGCAATGGCCAAATTCCTGTGAATTGATATCGTTCCCGGCAAATTTTCGCGAGTTCACATCGTCGATGGAGGAACTCATCACCAAAGTGTTCCCCGGCATTGCACAAAATTATAAAAATCTCGATTGGATTCATGAACGAACAGATAGACAGACAGGTAGATAGATAGACAGATAGACAGATAGATAGACAGACAGACAGACAGACAGACAGATAGACAGACGGACAGACGGACAGACAGACAGACAGACAGACAGACAGACAGACAGACAGACAGACAGACAGACAGATATATAGATAGATAGATAGATAGATAGATAGATAGATAGATAGATAGATATATAGATGGATAGAAAGATAGACAGACAGACAGACAGACAGACAGACAGACAGACAGACAGAGAGACAGACAGATAGACGGACAGGTAGATAGATAGACGGATAGACAGATAGATAGACAGACAGACAGACAGACATACAGACAGACAGATAGATAGACAGACAGACAAATATGTATGTAGATAGATAGATAAATAGACAAACAAACAGACAGACATACAGACAGACATTTGATTTTGATTTTTGTACATATATGAAATTAATTCATTTTGAGTATTTATTTTACCTTAGTAAAAAACTGAATTTAATTCAGCGTATAAGTTGACACAACATTTATTAATTTTGAGGCGGTACGAAGTTCGCCGGGCCAGCTAGTATCTATATAATAAAAATGAAATGATAATCGTTGGTAACCGCATAACTTGAGGACAGCTGGACTGATTTGGCTAATTTTTTTTTAAATGTTCGTTATAGTCCGAATGAGGTTGATACGGAAAGAAAAATTCGATAGGTGGCGCTGAAGTCAAGTTATTAACAAATTCTATATTTATTGACCCAAATTCACAACATACATATGTATGTTGGTTTGATGCCAAGAGAGAAAACCACAAAATCCGGACCCGATAGGTGCGCTGTAGTCAAGTAACAGAAGAAAATATAAATAAAACACCTTGAAGAAATCTTGAACAAAATGTTGTGATTTTAAATTTGGTGGAACAAAATAAATTATTCAGTTGACATTTTTTTCTTATTCAATTTAATTTGTCGTACATTGATGTCAACGAATTGAATTTCAAAATTCAAAGTGAAATTGGTGGCAAATTGACAGACAGATAGACAGACAGACAAAGAGGCAGACAGTGAGACATACAGACAGATGGATAGAGAGACAGGCAGATAGACAGACAGATAGATAGATAGATAGACAGACAGACAGATAGGCAGACAGACAGACAGACAGAATGACAGACAGACAGACAGGCAGATCTATATATATAAAAATAAGGCGATATTTTGTGCGTTTACTTATAACTTACGTACCGCTGAAAAGATTGTAATGTAATTTGGTAAAGAGATAGTCTGGGAAGGACATAGACATTAAAACCGCCGGCTAGATGGCGCTGGGGTCAAGTTATTAACAAAACCTTTTCACGCATAAGCCGCTGAACCGATTTAATGTAATGTACTCGTTCCAGCACTTCATACGGTCTCTCATAAGGGCGCTCACATGGTTTTTGTACCGCGTCTACTCTAACGAAGACATGTGTACATGTATATAGCGTCTTATGCGCAAAAGCTTTGCGTATCGTGTGATGTGCGGAAGGTGTAAAACGTATTTGTCGCATCTGCCCTCGGAATTGCTCGATGAAGATTTGAGGTTCTGGTGACATTTCTTCGTCAAAAAAAAAATTCTCCAGGTAATCTTAATGTGCTGCCATATACGAGTTCAGCTGATGTTGTTTTAATGTCTTCTTTAAAACTAGTTCGCAAACCCAAGAGTTTAGTTGGCAGAAGATTTATCCAGTCTGAAGAATTCTGGCACTTGACTGCGGCCTTGAATGATCTGTGCCAACGTTCTATCATCCCATTGGATGCTGGATAATAAACGGTCGTTCTTGTTCTTGTACTTCCAATAAGCTTGGCCAGTGCATCGAATAGGGCTGACTCAAACTGTGATCCTCTATCAGATGTGATTGTTGATGGTGCACCAAATCGCAATACCCAACTGGGATAAAATGCTTGGGTGACTGTGTCGGCGGTTATGTCTTTCAATGGCACAGCTTCTGGCCAACGGGTGAATCAATCAATCATTGAGAGTAGATATCGGTAGCCTTTTATCGATGGCATGACAACAATATCGATGTGTACATGTTGAAAGCGATTGCTCGGCATAGCAATGTGTTGTGGAACATTCTTGGTGTGACGACTGACTTTACTTTGCTGACAAGGTAGGCAAGATCGTGACCAGCTCAGAATGTCCTTGTTCATGCTTGGCCAAACGAAGTTTTCGCTTATCGTTATCAGTTTCTTCGTTAACCATCCACTTGTATGTGCTAAGTTGTGGGTCATATCAAACAGACGCCTACGTAAAACTAAAGGAACATACGGAAGTATATTGGTCCCCCCAATGTCGCAGAAGATGAGGATGTCTGCCCCGTCGATACGTAGGGCACGGAGCTGAAGCGATGATCTTTGTGATGAGTCATTAAGTCGTTGAAGTTCTACATCATCTCTTTGCATATCGGCTAGCTCCTGGTGGCTGACGATTACCGGCATGTTAATGACATGAATGCGGGATAAAGCATCTGCTACGACATTTTTTTCTCCAGAAATTAGGACAATCTGTGTAGAATGTTGACCAATTTCTTCCAATTGACGAGCTACTCTATCACACGCATGATTTGTCGTCTTCTGGAAGGCATGGATTAGTGGCTTATGGCCAGTGACGATAATCAGCTCCCTTCCTTCGATCAAATGCTTGAAGTGTCTGACTGCTCTAAATATAGCCAGTAACTCGCGATCGTAGACTTTGTATCTAGTTTCTGTTTCGCTTAATTTTTCCGAAAAAAATCCCAAAGGTTGTAGGTTTTCTCCATCCTACTAATTCAGAGCAGCTCCAATGGCTGTAACCGATGCGTCACATCATAGAATCAAAGGAAGATCTGATTTAGCTGTTCGAAGCCTAAGCTACTTTTAATATTCATTGTGATTAACCTTATCTCTGAGTACCTTCGCACATCTACGGGGCTTAGATTCAATTTGGTTTTTAACTGTGGGCGCTGGTATCAATTTCCATCCCATTTTCAAACATGTCGTGAGCTAATCTCTATTTCTGAAGCGCTGAGTCCCAACTCTACGCTCTAAGATGCCATAGAGATTTTCAATGGGATTCAAGTCCGGGGATCGGGGCGGCCACTCCAAAACTTGTATCCCATTGGTTGATAACCACTCTTTGACCACTTTCGATGAATGCTTCGGGTCATTGTGGTGTTGAAACACTCATCAAAGTGGCATGTTTCATTCGGCGTATGGTAACATTTGCTCATTTAAGATGGGTATGTAGACAAATCGATCCATTAATTTTTTTTTTTATGAAATAGTCCAAGTCCAAACGCTAAAAAGCAAGTCCATACCATTACTCTTCCCCTCCATGCTTTACTGTGCCTTTGCAATACCGAGGATTCAGCTTTTGATCCTTTCCTTTATGAACGTGACAGATATCATCTGAGCTAAGCAAGTTCAAATTCGATTCATCACTAAAAAGAACAGTATTCCAATTGTCTAGGGACTAATTTATATGTGCTTAAGCTAAATCTAATCTACAAATGTATAAAATTTTAATATTCTAGAGTTCTAGACAGCAAATTGAAGTTCTTTTAAATAGACCTATATTTTTAAATGCTCCTCTGCTAATAATAACATTTTAGATGACCAATAACTTTTTAAGTCGTTTTCAAGTAAACGTTTTCTTGCAGTGCTGAAACTCACATTGAGTTGCAATTCGATGACATAAAAGGGTCTTTTTGGATCAAATCGACAGTTTGTCTATCAGTTCGACGTGATGTTTTACGAGTACGTCCACTGAAATGCGCTTTTCCGGTTATTCCAGTTGCTCTATATTTCTTAAAAAGTCGTGAAATAATAGACTTGTTGATATCACACGGTTTAGCAATTTACGCATACCACAGCATTCAATAATTTTAGATCTAAACGTTTTTCCATACTGTGTACACGGCATAGTTAGTTAATAGATTAATTGAAAAAAAGTGTTAAATTGGAAATACTGTACATACACTTACCATACAAACCTATTTAAAAATGCAATGGGATTTATAAATGCACACAGTTGTTTGATAACACGTTCGCGGACAAGACAGCATATCCCGTCAATGGTTGAGGAGATAAGCGGGTCATGACAATCTTAAATATGTTAGGACAAGACGGGACAAGAAATACAGTAAACTTCCATATTCCGGCATTATTTGTCCTACCAGAGACAAATTTTCACTCCACTGTAACCAGCGGAATCATTTTTATCTTTACACAAAAATCGCACAAAATAATATAAAATATCTCTCAAAATGCCGGAGATATGCGTGTGTCATTATAGCGTTCCCAACCGAAAATCATGTGTCCGCGAACGTTATAATGACGCAAAGGCACACTCCACAGTTTACATTTTTGTTTCGTTTCTTTGCAAAGTGTAAAGACGAGGAGAACAAAACAAATACAAAATAAAGTATATGTAAAAAGTTTGCCATACGTAGATGTGTTTTGTCCATTTAAGAGAGAGCGACATTCTATTGCGGTTACGAAAATTGGTGTCCATGTCCGGTTATGAGAGAGTCCGGTTATGGGAGAGTTTTTCATATGAAAAATCGTGTATTTATTTCCGTTCTTTGAAATCTGTCCGGTTATAAGAGGTGTCCGTAAGGAGAGAGTACACTGTATGTACAATTGTACAATGATATACAAAATGTTCGATGTATTAAATATGAGTAGTAATTTTTATTCGACTGGCATGAGATTTTCCAATTTGCCATGGGGGGGGCATGTGGTGAAAACATACATGTATTTAGTATCAAATGAAAGGTGCTACTATCTTTCTTATGACCTAACAAAAAGGGTCTAAGATTTTCAGTTTTAAAATAATCAATTAATATCTGAAGTCTTTAAAAGTAAAGTATTTTTTTTTTTAAAATCACTAATTTCTAAAAAATCTTCAGCGACGACATATATTTTTTTTAAAAAATTATGTGAAAGAGCATTTTTCAGGCTTTAACTTTATGTATAACTAGCTGACCCGTGCTCGCCTTGCTTCGCCCCCCTTCCACTGTTAACAAATGGTATCAAAAAAATCAAACACTTTTATAAAATGCTGTCGAAGAAATTATTTGTTTGCAAATACAGAAAATCCAACCAATTTATCTACTTTTCCCGCCCTTCGTTGTGGCTTCGCATTATACATACATATATCTATAATCTATAAATATTATAAAACTGTAGAGGTTTTTTTGTTGGTTACCTAATGGCGTGAAACCGCTGGACAGATTTCGATGAAACTTTTTTTTGAAATGCTTCTTAAGTACCCGGGATGATCACAAGCTATGTATTTTTTTGCTCAGCCTACTGGGTCTTACATAGTAGTCAAAATAACTGTATATCGGAGAGGAATACTATCATTCATTATACAGCCCTAACTCAATAATGGCTTGTCGGATTGAAAATCAAAAAAATAGGTGAAATTAGTAAATCTGTCGTTGATGCATTTGAGATATAAAACATCCTCCTGCGTTATCCTGAAGCTGAGAAATGTTCAAAACAATTATTCAAAACATCGCCTCCAATTTTCCTTCAGCGGAGACCACCGCCAGCAGTCGTGCAGCAGTGGGTATCGTTGCAATAGTGTGTGTGCGCGCTCTGACGTGATCATTTGTTTTGCATTTTAATGTGCTACAATCATCGTAAGCATTTGCGGCTCTCATACTCAACCAATTTTAACAAATGAGGTGTCAAAAGAAAGATAATTCTCTAGAGCAGTGAATTGCATTTCCATTTTATTAATATTAGTTACAAACTAAAAAAAAAACGATCAAAAACAAATATTCAACCCATAATGAACTCCTGTTGCTTTATTTTGGTTCATATATGTACATATGCATATCATCATCACATAAATTAATCATCTGGAAAGTATTGGTTGTTCATTGATACAAAGCCAAGGTAATATTGGCCGTGGCTGTGGCGTCGTCAGGGTTAGTAGGTACGTTATTCCCCGGAATAGTGATAAAGCCCGAGTTTTCCGTGACTGTTGTCTAATTGTGTGGGACCAATGCACCGTAAGGCAGTAGAAACCGTTAACAGAACCTAACAGGATAAACTTTAGGCAAACGTTATCAGAAGTACCATGAGGCACAAAAGTTGATGAAGTAAATGCCTGTCTGAAAAAGTCAAGTCTCTGGGGTCTAATGTTACTCAAATGCACTTGACCGTCAATATGCGGTCACGAACAGGTGGCAATCCAAACACACAAAATTTTCTTATTTGTTACTTAAAATTGGTGGAGGAACGCTTCCGGAAGAAAATGGAAAAGTAAATTTATCACATTATTTGTGCCAAACAGTGTCTTCTAGCGAAGAACTTATCTCATCCTTTTACGTTTATATAGCATATCACAACTAACAAACCGTGAGAATTCTTAGCTTTGTGAGGGAGCTATTTTGTTGCCTTGGAATGATCAAGCTCCAGCAATTGATAGCAAGATATTTTCACGTGTTGATGGTCAAAGTGCAGAATGTATTTCAATCAACCGGGTTGTGGACCAAGAAGTAACAACCAGCTATATGGTCGAATTTTTAAATTTTCTATCTGCTCCTTCCAGGGCTTCCATCACATAAAGTTAAACTAAAAATGGGTGTACCTATTATTCTTCTAAAATACTGGAGCCCACCTTAATTATGTACACCCGACCTAGAGCTACAATTCTGCAACGACATTTGGTAGAGGCGGAAGTCTTGATGGGCTGCGGTGCGGTGCGGTTTTTGAGAACTATGAAATCTGAACCTAGGGGCTGAAAGTTACATATTGAAACGTTTTTGATAAAACGGAGTTAATCAACAAAATTTACTAAACACTTTTGTGGACTTAGACAAATACTTTTATGTTTCTTCGCTCCAACTGAAATTGCAAATTTGCATATTTTTTTGCATGAGAAAGCTATTAGAATGCGAAGCAAAGGCGAGCACGGGTGGAACTATAATGTATATACGAATACGCGGTAGCAAAATTCCCATTCATGAAAGTTTCAACACCTGCCGCAGTAGGTACCTACTATGAAAATCACACAGCCACGGCCCACGGTATAGTCGCTTTTCCCCTTCCCACATGCCCCTTTACACTTGTTATAAGTCTCATTCGTTGGCTGTCTGTGCATAGAAAGATAGATAGATAGCTGTTACCCGCCTGACATTGCCCGTGCAATTTTTTAAAATTTGCTTTTACAATCATATTCATCGTAGTAGGCCGGGCACAAAACATTTCACACAATTCAAACTTCAAATGTGCTACATACACACACTATGTCTATGACGTCACCCACTGCTGCATGGCTATTGGCATCGGTTTCACTGATGGGAAATTGTTGGCGATGATTTCATGAATTGTGTTCAATTGTTTTTGAATTGTTTAGGGCTGTTTTGAGTATAGCTCAGCTCCAGGATAACGCAGGAGGATGATTTATACCTTAAATGAATCCTAAAAAAATTTACTAAAATCTATTTTCTTAAGTTTTAAATCCAATAGGCCATTGATCAGTCAGGGGTGTTTGATGACAGAAATTTGAATATATATATTAGGGAATATTATTTTTCCGAATTCACCCACTTAGAGATGGAATTCCAAAAAATCCTCTCTTAGCGAATGTCTGTGTCACTATAGGAATTTCCTGTCCAAATTTCAGCCCTTAAGGTCTAGCGGTTTGGTCTGTGCGTTGACCATAAGTCACACTGTTTTATATGTAAGAATGTAAGGATTAAGGATTTTTCCAAATTCGCCCACTTAGAGATGGAATTTCGAAAAATCCTCTCTTTGCGGACGTCAATGTCATTATTGGAATGTGTTGTCCGAATTTCAGCCCTTTAGGTCCAGTGGTTTGGTCTGTGCGTTGTCCGTTAGTCGTATTGTTTTATTTGTAGGGAATGTAAGGATTAAGGATTTATTCCGAATTCACCCACTTAGAGATGGAATTTCAAAAAATCCTCCCTTAGCGGATGTCTACGTCATTATAAGAATATACTTTCCAAATTTCAGCCCTTCAGGTCCAGCGGTTTGGTCTGTGCGTTGTCCGTAAGTCACACTGTTTTATATATAAGGATGTAAGGATTAAGGATTTTTCCGAATTCACCCATCTAGAGATGGAATTTTAAAAAATCATCCCTTAGCGGATGTCTACGTCATTATAGGAATGTACTGTCCAAATTTCAGCCCTTTAGGTCCAGTGGTTTGACCTGTGCGTTGTCCGTTAGTCACACAGTTCAATATGTATGGAAAAAGGATTTTTTTCAAATTCACCCACTTAGAGATGGAATTTCAAAAAATCCTCTCCTAGCGGATGTCTGTGTCACTATAGGAATGTCCTGTCCAAATTTCAGCTCTTTTGGTCCAGCGGTTTGGTCTTTGCGTTGTCTGTCAGTCAGTCAGTGAACTGTTTTATATATAGAGATAATCTAAGATTCAGCGATTATTAACTAAGAAAAATACTTTCAAATTCCTACGTGGTGCAAATCAATCGCCAATGCTCAGTTACCAATCCTCCATGGTGAGTTCTTCTTCTCTGTCTTTTTTACAGAAACTTGAAAAAAAATTTGTTGTTTTAACATATAGTATTAAATATTAATGCAGGAACTATTACAAACCTAATATAGAGAAAATTAAGAAAAAAAAACAATAATACTGCTTTTTTAACAAAGATGATGTAATCGTAGGCTTTCCAACATTGCTTTACATATCCTGCAGGATACTACAATGTCATTTGTCCACCGCTAGGAGCTCTTATCGAGGCAGTTCGTACCATTCTACTTGGTAGCGTTCAATACGTTGCTAGAAGGAATAAAATAATTTCGAATGAATTTTTTGGTAACATTGAAATATCTGAAAATGATAGACCAACTATAGTCATTTTGTAACGGCACTTATGTTTATACCCAAAAGAGCTCTAATTACGCATTTCAAAAGCAAACGTACGGTTTACATACATAATTATCAGAATTTAGTTAAACTACATGTTTTTCTTATAAAGTGATGTAACGGATATATTCTTGAAGTATTAGGTCCGTATGCTGCCACTGATTCGGATGCTTCAAAAATGAACAGGCTCTTCAGAAGCGAAAGTGGGGCGATGAGGCAGTTTTTCAGAAGGGTCTTCCTCTTCATTCTCAATAGAGGTTTAAGAGATTCCATTTCAACTCTAGAATCGCATGGGTATAGAGCGCATAAGCCCGAATCTCTGCTGGAAGGACATCAGCAATTAACAACACTACAAGCAAACAAATCGCGATGTATAATGATGTGAAGGTGAGTTGTAGAAATTGTAAATGGGCCTTTTAAACAAGTTTCACCCACTGATCGAAGACACCGATGACGCTTATGAGCTGTTGCAAATCGCTTTAAGCAGGTTAAATACTCCCGATCACCTAGGTGATTTTGTGATAAAAAATAACCTTAATCGAAGAAGGACAGTGTTCCAAAGCATTGAAGGGCATTTTGCTAACTTATTTAACTTTTCTATACTAAGTTTGCCAGAGTTACTTAAAATATCCCTAAGAAACTATCAAATCAAGCAAGCTCGTTCATACTGTGGGGAACATCTGAAGCCAAATGGAAGCTACCAAATAGAAGTGTGTCCAAATATAGGAAGAATTGCCACAGGATACCAGAGTTTAAAAGGAAACAATTATTTATTAAAAGGTCGGATAATATCTCGACATATAAATTCTAGAGTACATTACATATACAATGAGGAAAATAGTGCTAATAGAAGCAATTCTATCAATGTTTAGTATTGCAGTTGGATGTTGTGCTCAAGTTATAAGTGTTTTGTGGTATCTTGGGTATACTCGTCATCAAACAGATTTAGAAATACCACCTTCACTTTTCTGCATAAAATTCTAATAGATGACCAAGATGATGAAGAATATTATAATGGGCCGTAACTTTTTACTTAAATATTCAAACACGGTTTCTTATACATACATACAACATCCTCTTTGTTAAAAAAGTAATATTATTGATGGTTTCTCTTAATTATCTCTATATTATGTTTTATGTTTTTATATGTTTAAAACAAAACAACAATCTTTTTTTCAAGTTTCTGTAAAAAAAACATGTAAGAACTCACCATTGAGGATTGGTTACTGAGCATTGATGATTGATTTGCAACACGTAGGATTTTGAAAGTGTTTTTCTTAGTTAATAATGACTGAATCTTAAATTTTTATACACAAAATTAAAGCTTGAAAAATGCTTTTCACATAACTGTCCTGGATAATGTTTTTAAACCTTTTTCACATGTAGTGGCAAATGGAAACCTCGAAACTCTGACAAGTTAGACGAGGAAGTTATACCTTACGTTTCGCTTAGAGAGATCACTGCCTGTATACACAAACTATCGAACAAGAAATCTCCAGGCTATTATTATTATATTACTGCGCAAATCATGAAACAATTGCCATTTATTGCAATAGTAAAACTGAAACATATAATAAATGCCTGCTTTAGACGAAAATATGTTCCACATCACTGGAAAATAGCAGAAGTAATCGTTATACCTAAACAAGGTAAGCCACTATCAGAAGTGACCTCATATCGGCCAATATCTCTTTGGCCGATATTGTCAAAAAAATTTGAAAAACTACTGCTTAAAAGATTATACAAAATTATCGTAGAAAGAAAACTTATCCCAAACCATCAATTTAGGTTTAGAAACAAACACTCGACAATAGACCAAGTACATCGAATAACTAACGTTATAGAAAAGGCACTTGAAGAAAGACAAGTTTGTTCTTCACTATTTTTAGACGTTGCACAGGCTTTTGACAAAGTCTGGCATAGGGGTTTAGAGTATAAATGACATAGGGATCTTCCTAGACAATATTATGAGATTCTTAAATCTTATATAGCAAATAGATTCTTTAGAGTACGTTATGGAAAAGCGTATTTGGAACTTAGAGAAATACACGCAGGGGTACCACAAGGTAGTGTGCTAGGACCTACATTATATCCTTACATACTTACATAGTATAAAGCAAAGTCCCGATCGGTGTCATATTACCTTTGTAGTAAAGGATTTCAAGAACCGCTGAATAGATTTTAACGATTCTTTTGGTATAAGATTACTAATTTCTCCAAGAAGGTTTATCAATTAGCTTTGAATTAGATAAATTTTTAGCTTTAGAGTTTAAGGGACTTCAAATGAGAAAACGAAAATTCAATTTAAAACAAACGGCTATTCCTTAAGGAACAGCTTCACCCATGTGATTGATATTTATTCTCAGCTTAATTACATTCAATACGCAGATTTAAAGACCAAAATCATATCTGTGCAATTACTAGAAGCTGAATAAGAGTACAAAATGCATTCCAAAGTCGTTTTTTTTTTAAATTTTTTTTCAAGCAGAGGCAATCGTGTGGCGTTGATGACGAGTTTTTTTTTCAATTCTCTCATTGCACTCCTTTTGGTATCTCTAGCATTTGTTTTTGATTTTTTTTTTTCAAAGCATACTGACTGACTTTTTATGTGTATCACAGCACTCAGTGGCAATCGTGTGGAGTTGATGATGAGTTTTTTTTGTAATTCTCTCATTGCGTTCATTTTCGTATTTCTAACATACGTACGCGTACGCGTAGTGGGTTTTTGATTTTTTTTTTCATAGCATACTGAGTTAATGTGTATCTCAGTCGCAGCACACAGTGGCAATCGTGTGGAGTTGATGATGATTTTTTTTGTAAGTCGCGCTCCTCCGAAACGGCTCGACCGATTTTCATAAATTTTTTTGTATATACATATTTGGTAGATGAATGAGAATAGGTTGTAAAGTATATTTCATCTCGCTAGGTGACGCTGGAGTCAAGTTATTAATGACTTCTAATTTTATGGAGCAAAAATGTTGGTTCAGTGCCAAAAGAGAAAATTGTAAAATCTGGACCTGATATATGGCGCTGGAGTCAAGTTATTACTAACTTCTATATTTATGGACCAAGAAGGCTCATATTCACAATATATGTTGGTTCAGTGCCAAAAGACAAAATTATATAATAAAATCTGGACCCGATAGGTGGCGCTGGAGTTAAGTTATTAGATCTATATATATAAAAATAAATGTATGTACAATGTACATATTTATGTTTGCTTTTCATAGGCTCGGAAACTACTCAACCGATTTTGGTTAAATCTTCAGAGTACGTTTTTCTTAATATATAATACAACATAGCATCAGTGCGGTTACTCAACAACCGGCGGTTCTGGTACCTGTCATACAAAATTTCGTAGTTTCAGGTGAAATGTGAATATGAAACATTTTGGTCAATTAATATAGACAGACAGACAGACATACAGCCAGAGAGATAGATAGATAGATTGACAGACAGACAGACAGACAGATTCTTTGAACTCAATGAAAATGTATGTATTGAAAGTAAAACTATATTTTTTGGACACGGGCGAAGCCGGGCGGGACAGCTAGTTTATTATATACCAATCATATACCAAATACGAATGATACAATGAAAGCCACATTCGCAGACGATACTGCTATTCTAGCAGTTGATGGATGAGGATGCGTGGTTAAAGCAACAGAAAAGTTACAAAATGCAGTTAACGAAATAGTTGTTTGGACGCAACGATGGCGAATCAAACTAAATGAGACGAAATCAACTCATATTAATTTCACAAATAAAAGAATAACGAATTTCCCTATCGTTATTAATACCCAAATAGTACCTTATTCTAACACAGCTAAGTACCTGGGTATGAATTTGGACGCTAAATTGAAATGGAAGGAGCATATTAAAAAGAAAGGTGAGGAGCTTAATATTAGGTATAGAAAACTGTATTGGTTACTGGGACATAACTCAGAAATGTTCACCGAAAATAAGATCCTATTATATAATCAGATATTAAAACCTGCCTGGACGTATTGTATCCAACTATGGGGTTGTACAAAAAAAAAAAACGAATGCACAGATAATTCAAACATTTCAAAACAGAGTCCTTCGTGGAATAGTTAATGCAGCATGGTTTATTAGAAACAAGGACTTGCATCGTGACTTGCAGTTTGACCTGGTAACAGAGGTGATGAAAAAAAATGCTCTTCGTCACAACCAGCATCTTCAGATACATATTAATCCTGACATAGAAAACATATTAAATTCCCGATCAAATATTCGTAGATTTAGGAGAACCAAACCTCACGAACTTATGTTTTAGAGTTTTGAGAATCTGTATTTTAGCATAATACATTCTCCAAAGCGATTTCCCATAATGAAATGTAAATCATTTGTCGATCTTTCTTTGATTGGTCATGATTTAGGAGGTGTTTTTAGTGCAGTTAGAGTCCCACACTACTCTGGGTACTCTAATCCCTTAGTGTCTTTCGAGATTTGCACCTTCATTAACAAACAAAAAAAAAAACATAACTGTCAAAAAAGGTATGTCGTCGCTGAAGATTTTTCAGAAATAAGTGATTTAAAAAAAAAAAAAACTTTACTTGTTCAGTCTTCAGATATTAATTGATTATTTTAAAACTGAAAATCTTAGACCCATTTCTGTTAGGTCATAAGGAAGATAGTAGAATCAACTTTCATTTACGGTTCTTATGATATTATGATTTTATATGCATATAAACGGACAAAAATCATCAAAAGACATGCGAACTTCACACACAAAAATCTCAAAATCCCCACACACGACTTTCATAAAACTTCACAGTTTTAATGTACTGAAACTCAGCTTTATTTTGATACCAATTTCATTGATCTACACTCTTGGCCCAAAAGTGCCCCATCTCCTTTGCCCTACCGCGGCTAAAGAAGTTTCACTTCAAAAAATTTATAAAAATAGGTCGACCCGTTTCGGAGGAGTGCAACTTACAAAAAAGAACTCCACACGATTGCCATTAAGTGCTGTACAGCCACTCAGTATGCCACAGTTGTTCAAAGACCCTCACTGGAGACAGACGTGTTTCGACTTCTTCATTTTGTTATCAGTGAATTTCAAGTGATAAGTTTAGACAGTGTTTAATAAGCGCCAGCGTAGCGCAGTAGAAATATCAGTTACGCAATCGTTCACAGACCTCCGTGGAGTACGCACGTGTTTCGGCTTCTAAATAGTATAAACAGTGAGTTAACATAATCGTTTGACCAGCGAATTTTAATTAGCTTGGTAGTCTAGTGGTGGTAGAGGTGAACCATGGTGGGGTCCGCACAGTGTCGAGTATAGACTCAATTTGAAAGCGACAGATAGTCCGTCGTTTCCTAGAAGCGGATCATATCTGGATCTCCTGCTGTTCGACGTACGGTTACAACTGACTAACACGAACGGACAAACTTTAAACTGCCTTCATACATTTGTGTATGACAGTGACCATTGCGGACTCAGTGCCGAAATTACAATTCCCAGCGAGATTGCGGAACTTGAAGCGATTGTTCATGCGCATCCCTACAATTATAGTAGGGTGCGTTGGACACGCTTCTCTAGAGTTTTGATAAGAGCAATCTCCTCAAACTCGTTCTACCCACCGACCAATAGGAATCTGTCTAATGAGGAGATTGATGGATACCTTAAACAAATGGACGAGACAATAAATCAAACGATGGACAGGACGATACCTCGACATCAGCAAACTGACAATGTAGGGATATACCGCAACGCAACAATTAACGCACTGCACCAACAGAAAAGTAGACTGCTGTCGAGACTAAAAACCTTGTACAGACGGTTTACTGACAGACAAAACTCAGAGATTAGGACACTGAAGGCGTTGATTAAAAACCTCTAACAGTTAATTAAAGAAAACTACCGATTAGCGGTAAATCTGCACTGGAACAAAAAAATGTAAAAGCCAACAACCCTAGTATGTTCCCGAAAATAAATAAAATATTTCGGAGGAATAATCTCAACGACCTTCCATGTCTCAAAATTCCTCGAAACACGTACAACGAACGAATACTTGTAACAGCAGGTATAGATCCAATAAACGCAGTCGATGACGACAATTTCTTTTTGATCGAAGGTCCGCAGGAGAAGGTTGATGCCATAGGAGCGACTTTTCAGGAAGTGTATAAGGTGAATAGCAGTATTTGCCCGAACCATGACCCGGAGAATAGAGTCCTCGTGCATAACTTCTACTTTCGAAATAAACTACAGCAATGGCGATCAGAGAACATCGGTTTCACCGAGTTCAATGAAGACAATATGGCAAATAATGTCATCGCCAACGAAAAACAGCAGTAGTGCATCCTATCCCTAAAAGGGGTAAGGACAATTCCAATCCGGCAAATCTCCGGTCAATAAGTCTCCTTCAGAACATCAGTAAGGTATTCGAAAAAGTGATCAATAGAGCCCTGGGTTGAGGACAAACATATAATTCCAGATAACCAATTCGGTTTTAAGGCGGCGCATGATACCATACATGCCGCGTCTCAACTCGTATAGGATATCCAATGGAACAAAAGCAAGAAACAATGCACGGGTGCCTGCCTGGTTGACTTGGAGAAGGCCTTCCACACCGTTTGGCTAGAGGAACTTTTTTACAAGTTGAGCAGGTTGAGCTTAAGTAAACCACTGCTGTACATACTTTATAATATGCTCACCAGTAGGCGGTTCATTGTGAAAAATGGCAATGTGACCTCTGCTGGCACTTTTGAAATTAAAAATGGTCTACAACAGGGTGCGGTTAATTCGCCGATCCTTTTCAATATTTACACAAGTAATCTCGTAGGATCTCTTCACCATGCTATTGCGTGTTCGATAAGATTCGGCGATATTGAGACGACTGGAAGCTGAAGATCAACCTCCAGAAGTCAGAAACTATCTTGTTTCGGACGCCGTTGTCTGGGGCCTCATGGTCATGGGACACCAGAAAGAATTGGCGAGAGTTCGCAATCGTTGGACGACACGGGCGGCCACTTGCATGTCGAAATGTAGTCATATACCTCGGGCTCTGGCTAGACCAGTATATGTATTTTAGCAAACATATAGATGCTGCTCTGACCAGAGCCAGAGGCGCTTTTGCCGTTACAAAGAGACTGTTTTATAGCAGCCAACTCGATACAAACATTTCTAAACGTCGTTTTGATAATTTAGAGGATCCTATATCCTCAGTAGATCCTATACCAGTAGATCCCATATCCTCATATAGGAAAACTACTCCTCCGAAAATGTCGCGAAGTGGAAATTACTATAGCCCTCTCCAATGTCTACCTGACACTGACAACGAAGAAGAGGACCCATGTATTCGCCAACAACAAACAAAAATTTCTATTCCCCCGATAAAAATTCTCCAAAAAAGTGCTGATTTTGTTCACAAATTCCTAAATGAACTTAAAATCACAGATTACACGATCCGCAAAATCTCGATCGGTATTAAACTATTTTGCGAATCTATCGATTCCCTTCATAAAGTGTGCAGTGCATTAAAATCCAATAATTGTCAGTTTTTCTCACATGAACTGAAAAGTGAAAGGTCGTTTAAGGTCATTTTATTTGGCTTAGATGAGTTAAATGCAAATTCTTTAAAAACAGAACTGTCATCGCTCGGACTGAAGTGCAAAGACACTAAATTAATTAAAAAAGCCCGTGATGGCTACAGTGATGTTTTTTACATTGTTTACTTCGAAAATGGATCAATTCGCTTAGCTGATCTTCGCAAAAATATTAAAGCCATCTTTCGCACACGGGTGAGATGGTAATTTCAACGTCGTCTCAAACACCGAACAACACAGTGTCACAATTGCCAAATGTTTGGGCATGGCGAAAGGCATTGCCACGTTAAAACATTTTATGCAAACTGCTCCGGCAATCACAAAACTGACACTTGCACTTCGTCTGGTATTTTTAAGTGTGCCAACTGCAAGGGCAACCACAAATCTACGGATGAATCTTGCGTCAGCCGCGCAAACTATAAAGAAATGAGAGAGAACATTTCTCAAAAATCTACACGCGCTCGTATTCCTCCATCTACACGACAATCAGCAGCAGCACCACCAAGAACCTTCAACTATAGCAGCATTGACGATTTTCCGTCTCTCCCGAGCTCATCAGCTGATTCATCATGCTCAGCAGCCAGCACTATCACGTCAGCGTTGCACACCACGTCACTCGCCGGTCGATGCAACGCTTTTCTCACAGGAAGAATTAACTTCTCTCACAATGGTGATGATCTCAAAGCTTGGAGAATGCAAGTCCAAAGTTGAACAATTTAACGTAATCGCACAGCTTGCAAGTAAATATTTATATTCTAATGTTAAGTAATAGTCAATTATGTTTAAAGCTTTTATGTTGGAATGCCAGAGGCATACGCAACAAAAGCGTTGAGTTTTTCAACTTTCTTTGTAGTTTGAATGTCGATATATGTCTTGTATGTATATACAGGTGGTATACTTTCCAGGTGGAAGATCTGACCCACATCGTGCTATAAGTTTTAAAAATGACTTACGAAGGTTTCTCAGACACGATGCTTCATAATAGGCGGTGATTTTAACTGTAGGCATCGCGACTGGGGTTGTCAAAGAGCCAAGTGCTGGGGAAACATATTATCGGATCTGTCATCAAGACATCTTTTTAATATCATGTATCCCAATAGCCCAAGCTACATACCAGCTTCAAGAAGGTCTTCTCCATTCGTGTTAGACCTTTTCTTAACAAACGTTCCGAATATGATAACACATCCGACCGTGATCAATGCTTTATCCTCGGACCACCTCCCTCTCAGCTGTGATATTTTGCTTAGTCCAAGGATACGTAATTTGCTATATTTAGACTATAAGAACCCCAATTGGAATCTTTTCAGATCAAATCTAGCTCTTAATGTTCGTAGTCACTCTACAAACTTAGATTCTGTAAACTGTTGTCATCAAGTCGATAATTTCATTGAAACATTTGAAACAAAGGTAATTGATAGTATCCGTTCTGCAGCTCCAACCAAAAGTCCCTGCAAACGAGTTATCATACTTCCCCGTCCTGTGCTCCATTTAATAAAATTGAGAAATATTTTCAGAAGGAAATATCAAAGATATAGATCGCCGACTGACTTAGCAGAAATGAATGCATTAATTCAGCTTATAAAAATAAAGATTTTTGAGTTTAGAAACTCTGAATGGGATAAAAAACTAAGCTCTATTCTTCAAGGTTCCAAACCTTTTGGGAATATTACAAAAATCTTAAGAAAGAAAAATGTTCAAATTCTTAATCTCGAAGTCTCTGACACTCTTATCACTTCAAACGAATCAAAAGCTGAATTACTTGTTGAAGCTTTCCTTCAAAATCATAGTACTTTAAAAAATAACCCAATTTCCGCATTTGATTCTGAAGTCGAAAACGAAATATCTCTTTTTAATGAAACCCACATTAGACTTCCTGCAAATACATGGGTTTCATCTGACGATATTGAATTCATTATTTGTGACTTCAAAGTTCAAAAATCCCCAGGATTGGACAACATTAATAACTTAGTACTAAAGAATCTGCCATCAAGTGATATCTCTTTCCTTACGTTTATGATAAACTGCTGTATTAAAATAAAATATTTTCCTGTTAAATGGAAGCTAGCAAAAGTTATTCCGCTTCTCAAACAGGGAAAGCCTCCAAATCACCCTACCAGCTACAGACCCTTTAGCCTATTAAATGGGTGTAGCAAAATACTCAAAAAAGTTATAAAAATGAAGCTAATGAATTCCTGTTAGAAAAAGGTACTATACCAAATTACCAGTTTGTATTTCCCACAAATCACAGCACATCACACCAGATTCTAAGGATTTCTAAGCATGTTAAGCGAAATCTTAATAATAAAATATCAACGGGTTTGGTCTTGCTTGATATTGAGTAGGCGTTCGATACAGTCTGGCATAATGGGTTGATATACAAACTTATAAAATTCGAATGCCCAAATTATCTTATAAAAATAATTCAAAGTTTCTTAACCAGTAGAGGATTCTTAGTATCTTTAAATAAAGTGAACTCCTCCCCAAAACCAATTCCGGCTGGAGTGCCCCAAGGATCTGTTCTTGCCCCAACCTTATTTAATATATTTACATCCGACTTGCCATATATACAAAACTGTGATATAGCAATGTATGCTGACGACACTGCAATCTATTCCTCTCACGAAGTCGGATCGGTCGTTGAACGGAATCTTCAAAATGCCCTTAACCTCGTCTTTGAATACTACAGGCATTGGAAAGTAAAAGTTAATGCTGACAAAAGCCAAGCTATTTTTTCACACGAAAAAGAAAGGATTGTTTTTTACCGGTCAGTAACTTGCAAATAAACAATAATGATATATCGTGGCTTAACCTAATCAAGTACCTTGGGGTGTACTTAGATAAAAGGTTAACCTTCGGTGATCATATAAAAAATATTCTAAATAAAGTAAGTATTGCTATTAAAATGCTTTATCCGGCAATCAATCAGATAGATCACTGCTGAGCAGGCACAATAAAATGATTATTTTTAAAGTAATTTTCCAATCGCTAATCACTTATGCTTCTCCAGTTTGGGGAAGCTGTGCCAAAACTCACATTAAAAAACTTCAAATCACCCAAAACAAAGTTCTTAAAATGATGTTGGGTCTGCCTTGGGACTTTTCAACAATAATTTTGCACGAACGAGCCGGGAGCAAGAAGAATTGAAATACTCAACGAAAAATGTATGGCTAAATGTGAAAATGTACAAAATCCTTTAATTAATGAATTATTTCGATAAATTACCATCTTATATTAAATCATTACTTGTTATTTGTTATTTATTAAAAGTTGTTTATTTCGTTTATTATTTATAATATATTTTAGTTATTGTCACTAATTTTTTGTACATGCTCGTTATTTATTTACTCATATCAATTATTTTTCTATTTATTATCATATTTACTATTTGTTTACGTTTTTATTTATCTATTTATTTATTTATTTATTTATATATTTATATATTTATTTATTTATTTATTCATTTATATACCTATCTATTTATTTATTTATTTATTTATATATATTATATATATTATATATTTATATTTTTTGTTCGCATATTTATTATTTGTTTACTTATTTATTTATTTATTTATTTATGTAATTTATCTATTTACTTTTATATCACATTGTTACCCACTATAGTTTGTTAGTTATTATTAATGCTAATATACACTACCTGCTACTTATTAATCATGGACTCTTGAAACATTATTTTACCCACTTCACTTATTCAATTTAAATGAAGGTTTTTTGTAATAATTTCTCCTTCGAGTAATCAAGTTAAAATACAAGCGCTTGAAATAAATGTACAATTTTTCAGTAGTAAGATAAAATTTAGAAAATAAATATCTATCTATCTAAAGGTTATCTGCTACACGGCCCTTATACGGCCAATGATAGCAACGTCGGACCAAGTTCGATATAAAGGATTCGGGTGTTTGAGAGGGCTTGTCTTCGGGCTTGCCTTTGTTTACACAGAACACCAGAGTCCGAATACAAAAAATTCTATGCCAATGAGGTCCTATACAACAGGGCTAACGTAATAAGAATGGACAATTTCCTAATCAAGAGCGGTGCCACTAATCTTCCATGTTGCCCGCACGACTGTGGAAAGGCGGCTCAACTACGACAGAGACGTCGCACAGAGCCAAACGGAGCGCTTCCGGTTTAGTAGGTCTTTTTCGGGGCGCGATGGGTACGATGTTGAGCAGCAACATCAGAAATGTTGGTGGCTGTTGGAAGATGGAACTCCCTCGTCGGTTCCGATTGATCCGGGGTAGACCCCAAGGCAAAGTTGGCCGCCTTTTGTTTATTATTGAAGACATGCCGTGGCCATTAAGACATTAAGTAGGCTTAGGTAGGATAGTCTATTTAAGTTTTATAAAAAAAAAAAAAAAAAAAAAATAAAAAAAAAAAATAAAACAAATAAAAAACCACAAAAAAAATTATAAAAATAATACAGCACAAAATCAAAAAAAATCTACGTATTTAATTACGTAGCTAGAGTAAGTTAGGTTAAGTAGTTCTAAGTTTTATTATTTAAGGTAGTTTTAAGCTAAAATCAAAGTGTGCTTTTTGCTAAGTTTTTTTCAAAACAAAAATTTTTCTTAGCTTCCAAATTGTAAGTTTAATTAAAATTCAATACTTTAAGTTAGGTTACGTCGAAAGACATAGTATAAGCATTAAGTTTAGCTTAGGGTGCCCGTGTGGGGCCAATAAGTTAGAGTAAGACAGTTAAGTTAGTTAAGCTAGTTTTAAGCACTTTTTGTCTAGCATGTAAGAAATACTTGAATTTACCAATAAAAAATACATTGAAAATAAGAAAAAAATGATGTATCAGTTACCCAAGACGCGGCGAACTCCAGTTCGAGCGCGGCCGGCGGAATCAGAATTTTTTATTTTTATGTTATAAATAAAAAAAAACTTTCGACAGTGAGACATCAGGTGATGGATCAAAGCGAGCGTCCGCTAGCAAAATAGCGGGAGCAGCTGGTGACGCAGTCAGTGAAACATCAGGCCACCCAGTGACAGTGACACAGGCGAGTACGTCGAAAAAGAGGAGGAAGACGAGGCCAATTCCGAACCCAGTAAAGCGCCCCTCTCTTGTGGCTTCAAGCGAAAAGGCTGATGGAAGAAGTTAAGGGGGGGGGGAGCTATCAACCACAACAGCACCAAACGAAGAAAATCATCTGAGGTCTGTCGACAACCGTGATGATTACCCATACGTCTCCGACGGTGGGGAAGGGAGGTATACGGGAGACAGTAACAGCTTCGCCTCACTGATGGCCTCCGGTGAATCAGAGAACGAGGACGACGAACTCTAAATACTCAGCAGCAGCATTAGACAGCTGCAGGAACGAGTATCTGCTATCAAAGCCAAACTAATCACAAGAAGGGATATTGAGCGGCAGCTAGAGCTCCAATCAGTTGGTCGGCAACAAAAGCTGCCACAACAACAATTACCAAAACAGCAACAGCAGGTTACGCCTCAACAACAGGCTAACAACAGCAGCCTAAGCTACAAAAAGAGCAGGCCAAGAGACAACAAACACAACAGCAACAGCAGCAACAACAATCGCAGCACTCCACTATTTATATCAGAGCTCGAGATACTTTTTCGATCACTAAGGTTGGAGTCGGAGGAGAACTATTTTCTGATGGCCGGATATTTAAACGCCAAACATAGTTTTTGGGGAAATAATATTCCGAATTCTAGAGGGAACTCACTATTTAATTGGTGGAGTCTGCATAATATCGAGTATAGACTCGATTTTAGAGCGATGGAAAGTCCATCATATCCCAGAAGTGGCTCATTTCTGGATCATATGCTGTTTGACGTACGGATACAACTTATAGACACGAGCCAACAAACTATAAACTGTCTACACACGTTTGTGTATGACAGTGACCATTGTGGACTAAGTGCCAAAATTACACTTCCTAACGAAGTTGCGGAATTGGGTGAGTTTGTCCAAACGCACGCCTACAATTACAGTAAAAAGCGTTGGACTCGCTTCACCAGAACTCTGACAAGAGCACTCTCTTCGAACTCGCTCCACCCACCGTCCAATAGGAATCTATCAAACGAGGAGATTGACAGATACCTACAACAATTGAACGAGACAATAAAACGAACGATGGACAACACGATACCTCGGTATCAACACATAGACAACGTCGACATATACCGCATTGCAACTATTGACGCACTACACGAACATAAAAGTAGACTGCTGTCAAGATTAAAAACCTTATACAGACGGTTTACTGACAGACAAAACTCGGAGGTTAGGACATTGAAGTCGCTGATTAGAAACCTCCAAATCTCCAATAAAATTTGGGCTGTAAAATCCAACAACCCGAGTATGTTCCCGCAAATAAATAAAATATTTCGGAGAAATAATCAGAACGATCTTCCATGTCTTAAGATCCCCCGAACTATGAACAATGAACAGATACTTGTTACAGCAGGCATAAATCCCAGAAATGCAGTCGATGATGACGACTTTTTTGTGATCGAGGATCCTCAGGAGAAGGTTGAAGCTATAGGAGCGACTTTCCAGGAAGTGTATAAGGTGAATGATAGCATTCGCCCGAACCACGACCTGGAGGATCGAGTCCTTGTGCACAACTTTTACCTGCGAGATGATATGCAACATTGGCGATCTGAGAATATCGGTTTCACCGAGTTCAATGACGATAACAAAGCAAATAGTGCCATCGCCGACGAAAGGGCTCATCCCCCGTTCATATCGAAGATAGAGCTTCAATTGATCGTCGACTCATTGAGAAACAAGAAATCAGTGGGACTGGATGGCATACCAAACATTGTGTTACGACATCTCCCTCTAGAAGCGGCAGACATTTACACCATCCTGTTTAACAATTCATTGAATAATGCACATTATCCAGCGCATTGGAAGAGAGCGGTGGTGCATCTAGTTCCCAAAAGGGGAAAAGATAACTCCAATCCGGCGAATCTCCGGTCGATAAGTCTCCTTCCGCACATCAGCAAGGTGTTCGAAAAAGTGATCAATAGGGCCCTGACTAAGTGGTTGAGGACAAAAATATAGTTCCGGATAACCAATTCGGTTTCAAGGCGAGGCATGATATCATACATGCCGCGTCTAAACTGGTATCGGATATCCAATGGAACAAAAGCATAAAACAACGCACGGGTGCCTGCTTGGTTGACTTGGAGAAGGCCTTTGACACCGTTTAGTTAGAGGGTCTCTTTTACAAGTTGAGCAAGCTGGCCATAAGCAAACCACTTCTGTACATGCTTTGCAACATGCTCACCGGTAGACAGTTCATTGTGAAAAATGGCAATATAACTTCTTCTGGTATGTTCCAAATTAAAAATGGTCTACAACAGGGTGCAGTCAACTCGCCGATTCTATTCAATATTTACACTAGTGATCTGGTAGGATCTCTCCCCCATGCCATTGCGTACGCAGACGACTTGGTCGCGTACAGATCAGGGGCCCTACTCTCTATTTCGTTCCGAAAGTCAATCCTATTCGAAATTACTTTTCGTTTCGCCTTTGAATTGGTACTATGTAACCCTTTCGGAAAGTAAAAAATACTACTAGATGCTTTTTCCACTTGAGGATTTTTTTTCGTCGAGTCTCGATATATTTCTTATGAGATATGTCAAATAAATAAACCGAGAAAAAATGCAAGTGAAGAATGGAATAATATTGTTATGAATTTTAAAGGAAGAATTTAATATAATAAAAAAGGAAAATATATTCTGTTGCACTTGAGATGGACGGGGAAACAAGTGAACAACGGATTGAGGGACAAATTAAATATTATTGAGAAAGGTGATAAAAGGTAAAACTCGGTTGGTACCAAGGATTCATATCATATCGCCATTATTTATCATTTATTATTTTAGTTTAGCCTTTCGAAGGATGCTTTTTTGAATGTTTTGAATTGCATACGAGATTAATTTCCTTCTCCTTTGGGATCCACTGGAGTTCCTCTATATTTAAAATACCCGATGATGCAACATCGAACAGCATTGAACACCAACATTGCTAAGAGAATACGGGAGCAAATCAAAAATAATTTATAAAATCAATAAACACAAAAAATAAAGGCACAAATTCATTTAGATTTAATATAACTCATAAAAATTATTTGTTACGTGAATTGCTTGCTTGTTTAAATTGTTATTATCACTAAGATTTTCTTAAAAAACTTGCGTTTTCAGGTCCTTTTAAATCCTTCCGTTTGCGAATTAGTTGTAGAAACAAATTTTTCGTTACCAAGAACCGAAATTCCACTTTCGGAATTGTAAATCCGAAAGTAGTAGATTTCATTCCGCTTACGAAATAGAGAGTACAAAATATTCGTTTTCGGAAAATTTGGATTTGATCCAGCGATATTGCGACGACTGGAAGTTGAAGATCAAATTTCAGAAGTCGGAAACCATTCTGTTTAGGACGTCGTTGTCTGGGGCCCCAGCGGACACCAAAAGCAATTGGCGAAAGTTCTCGATTGTTGGAGAGCACGGGCAACCACCGGCGCGTCAAAGTGTAGTCACTTAGTCAGATATCTGGGACTTTGGCTGGACTAGTATCTGTATTTTAACAAACGTGTAGATGCTGCTCTAGCCAGAGCCAAAGTTACTTTTGTCCTTGCAAAGGGACTGTTTTATAGCAGCCAACTCGATGCAGGGGTGAAGGTAATCTTCTATACGGCCGTCATCCGGACAATGCTTGCTTTTGGTTGTCCCGTGTGCTAGCTTAATGGAAAAGATTCGAGTTTTTGAGAGGGCATGTCTTAGGGCGTGCCTTCACCTATATAGAACCTCCGAGTCTGAGTACATAAAATTCTATCCCAATGAGGTTCTATACAACACGGCGAACCTGATCAGAGTGGATAATTTCATGGTAAAGATAATTCGGGGTCACATTGCAAGAGCAATGATTTTGAAAAATAACCTGATCTCTGGGGCATACTCCCCTAATCAGAGATATTAGGAGAGCGAGCGCCTTAACGGCTTTGTCCCCCCAGAGGCATTTCTTTATTTTGACGAAGAAGATCTGATCCAGAATAGATTAGCAGTGCCGCTAATCTTCCACATTGCCCGGACAGCTGCGGATAGGGGACTCAACTATGAGCGAGACGTCGTCCACAGCAATGTAGAGCGTCTTCGGTTCAGTAGAGCGGTATCAGATCGCGACCGTAGGGACGTTGTTCGGCAGCACCAGAAATTCCCGTGGCTAGCACCCAGGGAAAGAGATCCTTCGACGATTCCCTTCAATTCGGTGTAGCCCTTAATTAATAGGGTAAAGTGGGCCTGCATAGCATTGGCCGGTTTACGTAGGTTAAGATAGGTGTAGGTAGATATATGTATGTTAGTCTTTAAGGTATTAATATGATTTAAAATTTAATAAAAAAAAAGAGCACAGCACTGGCTTACACAGAAAAATACGTATTAGTACGTAGGTACCTAGATTAAGTTAGGTTAAGATTTATTTTATTTTAAGGTAGATTTTAAGTTTTATATATAAGATAAAAAAAAACTCAGGCACTAAGTTTTTAAACTTAAACATTTTTTCTTAGTTCTCAAATGATTTGTTAATACAGTAAAACCTGTGAATAGTGCAATGCTTTGGTGCACATTTTTTTCTACTATTCGCAACATTTCTAATATTCGCAATTTTTTCCACTATCGGCAACCCTATTTTTTTTTAATATTTTTCGAACAATTTCGATATCGGAGTTCAGAATGTGTACTTGTTGAATCTAGCCGCTAGCAGAATGAGGCACACACGAAAAGAAACAATTGAAATGTCAAAATTCTAGAAAAAGGAAACGAAGCCGACAAAATGTTGATGACTTTTGGCTCATTCATTTCTCGATACCGCTATTGAAGAGTGAATTTGCATGGGAAGAAAACAAAATTCATTAAAAAATGTTCCATTATTCAGATTTCACAGGTTTCCACTATATAAGAGTGAATTTGTATGAAAAAAACCAAAATTGGCATCCAAAAATGTTCACTATCCAAGTTTCGCAAGATTCTTTTATTCGCAGATTCCACTATTCACAGGTCTTACTGTATTGTATTAATATAAGTTGTTAAATGACGTCAAAAGACATAGGTTAAGTGTTAAGTTTAGCTTAGACTGCCCCTGTAGGGCCAGTAAATTAATTAAGTTTCGTTAAGTTAATTGAGCTAGTTTTAAGCGTTTTTTGTCTAGCATGTAAGGTCGAATGAATTATATTAATAAGCATTAAAAATGAAATGAAATGAGTCACTCAGTATGCTTTGAAAAAAAATTAAAAACCCACTGTGTACGCATGCTAGAAATACGAAAATGAGTGCAATGAGAGAATTACAAAAAAAAAAAATCATTCAGTATTGAATGTAACTAAGCTGAGAATGAATATCAATCACATGGGAGGAGCTCTTCTGAAGTAACAGCTGTTTGTTTTAAAATGAATATTCGTTTTCTCATTTGAAGTCCCTTAAACTCTTAAACTATACATTTATCTAATTTAAAGCTAATTGATAAACCTTCTCCGAGAAATTAGTAATCTTATACCAAAAGAATCGTTAAAATCTATTCAGTGGTTCTTGAGATCCTTAATCCCAAACGTAATATGACACCGATCGGGACTTTGCTTTATGTTTATACCTACTATGTAAGGATTCTTTTTTTAACATTATTTTCATAATTTTTTTTTCATAATACTCTATTAAATAAAAAATTTTATCAAGAAAAGTAAACCTATTATTGAAAAAATAAATTGTTTGTTGTTTAAACAATTGTTTTGTGTAATTTTAACTAAAATTCTTCATACACCTATTTCACTGGCCATAGCTGTACCTATACTATAGAAATGTATTAGAAGAAAATAATAATTTGTTTTCCCATACTCTAAATATCGTTATGATGTTTCAACTGAATTCATCCATGAATTTTATGTTACAGTTACACAATTACACCGTAGCGCAAGTGGTTAGTGCGTCGGACTACTGTGCAAGCGGTCTTGGGTTCGAATCCCGTCGCAAACACCTAAAAGTTTTTCACAGTGCCCACCTCTTTCGAATGTCTGATAAGCATCAAAGAGTATCATTTGTCACGATTGAGCTTCTCAACTCGCCGTTCGGAGTCGGCAAAAAACTGTAGGTCCCTTCCATTCGTGCAAAAATATAACACGCACACACAAATGGTTGCGAGAAGCAGGCCCAGGTTCACCTCGAGCTGTAGCGCCAACTAAGTAAGTAAGTTATACAATTATACCAATTATAGTTTTCGTCTGTGCAAAATAATAGCAGTGAAACAAATTTTTGAATTTGTTTTAATATTTCAATATTTTTTTTATAATTGGTAAGTGTACTTATTTGGCAGAATCCAAAAGTATTAACTTTCTACAATTTTGTTAGACAAAATGAGTCGAGGAAAACATTGTTTCCAAGAAAAAAAGGGAGTTAATAAAAAAAAAGCTTCAAGAGGGTAAAACCTATAAATTTATACAAGAAAATCTTTCCTGTTCAGCTAAAATGATAGTAAATGCTGAAAAATTTAATGAAAACGCAGAAACACGTTGACGAAAAAGAAAAATTCAAAGACGTGAGGTGCGAAAAATCGTTCGCTTAGCTCAAAGTGATCTTTTCACAACGTCTACCAAAATTAAGCAAGAACTTAATCTTCAAGTAGACACTTCTACAATAAGGAGACTGGCCGAGGCGAAATTGTTTGGAAGGAGTCCAAGAAAAGTACCGTTGTTGCAACCCCGACACATAAAGAAAAGAAAACAGTTTGCTAAGGATCATTTGAATTTGCCCATAAGCAAATGGCGAAATGTTTTGTGGTCAGATGAGTCAAAAGTGGTCTTATTTGGCTCCAATGGACGAAGACAATATATAAGAAGACCACCAAATGCAGAATACAATCCTCGGTTTGTAACAAGAACTATAAAACATGGAGGATCAAAAATTAATGTATGGTGTTGCTTTTTTTTTACTACGGACCTCTGTACTGGATAAAAAACATAATGGATTCAAAATCATTTGTTGAAATCATGCAATCAGTTATGCTTCCATAGGCGGAATGGAATATGCAGCTTATGTGGACATATCAACAGGATAATGACCCCAAGCACACCAGTACATTAGCCAAATCATGGGTTTCAACCAATGGGGTCAAGGTTATGGAGTGGCCTGCTCAATCTCCGGACCTAAATCCAATAAAAAACCTTTGGGCGATGTTAAGGAAGGTGTTTCTAGTACAAAACCTAAAAACGTTGGGGCATTATGGTGTGCAGTGCAAAGTGCATCGGCGGCAATCCCTTAAGAAAGGTGCAGGCGTCTTGTTGAATCCATGCCACGTCGGTGTGCTCCTGTGCTCGCAAACAAAGGCCAATCAACAAAATACTAACATAATCTAAAACTACTGTTTTTAAAAAAAAAAAAATTTTAAGAAATACATATTTGAATTTTAATATAACACTGCTATTATTTTGTACACTTACTTTCTTGATTTTTTTTTCGTTTGTTGTATTTTTTTAAAAAACTGAAATTTAAAATTTTATTTCATTTTATTTTTTGACTAGTTATTTTGTATAGAAGTAAAAAAATAATATAAAAAGGACATATGTACCATCAAGGCTTTTGTATTTTATCCTGAAAAGTTAACCACGTAGCACTGCTATTATTTTGCACACAGGTGTATAAGCTAAATTAATATGGAATAATTATTTTTAGCTGTCTTTGTTGCCTATTGTTAGTCTATGGAATTGAATATTACATTAGTAGTCCATCATATTTGCTTACTACTTAAGAATCAAAATGTTTACTTCTGATAAGATAGTTTGGTCACATAATAGAAAATTAAATAAACTGGATAACAAGATAATTATTTTCACATACCTTTAATAGTCGGATAAAAAATTCCTTATTTAGTGGACCATCACGTGTGCTTTTAACAACACTCTCCAGAGCATCTGTGCAGCATGTTAATGCGTTTTCCTTTTGCTTTCTAAAATGATCATAGTCTTTCATTTTATCCATACATTCAAAATATGAACTTATTCGACGATACAAATAGCATTCGCCATAGAGCCAACAAATTTTAAAAAACGTATTACTATCTGGTGATAGTCCAGTAATAAATGTGTTCCACATTTCTTTATCAGGTTCTAAAGGGATTCAAGCCGTTATAAGTATAGCAATTACAAACAAATAAAAAACAACATACCATTCCCAGTAAATGGTTCTAGTGCTTTATCTGTCTGAAGTTGATATTTCAATTTGGATAAATTTCCTACGATTTCTTTAAGTTCTTCGCGGACATCCTTTCAAGAAAATATGTATTTATAATGAATGTAAAATGCATTAAAATTAATTCTTCTTACATCTCCGTATTGCTGTGCGATATCATCTTTATCGCGAGACAAATTATCAAGCACATGTGTCAGAATCACTGGTAAACGTTCACGTAATGTGTAATAAGCAAAGCTTCTATAAAAGGCATAAAAACGAATTCTACTTCATTTATTAATAAAACTTCAGTTCAAACTCAACCTTTTATAGCGCCCACACAAGAGAGTATGCCGCGGGGGTTTCTCATCGACGATATCATACTTTTTATCAAAATCTGCAGCTGTTGTCATTGCGAAAATGTTGATTTATCAGTTGAAATAGACTAGCTACCCTAAGATTATAAAGAATGCAAGCGTTTAACTAAATCACAAATTCAAATCCAAAAGCGTGATGGATTAGGAAATAGACTTTACTCAAAACTGTCACTTTGAATCAGCTGTTTTAAATTGACGTCTTGGTAGACAGTTGTTCCAAAGTGTAGTTCTTAAATGTAGTTATGTATTGCGTAGAGTAGCTGTGCCCAGCCCAGTGATTCCAGTCCCAGTCGTTTTCGACCTGGGCTTTTCAGATTTTGCTCTCAAATTTCAGATTTTTCGTGCTGGATGAAAAACAAACGAGATTGATCTGTTCTTCTGCAATAGGATTAGTGTGTAATTTGACATATTGACGTTGATTACACGACTCTTTTTTTCGTTCGTTTCGTCTTTCGTCTTTTGCTAGTGATTATACGGTTCCTTGTAATTGGTTGATACGTGCATACGTAATTCTGACGTTTATTGAAATTCACATTGTATTTAGGAATGGAATAGTAAAATTTCAGTTCAATAATAATTGCGTGTTTACTAGTAAATGTAAAATGTCCCTAAATTAAGCTCCAAAATCAACTTTGAAATTCATCATTGAAATTCTCTGCTTTGTTTTGGTTGTCAAACGAGAAATGTCAAGGATCAACCGGAAAAAAATTCAGAATTTTCATTCCTGCTTTCGTTACTTCATTCCCCTCTCGTTTCTATGCACCACCACCAACATGTCAAAAAGACGAAAGACGAAACGAACGAAAAAAAGAGTCGTGTAATCAGCGTCATTGTTCGTAAAAGGAAATAAATAAAAAAAGAAAAATAATAAACAACTTTATGTCGATTTCGATTGGGCAAAAACAGATTTCGGCAGGATTTCACGAAATCTCGATGAAATCCAAGATTTCGATGACAGTTAAATGCGGGGCGAAATCTCGAAATCTCTAGATTTCGTGAAAAATCTAGTACGTCGCTGAAATCTCGGATTTTGGCTCGGTGAAAACGTAGTATAATGCTACGTTCTTCGTGAAATTCTCCATCAGAATGGCCACTTTATACCAAAAATACAAGTGCCATTCTCAGAGAACTAGAAATAAATAATTCAGAACACTTCGTCGAAGACAGTATTGTCATTGATAAGTAAACGAATCGCGTGGTCATAAAAGTGTATGTATTTTTTGTCATTTTGTTCTCTAATATGACGTGTCACTCAGCGGACCTTCCGTTATCGCAATTGATTCCAGAGTGTCCACATTTTTTTTTATAATTTCATACTATTAATTTACAATAAACATTGCACTTACAACTGTCCAAACATTTTTGTGCTGTTTGCGTTTCTAGAAAAAACCTTCATAACAAATTTTTTCGACGTTGAACATGAAGTGTCAAATGAAATCTTTTTTTCCGGTGTGAACACCCTTTTGAGTACGGGCCTGTTTCACATATAAGGTCTGTTCCCGTACTGTTGAAAACAGCCGAAAACAGCCGAAAACTACACTCTCTTCTGTCAAAACATATGAAAAACCTTCGTACGGGAACAGGATTTGACTGATTTTGGCTGTTTTGGACAGGTACGGGAACAGACCTAATATAGGAGGCGCTGACTGAACGTGTTAGTTGTCGTCAGTAGGTACTAAAATTTACTTTAAACATTCAGATTCTGAACGTATCCCAAATACGCGTTTTTCAAAATGTCAACTAATTTACTCATTGACAACTGACACAATCTGTTTTTCTGAAATTAGTGTTATTTACTTGGAAGTATATCTTCTAGTCGATTTTTTTGTGATTTATTTTTATTTTTACCTGGATATCGCTCACATTATGGCCCCACCAGCAATACCCGATAGGTAAACAGATGACATTAGTTGGGATTAAGTAAAACATTAGATTTTTAATGTTTATAAATTATTGCATGTAAATATGTATGTACATTATATTAATGTCTGCTCACGTGTAGTTTTGCGCATGAATTGTTGCTGGACGTAGTCTGTGGATACCCTCCTTAGTTTTTAAACTGGATTCTGAAAGGTCAATTTAAATAGTTGCTACATAGCCAATTATCAACATAGCGATTTCAGTTGGTAAATTCTTCCTCAGTGTTAGGAAGGGCACTGACCCATTTAATGGTTTTTTTGTATGTTAAGATTGTCATTTATACATCTTTTATCAGTTGTTTCCATACAATTACAAGTAATAATATCAGTGGCGGATTAAATGAATAGAGTGCCCTAGGTAAAGCATCTCGGCGTGATTACGATTACCCTGGCGCAAATGTTTGAAAATGTCATTTCGTAGATTTCGGTGAAAAAAGAAAATGCCATTTAGTAGATCTCAGTGAAATAAGCATAAAATATAAAATAAAAAATTTTGATTAATCGCTTAGTTTAGGAGATATCGAGGTTTAAAATTTAAGTAAAGAAATTTATAAAATTTTAGTTTTTGAGTATCAAGACTGAAAAAATAAAACTAAAAAAATCGCGCGATTTTTTTAGTTTTATTTTTTCAAAGTCTGATGCTCAAAAACTAAAAGTTTCTAGAATTTCTTTACTAAATTGTTAAAAAGCGATTTCTTTAGTTTTACGCCTAGATGTATGCAACACTTTTTTTTTGTACCGAAGCGAAAATAATTAATTTCAATGGGATTTCCATAGGAAAAAATTGATTTTTAAATCTCGATATCTCCTAAACTAAGCGATTTATCAATTTTTTTTACTTAATATTTTGTGTTTATTTCACCGAGATCTACAAAATGTTGTTTTCAAACCTTGGCGCCACGGAAACCGTAGAATCCCCGAGCGACAAGTCCAAAAAGTCGATTTTTAAGATAAAAATGAGGAAACATTGCTTTTGGGAGCACAATTTTTTTAAGGGGTCTACCATTTTCGTGGACCAAAAAATCACTGAACTATAGTTATTTTCATTAAAAAATTGTTTAATGGCTAGTCAAGTTTCCAATGCAAAATAGAAACAAAACGAAATGTTCAATATCTGCCCTCTTTAAAATTTTAATATTTCCAATCCAAAATGTAGCTATAATATATATAATCATATATAATAATATAGTATATAGTAAATAAGTAAGTCAGGATTTATATGAAGCGATTTTTCCAGTTTGTCGCCTCTGTTTGTGGATGAAGGGGTTGAAAAGAGCGGGGAACGAAAATGTCGTTTGGGTCGCTGGAATTCCAGGCGATTTCTCTGTTCTCTTTTGTTTTCTTTCCAGTTGTTGACATTTGCTTGTGTGGTTATGGTTACCATAGTCAGGATTTAGATGAAGCGAATTTTCCAGGCGACATTTTTTCAATTCTCTTTTGTTCTCGTATGGATTGTATTTACATACGAGACGTTTTTTTCCGGACGACAAACAACAACAAACAGCACTGTCTAGCTCAATTCATTTGCATTTGCATTCCATAAAATTGTCTGGATTTTCACTGACCCAATTTTTAAGAAGGAACCTCTTTCTGTTCCTTTACTTTTTGCTTCAAAAATGGTAAGTTATTAAATTTCATGGAATGGGGGTAAAATTCTCAGGCAGAAGCAAAATTACGAAAAAGTAAAGGCACGCGTTTAACCACAGAAGTTACAACAAACGAATTGTCATAAACATATGTGAAGCATAAGTTAACAGAGCGGTGTTGTACGATTTCGGATTTTACAGAAAAGTCCATTCTTGATGATATCCAAGAACCAATGCAGTATGCAATATATTGCGAAATGCAAATTTCAACATTCAGAACATTCAACTTTCATCTATGTTCCTTTTCTTTCCAATATTTTACTTTTTGCATTAAAATAAGAAAATGCAAATAATTCAAAACAAACGGAACAGCTGACTTTGCAAGATAGTTCACTTTTTACCCACAGGAATTTGTTGAGTAAGAATTCGTAAGATTTTTTAGTGAGGGAACATTTTTACTCTCTCCTTGCCTCTCTCTTTTACTACTTTTTTGTGTAAAGGAACATGGTTGGTCTAGAATTCGTACAGAATTCGTATCAGTAACAATTTTCAAGTAAAGGAACATACCGTTTATTTTATTCAAATTCTGAAATAAATGTCAATGTTAATGTTCGGATACTCTTGCATCAGATATGTGTTTTATGTCAAATATCGAAGAGTGGAGGCGTTGAACAACAAACAAAAAACGCAAAATGTACATATGTGATTTGACAGTTTTCATGTAATCTGCCCAAAGGAATTTCTAGTGCCGAAATTCGCAGCATGGTGAGATTTATTACTCTTTCGTGGGTACTGTCTTTTACGAAAAACTACGACATTTTTGCGTAAGCGAACGGGTTTTCGTAACTTTTCATATAGATTTTCGTAGTTTTGGGAGCGTACGCGAAGGGACCTACTCGCATAGACTTGTAATGCCAATCACCAACCAGGAATGTTATTGCTATGGGTTTACCGTAGATTGTTTGTTGCTTTTTTTTCATATAAGCCTTCCATTTCGAATTTTGTTTTCAATAAAAAAAAAGTAAACTAACAGGAGAAACGGTCTTAAAATTGTCTCGGAACAGGAAACAGTATTATTATTATTATTATTATTTATTAACAGGCAATTAAAATTACATGGTAATATTAGCTTAAACGAGCCTAGCTGCAGAGACTATTGGCCCTATTTTATTACATAGGTCGAAATTATATAGTGATGTTAGCTTTTATTAGAAAGTTTGAGATATTTTCAATGTTTGTGGTACTGGGGTTTTTTAATATTTCGTATATTGGATTGCTATTAAATATATTTTTGGTTATGGGCTTTAATAAGGTACAATTTTCTAAGATGTGTGTTAGGTCTAAAGTGGTGTTGCAGGAGGCACAGGTTGGTGGATTGTTTTTCGTGAGCAGGTGTTGATGTGAGGCAGAGGTATGTCCAAGTCGCAGTCGTACAAAATTTGAGATCATTTGTTTAGGAATGTTTGTGGGGTATATAGGTTTGAGTCTCTCAGGATTGACTTTTTTGTAGTGATGGTGGTATAGGCTCCAATCGTTGTTGATTTGCGTTTTTATGGTCTCTTGGATCAGGTTTAACAGATCTGATTTGGTGTAGATATTAAATCTATATACCGGTGCGTTATTGGCAGAGTTAGCTGCGAGGTCAGCCATTTCGTTTCCCTGGATCCCAACATGCCCAGGTGTCCACATCAGCTTTATAGTGTTTGGCGATTTGGTGAGTTGATATCTGATTTCTGATATCAGCTCAGTGTTATTGTTGGGGATTTTGATTGCTTTCAGTACGGATATGCTATCGGAGCATATAATGTGTTTTCCGTTGCAATTTCTTGCTGCTTTCATGGCTTGGTGGATGGCGAAGGCTTCTGCTGTAAATATTGAGGCGAATTCAGGCAGGTTACCGATGCTGACGATTGATCCATTTTCAGATGAAACAGCAAATGATGTATTCTCTGTGGTTTTTGATCCATCAGTGAAGATGAAGTTCCATCCGTCCGATTTTAGGTCTGTGGAGATGCTCGTAAAGAGTTGACGATAAGCTGTATTGTTGGTATTTGCTTTTTTGTATCTGGCTAGGGTCAATATTAATGATTCGGAGTTGATTAACCATGGAGGGTTCTGTGGGGTGGGAATGTGTTTCGGTTTGGCTGGTAATTCCATCTGCGCTGCTTTTTCAATGATAGTAGCGATAGCGGATGGAATCCTCTTCGCGAGTTTATGATCCATTGCCTTCTTTATGTCTTTATCAATAATGGAGTTTTTGGAGAAAACTAGCTTCGCAAATAGTTTCAGGGTGATAGCGTCTCTTCGTTCCTCGATGCTCGGAAGTCCTGCTTCAGCTAAAATATTTTTGATTGGAGAAGTAGGAAAGGCGTTTATGCTTCTTCTAGCTGCTTGGTGGTACACGGGTTTTATTATTTTTAAAGTTGATTGAGGACAGTGCCCATATATATACAATCCATAGTCGATTTTGCTTAAGACTAACATTTTGGTAATAGTGGTAAGAGTGTTTATATGTTCATTACTTTTTTTACAAGCTAAGTATTTTACAATATTGGCTCTTGCAGCTAGGGGTTTTTTAAGTTCTAAGCAGTGTTGTTTCCAGGAATATTTGTTATTAAAGGTTAATCCTAAGATTCTTAAGTTACTAACATTTTCGATTTGTACATTATTTACATTGATGTTAAGTTGTGAACAATTCTTTTTTCTACAAATATGGAGTAGTTTACATTTTTTGATTGACAGTTTGGCACCAGATATTTTTGACCACTCTAGAATATCTTCGACAGCAAGTTTGAACAATGTCTTGCTTCTATTTAGGTCGTTAACTTTACTTAAAATATAAATATCGTCTGCATAAAGGCAGTGATTTAGTAGTTGATGCTTTGTTAGGATAGAGTTTATGTCATCGAATGCAATGATAAATAGGATTACTGAGAGAGGCGATCCTTGGGGGATTCCGTTGTGCAATGGGTGATTGGCCGAGAAGAAGTTGTTTGCTTTTATGCAGAATTTTCTGTTGGTTAGAAATGATTTGACGTAGCCATACATCTTTTTTCCAACACCCCATTTTAAGAGTTTTTTAAGAACAATATGTAGGCCTATTCTATCGAAAGCTTTTTCAAAGTCAAGGGAAAGGACGGAAACATGGTTTTTAGCTGATAGTGCTTTCGAAATAAAATAGTCGATGTGAAGTAGGGCATCGGTACATCCTCTGTTGGCTTTAAATGCTACCTGATTGGGGCTAATAACCTTGTTTGTTTCGGCAAACCATAGTAGGCGCTTGGCGATAATCTTTTCTAAGACTTTAGACAAGCATGGGATCAGGGAGATCGGGCGATATCCCTCAATTGAGGTCCTGTCTTTATTCGGTTTTGGGATGGGTAGTATTGTGGCTGTTTTCCAGGTTTGAGGGATAACCGCGTTGTTTAAAATATTGTTGTATAAGCAGATAATTCTTTGCTTGGTTTCTAGAGGAAGATTTTTCAGCATTGGATATGATATTCTATCTCTACTAGGTGTCTTGCCTTTGGCTTTATTAAGAGCAGTTTCGAATTCGAGTACCGATATTGGCAGTTCGATGCGTTGTGCGTACGGATTGGTTGCGTGTTGAGGTGGGGAATTCTTGAGTATCTCGGTTTTTTCGTCAATAAATATGCCAGCGAAATTGGAATTTTCTGATATTTTTGACCAAGTTTGTGAAATAAAGTTACATATGTCTGGAGGGTCTGTTACAATACTATTTGTGGATTGGATACTATTTATGGCGAGTGAGGACGGCGGATGTTTTGCCATATCTTAGCGGGAGGGGAGTTGGGGCTTATAGTCGAGGTAAACTCTGCGAAGCTTTTTGCTTTGCTGTCTTTAAGCAACCTTCGGAATTTCGCGTTTGATTTTTTATATTGAATTAAGTTTCACTTTTTCGGAGCTAAATAACAGTAGACTCGTGTTATAACAGGATAAACGGCAACAGTGTGTACAATCCATACGAGAACAAAAGAGAATTGAAAAAATTTCGCCTCGAAAATTCGCTTCATCTAAATCCTGACTAAGTAAAAATTTTAGTGCAAAAGAAACATTACGAAATATATCACTCCCCATGCATATTTTTTCGAATGCAATGCCGAGCTATTTTGATTTGTTTCTTTATTGCACTAAATATAATTTGAGTTCAGTATGGAGTTATTTCGTTTTAGAGCTCTATTGCTCTGATTTTTTTGTTATTTCTTGGTAGCTAACTAAAATTATTTAATTTTTTAATCGAATAAAAGTAATACATTAAATTATGTTTATTTATAATAAATCTGTTATGCGTTAGTTTTATAAATCAGTTTCAATCAAATATATTTTTCTGTAATTAGTTACAATTAAAAGTATTTTTCCGCATTTTTAATGCATGGTTTTCTCGAAATGCCTTTTTTTACTTATCGCTAGGGTGTTCATCTGGGACCTTTCTAAAAAGAGAACATTTTGCTCTAGAATCTATAAAAAAAGAGAAAATCTAAGAAAAAAAGAGAACATTCTGGATTTGAAAAACACAAATTTTTTTTTATTTAAAATAATATAATCAACTAAAATTCATTTATTATAAGAACAAAAACAGGCACAAATAAGTACAACATTAACAAAATATACATAAATACATATATTAGTTGATTGCTTAAAAAAGTATGAAATAAGTTTTTAAATTGTTTCAAATTACATAATTGTTATTAGGCGTGTTTTTTTTTCAAACCTATATAGGCTAAACATGTTTTCAATGTAAAATACAACAAAACCTTAAGCCTAGTACGCTGCTGATGCGAAACGAAATGTTCCTGTGGTCTCCAAATTGAGTGCGAAAAGATTGCGAAATATCAACGGAAACACAATCAAATTATTATGTCATGATTCTGGAGGAAACTGCAACGCTCTGCAAACAAAATAGCGAATCACATTCCCATGGGCGACAATCAATGTGTACGATTCCTTTTCTTGGATCGTATTTACGCGGAAAGAATGCCTACGAAAGCCCGCTTCAATTCTGGCTCCATCGCGGAAGAATGATATTGGCATCCCGCACAAAAAAATCGAAACAAACACGGAACCGAAAATATAAAATTTGTATAAAGTACAAACGTCAAAATTTCGCAAGGAATTAATGTTCCGGACAATAAATTCTGTGCGAAAACTGAGTGGAGAGATTTATCTAATACAATCACCATCAGCATAATTTCGCAGCGGAACAGCGTACTGCAAAACAAAAATCACGACGAAATTTTCCGTTTTCGATTTCGTCGTGTCACTTTTGTATGAAATTTTTCGTTTCGCATCAGCAGCATACTAGGCTTTAGCCTGGATAATTATCCAGTCTTATTTTTGTATGGAAAGCTTTTTCGAAATCTATATAGGTTTGAAAAAAAAGGCGCCTATTTATTTCGAAGCTGTTCAAACAGCTTTCCTCTTCATCTTCATCAATGTCATCTTGACATTTTTCTTTCTTTTTAATTTTTTCTAGTATGGCTTTGTCGTTCAATAGAATTTTATAGAAATCTTGACAGCAGGTTTCTGTATTACTATAAACTACACAAAGAATAGATTTGACAGTAGTAATTTTGAGTCTATTTCTTTCTTTAGTCCATTGGCCATTATGCCCCTATTCCGTAAGACAATTTTTGTTAAGTTGAGTTGAAATTATGATAGACAACTCAGTTATATTTTGGTTGCTAGAGCTGTCAAAAACTAACAACTGGTTCTTAGTAGTTGTTTGGGAGTAAATGTTGAGATAAGAAAGGTGGAAAATGAACAAAAAGACGTATGTATATAGGACAAATAAAATAATGTAATATGTACTATTATTAATAACTTAATTAAAAAAAATCTTGAGTATCTCGGTTTTTTCGTCAATAAATCTGTGGTCACAAACCATAACTGCCAAAGTCGATTTTGCACATTTTTCAGGAGAACAGTTTGAAGTCTTAAATCGGTCTTGTATTTCATAAATCGACTTAAGCTGTTAGGTTCTTGCTGTGTTCAAAAAACCTAAGAGCCATTCTATTGCTAATATTCTACAAAAAAATGATTATAATAGCATTGTGAATCCAATGAAACTTATAACTCAATTTCGTCCTAACTCGACTTAGGCTGTTATGGTTTGTGACCACAGAAATATGCCAGCGAAATTGGAATTTTCTGATATTTTTGACCAAGTTTGTGAAATAAAGTTACATATATCTGGAGGGTCTGTTACAATACTATTTGTGGATTGGATACTATTTATGGCGAGTGAGGACGGCGGATGTTTTGCCATATCTTAGCGGGAGGGGAGTTGGGGCTTATAGTCGAGGTAAACTCTGCGAAGCTTTTTGCTTTGCTGTCTTTAAGCAACCTTCGGAATTTCGCGTTTGATTTTTTATATTGAATTAAGTTTCACTTTTTCGGAGCTAAATAACAGTAGACTCGTGTTATAACAGGATAAACGGCAACAGTGTGTACAATCCATACGAGAACAAAAGAGAATTGAAAAAATTTCGCCTCGAAAATTCGCTTCATCTAAATCCTGACTAAGTAAAAATTTTAGTGCAAAAGAAACATTACGAAATATATCACTCCCCATGCATATTTTTTCGAATGCAATGCCGAGCTATTTTGATTTGTTTCTTTATTGCACTAAATATAATTTGAGTTCAGTATGGAGTTATTTCGTTTTAGAGCTCTATTGCTCTGATTTTTTTGTTATTTCTTGGTAGCTAACTAAAATTATTTAATTTTTTAATCGAATAAAAGTAATACATTAAATTATGTTTATTTATAATAAATCTGTTATGCGTTAGTTTTATAAATCAGTTTCAATCAAATATATTTTTCTGTAATTAGTTACAATTAAAAGTATTTTTCCGCATTTTTAATGCATGGTTTTCTCGAAATGCCTTTTTTTACTTATCGCTAGGGTGTTCATCTGGGACCTTTCTAAAAAGAGAACATTTTGCTCTAGAATCTATAAAAAAAGAGAAAATCTAAGAAAAAAAGAGAACATTCTGGATTTGAAAAACACAAATTTTTTTTTATTTAAAATAATATAATCAACTAAAATTCATTTATTATAAGAACAAAAACAGGCACAAATAAGTACAACATTAACAAAATATACATAAATACATATATTAGTTGATTGCTTAAAAAAGTATGAAATAAGTTTTTAAATTGTTTCAAATTACATAATTGTTATTAGGCGTGTTTTTTTTTCAAACCTATATAGGCTAAACATGTTTTCAATGTAAAATACAACAAAACCTTAAGCCTAGTACGCTGCTGATGCGAAACGAAATGTTCCTGTGGTCTCCAAATTGAGTGCGAAAAGATTGCGAAATATCAACGGAAACACAATCAAATTATTATGTCATGATTCTGGAGGAAACTGCAACGCTCTGCAAACAAAATAGCGAATCACATTCCCATGGGCGACAATCAATGTGTACGATTCCTTTTCTTGGATCGTATTTACGCGGAAAGAATGCCTACGAAAGCCCGCTTCAATTCTGGCTCCATCGCGGAAGAATGATATTGGCATCCCGCACAAAAAAATCGAAACAAACACGGAACCGAAAATATAAAATTTGTATAAAGTACAAACGTCAAAATTTCGCAAGGAATTAATGTTCCGGACAATAAATTCTGTGCGAAAACTGAGTGGAGAGATTTATCTAATACAATCACCATCAGCATAATTTCGCAGCGGAACAGCGTACTGCAAAACAAAAATCACGACGAAATTTTCCGTTTTCGATTTCGTCGTGTCACTTTTGTATGAAATTTTTCGTTTCGCATCAGCAGCATACTAGGCTTTAGCCTGGATAATTATCCAGTCTTATTTTTGTATGGAAAGCTTTTTCGAAATCTATATAGGTTTGAAAAAAAAGGCGCCTATTTATTTCGAAGCTGTTCAAACAGCTTTCCTCTTCATCTTCATCAATGTCATCTTGACATTTTTCTTTCTTTTTAATTTTTTCTAGTATGGCTTTGTCGTTCAATAGAATTTTATAGAAATCTTGACAGCAGGTTTCTGTATTACTATAAACTACACAAAGAATAGATTTGACAGTAGTAATTTTGAGTCTATTTCTTTCTTTAGTCCATTGGCCATTATGCCCCTATTCCGTAAGACAATTTTTGTTAAGTTGAGTTGAAATTATGATAGACAACTCAGTTATATTTTGGTTGCTAGAGCTGTCAAAAACTAACAACTGGTTCTTAGTAGTTGTTTGGGAGTAAATGTTGAGATAAGAAAGGTGAAAAATGAACAAAAAGACGTATGTATATAGGACAAATAAAATAATGTAATATGTACTATTATTAATAACTTAATTAAAAAAAATTGTGCAGTTTAAAAGCTATAGTCCAAATCAGTTGGATAAAATGGTTTGACATTTTCAGCACTTGGAAGTGGTAGTGGTATTGCAGTCGAGCGTCCATGAAATTTTAAGAAATCTTTAGTTTTGATTTGAACAGAAAATTAAAATACTTTAAAAAAGGCCTACACGCTATTCTCTGAGTTATCAAAATAAAATTGCCTGCCATTTAAGAGTTTTATTTTTTAAAAAAAAACCATGCATTTAAACATATATACAGATATGCGCTAAAGATAGAGATTTTACTGGCTGATAGAGATTTTACCAAACGAAAATTAGAAGAATAAGCTCGAATTCAAAATATATGTAGTTTATTTCAATTACAAATTAAAATCTCATCAAGACCAAAAGGGACTAGAGCAAAGCTGCGAACCCGCTAGCTTTTGCATTGTATAAGCAGAGTGCGTGTACCGTGGAAGATAATATAAATGTGCGTAGATATGTACATACGTCACAAAGGCAAACCGAAAAACAGAACATCTTTGCTCTTAACAAAAGCGATAAAGGAAAGCTAACATAGGGTAAATTCAATATGTATGATTTGGCTTTAAGTTATAGCAAAGCAAAAAGTTAAGTTGAGCAAAATGAAATATTGATTATAAGCAATTCAAAGTTACGTTAATTCAAAGTTACGTTAATTTAAATAGTACAATTCATTTCATAACACGCCGCCACCACTGAAGGGCACTTCAGGAAATTGGTAACAGATCCAGTTTGGTAATTGGCCTTTTGAACAACCCGTTCTTGGTGCGAAGAGTAACCACACGAATATGTCCATCTTTGCCTGGGTGTAGCTCTTCAATACTTCCCAATGCCCATTGAGAAGGAGGCAGATTAGGCTCTTTCACCACGATGAGGTCGCCCACTTTGAAGGCAGGGTTGGTCTGTCTCCATTTCGGCCGTTGCTGAAGCGAGGTGATGTAATCGGACTGCCATCTTTGCCAGAAGCCTTGCAGCATATTTTGCACCAGTTCCCAACGTCGCAATCGATTTAGTGGAACCTCCAAATAGCTAGGTTCCGGTAGGGCGGTGTATGGTCGACCTATAATGAGATGAGAGGGGCTTAGCGCGTTTAAATCAGCATCGGAAATAGCACATAAAGGTCGAAAATTTAATAACGCTTCTTTTTGCGCTAGCAAAGTTCCCATTTCTTCGAACGTAAAAATGTTGTTCCCGACGACACGATGAAGATACTGTTTAACACATGTGACACCCGCTTCCTACAGCCCTTCAAAGCGAGGAGCATGGGGTGGGATGAATTCCCATCTGATGTTATCCGCCGCCAATGCTGTTGATACCAGCTCGTTGTGCTTCGATGACCGAACCAACTCATACACTTCCGATAGTCGGCGAGCAGCGCCTTGGAAGTTGGTGCCATTATCGAAATGGATGACACTACACTTTCCACGTCTGGCGATGAATCTCCGCAAGGCAGCAAGGAAAGCATCCGTCGAAAGGTCACTAACTACCTCTAAGTGTAGTGCCTTGGTGGCTATGCATACAAATAGTGCGAAGTAATTAGCTTAGCTTTTCGAAGTTTCGATGCTCGAAGCGTAATTGGACCCGCATAGTCACAGCCGGTTGGGGCAAATGCAAATGATGAATGATGAAAATGCAAATGATGATGATGATAGACCGTTGGCAAATTTCCCATAAGCTGGGATGAGGTAGATGTCCGCAAGCGAAAGCAGCCAAGACATATAATTGGATGTTCTATGCTGAAGGTAACATTTGCAGCATTTGAAATCCTTCCTCCAACTCGCACCAAACCTACTTCATCAATAAAGGGAGATAACGAAGATAGCTTTGACCGATGGCACACCTGTTTCTGCTGTTTCAACATCTGAATATCTTCGTTGAACTCACGTTGACAAAACCGAAGCCAAGTTTTTTTTTGAAGAACGAAGCTCAAAGGATAAAGCTTGCAGTGCCACACAAAACGTAGGACATAGGCCACAATACGAACTAGCTTCGGCCAAGAAGATATCCTGCTCACTAAACAAATTATCTTCCGAAAGGATAATCAGGGTAGGAATTGGGCGTTTTCTTTCCTCAGGAATATTCTCCGCTACGTTGACGGCTATAGCCGGCCATTGGCTAGGGTCTGAAGAAATCCAAGCAGGGCCTTTCCACCACAATTCCAAATCCAGTAACTTACTTGGTTCCACTCCTCTTGAAGCGCTATCAGATGGATTCTCTTCCGAACGTACGTTATTCCAGACGGAGCGAGGCAGGTTATCCGAAATTTCAGCTGCGCGATTAGCCACGAACGTGTTCCATCTGCGCAGAAGGGAAGAAAGCCAAGCCAAAACGATTGTCGAATCAGTAAAAGCGAAGAGTTTCCCAGGAGTTACATCCAACGACGAACAAACCAGTTTCATAATGCGACGTAGAAGGAAAGCTCCACACAGCTCAAGTCGAGGGATGGAAACCTGTTTGACCGGCGCAACACGAGTTTTTGCGGCGACAAGATAAACCTCAGCACTTCCATTTTCCGTGATACTGCGTGCATAGACGGCAGCAGAATAGGCCTTTTCCGAAGCATCGAAGAATCCTACCAAATCAAAACGCTTAGAAATTCAAGGTGTAACTACGAGGAATCCTAAGTTGGCCAAAATGTTTCAACTCCTGGCGATACGAAATCCATTTTCCGCGATTTCCCGGGGTAATGGGTCATCCCAGTCTATCCTATTCTTATCCAACCAAAGCTCTTGGAACAAAATCTTAAAAAGGATAGTGGAAGGTGCTAAAAACCCCATGGGATCAAAGATTTTCGAGTTGCATCTGCCAAGGCAATTCTAAAAGTAAAAATGTGCTGATACGGGTTCCAAACTAATCCAAGCACTTTTTTCCATTCCGTTTCCGGATCTAATGAAACAGTATCATCCGTTTCCGTAGTACTGAAAATCTCCCAACAGTTGGACATCCATTTGCTTAGCTCTAACCCACCACAAGCAAGCAGACCTATTAACTGTTCCTTCAACTCCAAAATTCCAGACACTGAATCCGAGCCTGCAGCAAAATCATCCACATACGAATTGTGCAGAATCGCATAGGAAGCATTAGGAAACTGATGCAGGAAACTGAAAAGGGTGCAGGTGCAGTACCATAGGTGACCGTGATAAGGCGAAAATTAGAAATGGGATCAGCGGGGGACTGCCTCCAAACAATTCGTTGGAAATCGCGATCTTTCGGGCAGACCAAAATTTGCCGAAACATTTTAACAATTTCAGCGCAGAAAACATATCGAAACGACTGAAACTGCATGTACACATTAAGCAAATTTCTTTGCAGTGGGGGTCCAATGTGGAGCACGGTATTCAAACTAAGCCCTTAGGAATCCTTGTTGAAACCATTGAAAACTACCCTCATTTTGGTTGTCACAGCAGTGTGATGAGGCAAATAAAATGTTTGCCCGGACGTAGGCTCAACCTCTTTGTCCGGGATTCGCTCCATGTGGCCCAGTTTTTCGTACACTTTCATAAAACTGCAGTATCCTGATCGAAGATTTTCATCCCGAGAATAACGCCGCTCCAAACTAAATAACCTCGATAGGGCACCAGAAAGGGTGTTACCAAACCTCACATCGTCTTGACGAAAGGGAAGTTCAACAATATATTTGTTATCTGGAGCTCGAGAAAAGGTTTTTTCAAATGCTGATCGGCGATGTCTTCACTACAGTCTTCACTACCAACGGAAGGGAGATGTGAACCGACCTCTTCTATCTCCTAGAACGATTTCAAAAACATGTCTATGTCCAAACGGCTCCATTTGGAGAATCGCTACTGTTATTGGAGTGCGTTGACCCAGCACTGTCCAGATGCACCAACGAATGGTGACGCGCCCGACAATAAGAGCAGCGGCTCTTCGCATGACAATGCGACGACGAGTGTTGTGTTCCTAGGCAGTTGTAGCAAAGTCTTTGGTCTCTAGCAAACCCACGACGATCATCAATAGACATAGCAATAAATTCTTTACACTGGTATAGAGGATGGCTACCTTCGCATTTTGGACACTGCACATTACTAACAGCTAAGCTTCTTACCCTTCCCGGAGGGTTTGTCGAACGCGAGGGGGTTTTAATGACGCGAGATTTGGTTTCACTTGTCTCTAACGCGCTTCACCTGTCCTCTAAAAAGTCAATCAATTGACGAATGGTAGAAACTTCTCAATTTTTTTTCTTTAATGCCCAAGCCTTAAGCTACGAGCAGACGATATGCAAAAGTCGCATATATATGCGAGTCTGACGTAATTTTTGCATCATCATATGCGATTAATGCTCGCATATCGTCTGAACACCAATTTAGGACAGGATATGCTCGCAAAGCATATGCGGACGATATGCGACACCCAGTTCGCAGACCAATTTGCGACTTTTCCGCATATCGTGCGAACACTTTCGCATATCATTTGTGACAATTTGCGAGCATATACGATCATTTGCAAGCGTCCCAACCATATGCGACCGGACGAAAACCTTACATTGCATATGACCGCATATTTGCGAAGAAATTAGTTTGGGGTGTGTGTCTGTAGGTACTTTTTTTTATTTTTATTTTACATTTTGCTTTGGTTGGGTTGTGTTGTGAGTTGTGACAGTAAAATTGTGAAGATAATTATTAGGTCTGTTTGGTAACACGTTACTTTTCGTAATATGTACTTTATAAAATTACATAGAATCAAATGAATCACGGTACATCGCAAGCTGAGAGCGAAATGAGAGCGTAAAAAATGAAGAGCGATGAAATTGTACGCATCATCTTTTTCTTGTGATGAGCTGGACAACTCTGTCAAATCAGGCCACCTGACAGTTTGTGAAATTTCATAAATCTTCATTGTTAGTGAAAAACAAAAACAAATCGAAAGGTTTGAACAAAACTGTGTGCAGGTTTTCTGTCTTTGAGTTGTGCTCGCTTGTGCACAAAAAAGATACCAAACAGACCTATTATATGTAATTGTGTAAATAATCAATCCGTAGGGTACCTAGCGGTACACGAAAAGAGTACGTGTCGCCATGTAATTATAGTCGAAATAGTAGGTCTCTTTGGTAATTTTTTTTGCACAAGGAATTGAGACCTGTCAAATAGTAAAATCCTCTCAAAGATAGAAAACTTGAATAAAAGTTACCAATCGCTTTGAAACAACACTTGGTAAAAAAAATTGAGAGCCATAAAACTGCCATGATTCTATGAAAGTTTACATAGTAGGTTCGCGTACTTTTTGCACTTAATATTGGTTTTCTGTCAAATCTCGAAGAGTGGGGTTAAAATTCTCTCACGAAAAAATAATCGAACGCGTTAACTGGAATACGGAAATGGTATTGCAAAGACCAAACATTTTCGTCAGTGGACAAGAAGCGCAGCATCAGCAACGGGCCATCTGACGCGGGAATGCTTAATCGCATGTTCCTGTCCGCTTTTTGAATTCGCGGTTTTACCAAACTTAGTAGATGACCAAATTGATCGGACGACATGCGAACGAAACCGTGATATAATTCCGGTTCATCGCCACGCAGTTCTAGCAACAATTTTGCGCAAAAGCCTTCAGTCTCGCGAATTCGCACCCAATCTTTGGCAAACACACGACGAATCCTTTGCACTTGCACACTCGCTTCTTCGTGGCTTCCATCATCGTCGTCATTTTCCATCATATCTATTGCCAAAATAGCAATAGCAGCCCATTTCCTTTTTGTCATTTTTAATATATTCCCACGCTTTAAATTGTCACAAATCACCAACACATTACAGAAAATACAAAACGTCAAAAGATTAATAATGCTCGCAAATCTGCATATGATTGAAAATATGTGATCTGTAAATTGTGTCGCATATCGTGTGAACACCTCGCATATAGGCCACAACATTTGCGACTCCATTTGCGAAAATATCATATGCGAACACCATGTTCGCAAATGCATTTGCGAGTTTTGGGACATGAATACTTTAACTTTACACCATGGTTAGGTACATTTTGTTGAAAACAACATAAATTTATTTAAGTTGTTGCAAATTATTTAAGATTCATAAAAAAAAGCGACTTTCAAAGAAAAAAGAGAACAAAAAAGATCCGTACAGAAACAGATATTGTAAAAAAGATCGGAGCTAAAAAAGAGAACATGTTCTTTTTTAAAGAGATAAGATGGACACCCTACTTATCGCTCTATTGAACTGAGGGTGCGATATAAATTAGGTCTGTTTGGTATCCTTTTTGTGTACAATTTTTTAAGGATAATCCGCCACTGAGTAATATTATCAATACAATCGAATTCGTACAGCAACTTGTTTCCAGATACATACCTACGTAATCGAATATGCGCCAGTATAATGATTACAGCCTAATTCCGAAACCGAACATGCAATGAAGAGTACCTACAGAAGAGAAAATACATTTTTTAGGCACCCGCCCAAGAGCACATGAGAGATGGAAACTACGGATATCAAATTTAACCACGGGGAATTGTACCAGCTGTGCCACGTAACGCTGGGAAAATGTGCCGTTTGCCTCAAATTTAATGATTTCAATAGTAAACGGCAACAGCCATTATTAGTTTTAATGTTGAAGCGCTGATTGCTAAACAAATGATATTTTTTTAACATTAATCCCATGTTGCTTCTGCTGATAACACACCGGATAAGTGAAAACGTTTTCTTTTGACTAATCACTTATGAGGTTATGAATAACAGTATGTAGGTACATTGATTTTTATAACATTTTATACAGCATAAAAAAGTAGACCAAACAAAACATGTTTTTCTTTCGATGCGCTTTATGGGTGGTCAAATAAAAACAATTTCGGGTGCAACTATTAGGAACGCCAGTTTTAAATATCTATGAACTTATGATGATTCTTCTTTTAATTAAGACTTCAGATCTTGTCACATTTCTGAATTACCTTAATGAACTTTTCTATTTACACTAATGCCAATCATGTAATAAAATGATAAAGCTGAGGATTTTAATACTGTAGTATGTATTAGTTTATTTAGTTATTAAATTTATTATAGCAATCCATCTGAATGCATATAAAGTTATTTAATAACTAAACAAACTAATATAACAGCTGGCAATTTTAATAGACCCACATAACTACATACCTACGAATTTATTTGCATCTTGCGAATGCTATTAATAACTGATCAAGTTTTTCTTTAATTATGCTTCTTTTTATTTATTATAGGTGGTTAAACTACAAGCCGGTTGGGGAAAAAATCGTCGGAACCAGATTTGTTGCTTTCAAAGTTCCCCTTAGAAAGGTTAGTAACTATTAAATAATTAAGTTAGCATTCAAGGCATTACTGACGAATTCTTGTGTTTTTTCTGGAGCTGTCGAACTATATGCACTTAATATTTTGCTATATTCGGTCTTGTAAGACCACCATCCAATAGGATTAAATTATAATTGGATGTATCACATCAATTCTAGAGCAACTAGTAGTGTAAGCCAAATTCCATAAGCAACATAAACTCCTCACGTAGAATCTTCAACGTTGTCTCTAGTGATGTATCTAAGTATGCCTAAACTCTAAAAATTTGTTAGTTTCTTTAAAGATGGCGAATCTCTCTTGTGATTTCCTTCAAGAGTAACAGATTCCATCATAATGTATGCCCCAAATAATTGTATTTTTTCCCTTTGATCTGACTATTGGTCCTTTTGATTGGTGACAACTCTTGGCCACATATTCCCTATTCCATAACACAACTCAATTTGACTCTTTTGGTATTAGATTACTAATTTTTCGGAGAAGGTTTATCAATTAGCTTTGAATTAGATAAATTTTTAGTTTTAGAGTTTGAAGTCCAATGAGAAAACGAAAATTTAATTTAAAACAAACGGCTTTTACTTCAGAACAGCTTCTCCCATGTGATTGATATTCATTCTCAACTTAATTATATTCAATACGCAGATTTAAAGACCAAAATCATATCTGTGCAATTACTAGAAGCTGAATAATAGTACAAAATGCATGGTATTACCTCGAATCCGAAACTCGTAAATTGAAACGCGACTGCACGCTTTCGTTGTTAACATAAGACTCGCCGTTGCACTCCAGTTCCAGTCGGAAGTTGAGGTGGGTCAGGAAGCTTAACCGGCATTTCTTCGTTGGTTGACCTGCTGTTGCGAAACTGAACAATATTGCTGCGTAAGCAATAACATAATTAGTACACAGTACATAATTAGTACAGTGCAAGGTGAACAAACGGAGACACGCGCCGGTGCCAAAACTGAGCACAACATTCCTCCCCCCTTTGAAAAAGTTCCGACTGCATCTGGAGACAAGGATTCATCGTTCTTTTATTGAAATTAAAGAAAATCTACTTAATTCTAACAAAAGGTATTACTAACTACTTGTACTATAATAAAATCTTAGATTTATTTAAAGTTATAAGGTTAAAATTGGTTAATTCTATTTGCTGCTATGAAGTCAAATCCATATTACATATCCAAAATTAAATTTGACCTAACTCTATCAATGCAAAATAAATTCTTATAGCTAGCTTAGGTATATTTTTTTTTGTGTTACATATTTTTTATTTTTTTTATATACATATATTTTTTTTGTTTTTACAAAGATAATAAAAGTCTTAAAGCTAGATACATCTACATTATACAAGATAAATTCTTAAAGCTAGATTTTTTTTTTTTTTTGTATTAATACTTTTTATCTCTTAACATCCTACTACAAATTTTCAAAAAATGGTTTTCTTGGTTATAATTTGAGTCATCTTTATGTATTATTATTATTTATATAAACATACTACATATATGTATGAATTGTAGTATATACTATGTATATTGATGGCTACTTGGTTTTTTTATATTTTTTGTTTTTAACCCACTATCTGTGTAAGTGATCGTGCAAGCAATTTGTTTGTTTTATTTACATAGGTCGTCGTGGCCGTGGTGGTTAGTGCGTTGGACTACCACTCAATGCTGCCCGGGTTCAACTCCTGGCCGGGTCTAACACCTTAAAGAGTTTTTTCACGGTACCGCCTCTTTCGAATGCCTGACAAGCATCAAAGAGTATCATTTGTCACGATTGAGCCTCTCAACTCGCCGTTCGGAGTCGGCAAAAAACTGTAGGTCCCTTCCATTCGTGCAAAAATACAACACGCACACACAAATGGTTGCGAGAAGCAGGCCCAGGTTCACCTCGAGCTGTAGCGCCAACTAAGTAAGTAAGTATTTACATAGATCTTGATTTGGCGATGAGACAGTAGCGTGGTTATTGGTTTCTAGAAAATTGGAAGTTTATTCACTATTCAATAGGCTCGCTTAGTAATTTTAAGATTCTAGGTGGTTATTGTGTATACACCACTTGTTTTCTACTAATTTTGACCGTAAGATACTAGAGCCACCTTCGGTACTGGAAGAGGTTAGTTTGTTTAAACGATTGATACCAGTGCCGCCTTCGCTACAGGAAGAGGTTAGTATATTTAAACGATTGATACCATTGCCGTGAAGGGCATAGGGTTCAGTGTTGGCGTTAAGTATTGTGACTAGGATGTGACCTTTGACTACTTTTGCTATTGTGTTAGCTAAATACACTCCCGGCTTTAGTATTTGGGAATGTACAAGAATTTCAAAGTTATCGTGAAGGGTATAAGGGTTCGATGTTTGCGTTAAGTATTGGGACTAGGATGTGACCTTTGACTACTTTTGCTATTGTGTTAGCTAGATACACTTCCGGCATTAGTATTTGGGAATGTACAAGAATTTCAAAGTTATCGTGAAGGGTATAGGGTTCGGTGTGAATAGTGAATGTTATGAACCAAAACTGATTTTAGGTGGTTATTGTGTATACACCACTTGTTTTCTACTAATTTTGACCGTAAGATACTAGAGCCGCCTGCGCTACTGGAAGAGGTAAGTATGCTTATTCGCTTGATACCAGGGCCGCCTTCGCTACAAGAAGAGGTTAGTATGTTTGGTCCGTAGTTTGTCTCACATCGGATGCCATCTTTCGAAGGGTGTTTCTTTTACATAAAACAAGAGGAATGCTGAGATCTTCTGGGTTTCTACATTTAGGTTTTTATTTTAAAGTCGTTTTTCTTTCGAAATTTAGCGCCATTGGCTGAAAAACAACATTGTTTGGTTTTTCTTTTTGTTTTTGTTTTATAAACAACACAGATTTTTATAAATTTTTTTTTCAGGATCAATAAAGATTTGTTTGAGTAAAATGAATTTTATGTTAACTCAATTAATCTCGCACACAAATGCGAATAACTTATTCAGAATCTAGATGCTGCCTGCTACTGTTGCAGGGAATAGCAATAAAATTATCTAAGTGAGAACAAAAATATACTACAGTGCTGGGAATAATTTTTTATACAGATCGATATTAAATAAATCAACAGCATTGTTTAACCAAAAAAGAACGTAATTTGAATTTCATATTTAATATTTGACTAAAGCAACCTTTTCGAGAACAACTGTATGAAAAAAACAGAAGAAAGTAAAAAGTTTAAGAAGAACATGGGGGCAAATAAAGGGTGATTTTTTAGCTGGTTTGGTTTTGGCAACACTGGTTTTGACAGCTGACGTGTGTTTAGTACCTTGTGTCAGTGTCAAACAGCTTCAGTTTGGTTTGCAATTTAACCATGGATCGTCTTACAAATGAACAACGCTTGCAAATTATTGAATTTTACTATCAAAATTCGTGCTCGGTTGGAAATGTTCATCGCGCGCTGCTTCCATTTTATGATCGGCATTCTCGACCTTCTGAGCAGTCTATTCGGAAGATTGTGACCAAATTTCGCACCAAATTTACTTTGTTGGACATTAAACCACCAACACGTTTACGTACTGTGCGTAGTGAAGAAAATATTGCGGCCGTATCAGCTAGTGTGACAGAAGACCGCGAAATGTCGATTCGGCGCCGTTCCCAGCAGTTAGGCCTTTGTTACAGCACTACGTGGAAAATTTTGCGGAAGGATTTGGGCGTAAATCCTTTTAAGATACAGCTGGTGCAAGAACTAAAGCCAGCCGACCTACCACAACACCGAATTTTTGGTGAATGGGCTCTTGGAAAGCTGGCCGAGGATCCGCTTTTTTATCGAAAAATTGTGTTCAGCGATGAGGCTCATTTTTGGTTGAATGGGTACGTAAATAAGCAAAATTGCCGCATTTGGAGTGAAGATCAGCCAGAAGCATTGCAACAGCTACCAATGCATCCCGAAAAAGCCACTGTTTGGTGCGGTTTATGGGCCGGCGGCAGCGTTACTGTCAATGGTGAACGCTACCGAGCGATGATAACAAACTTTTTTTTGCCCGAAATGGAAGTTCTTGACTTGCATGATATGTGGTTTCAACAAGACGGTGCCACATGCCACACAGCACGCGAAACAATGGCGCAATTGCGAGGCGAGTTTGGTGAACAGTTAATTTCACGTTTCGGGCCGGTCAATTGGCCGCCTAGATCGTGCGATTTGACACCATTAGATTATTTTTTGTGGGGGTATGTCAAGGCTAATGTCTATAGGGACAAGCCCGCTTCGATTGACGCACTGGAAGCCAACATCCATGCATTCATTCGTGAGATACCGGCCGATATGTGTGAAAGAGTATGCCAAAATTGGACTCAGCGGATGGGCTACCTGAGACGCAGCCGCGGTCAACATTTGCATGAAATTATCTTTAAACATTAAATTGCAAGGTTCAAACTATCGATTCAAATAAATATTTCATTCATTTTTTCGAATTTTTTGTGTTTTTTTTTTAAAAAAGTTCTCAACCTCTTAAAAAATCACCCTTTATAAAGCAACCAAAGCCGAATATTCACAGCTGTATGCTTCGGATCGTTATCTTGGTACAAATAAACATCCTGTGTGCAATTATTTTTTGAGGAAAAACGACCAAATTTAGCTTCATAATATTTTAATACAGCTTGTGTCCATATTTCCTTTCACAAATACAAAATTTCCACTTCGTAATATCACATCGCCCCCCGAACCATAACGTTCCCACCATCGGGTTTAACTATCGGCGATACATATTTTGGTTGCATCGTTTGGTTCTTTTTTTCTACACACATTTTCTTGCTTTCTTTCGCTTTTAAAGATCTTAAACATACTTTCGTCTAAGAAAATTAATTTTTTCCAAAAATCAATCATCTCGTTTTTATAAGTTTGCGAAATCAAGTCTTCGTTTAAAATGTTCGTTTCTCAAAAGTGGCTTCTTGTGTATTGCCGAGTCCGAAACTTTGTTGCACTAAAATCTTTTAATTTCCTCTTTCCAAAAATAGCTGTAATTTTAGGTTCGATTTAGTTTCTATCTTCAGAAACTTTTAATCTAATGGCCTAATCTTTTCTTTTCGTCCAGCACCACTCTTATGTTCTAAACTACCTTCTCAATAATAGCGATCACAAATACCTTGCACTATGAAATGAGTTAACAGTGATAAATTACCGAGTTCGCGTTATGCTTTCCCGATTTTCTGTGATAAATCATTTGAGATCGCTTATCGATCGAAGTATTTCCGTGAGTTTTTACTCTTTTATCCAAACTTCTGACAAAGCACAGCCTTAAGCTAATTGATTAATTTATTCGAGCAGAACTATGCAGAATGTACAAGCACGATGTAGGAATTTGTAAATTTGTGCAAACACAATAAAATATTCATACATGGAACTAACAGTACACTTTTACGTTGCCAAGCCGTTCATTTCGGAGCAAGCAAATATTTAAGTGGTACATTTTTTTTAACTGACTTTTTTGTTAACTTTTTCTGCGTAAATTATTTGCATGATGTATTTTTTTATTGAACTCCGTATTTAGAATTTAAATTTACATTATATTTGTATGTATAAAATGAGAATGTTTTACTCAAAGTAGGCGTGTATGAAAAATTATTCTCGACACTGTATATATAAGATTAATAGCTTTTCACCACACTTGGTTTTTGCTAAACAAAAACTCAGTGTGTGTACTAAAAGCCAGAACTACATCGGAACAAAAGTGATAAAAAGTACAACGAAGTCAAAACAATAGGTTGTACTCTTCCATCGCAGGCACATCTGTATCATTTCCTCTCAAATGAATAAAACTCACCGCGGCTAAAGCTAGAGCATACCCTAGCTTTCGCCGCGGTGATGTTGCACAAAAGCTTTCCAGTAGTTCTTCCAACCAAATACAAAAACCAATTCAAGTAGTTATAGTTGGATTTCGTATAAAATCCTCGACAATAGATGGCGCTTATTCACTTTTTTGCATACCAGCTGATTTCCGATGAATTTAAAAGATGATTTTAGACGTATATTCACGAAGGCAAATACCGATTTTATTATTCCCGTACAATTTTTTAGAATTTTAGGTTTGAAACCAATTTTCCTTTTTATTATTCATCCACTATTAACGAATAAATGTGCATGGTTGCGGAGAAATACATTTCCTGGAGCTTTCAAATGTCAAACAAATAATAATTTTATCCGTTAATGGCGCTGTTGGTCAGTTGGAATTGAGTGAGCTTTCAGTGTGTGTGCACACTGGCTTAAGCCAGAACTACATCGGAACAAAAGTGATAAAAAGTACAACGAAGTCAAAACAATAGGTTGTACTCTTCCATCGCAGGCACATCTGTATCATTTCCTCTCAAAAGCCAGAACTACATCGGAACAAAAGTGATAAAAAGTACAACGAAGTCAAAACAATAGGTTGTACTCTTCCATCGCAGGCACATCTGTATCATTTCCTCTCAAATGAATAATACTCACCGCGGCTAAAGCTAGAGCATACCCTAGCTTTCGCCGCGGCGATGTTGCACAAAAGCTTTCCAGTAGTTCTTCCAACCAAATACAAAAACCAATTCAAGTAGTTATAATTGGATTTCGTATACAATGCTCGAAAATATATGGCGCTTATTCACTTTTTTGCATACCAGCTGATTTCCGATGAAATTAAAAGATGATTTTAGACGTATATTCACGAAAGCAAATACCGATTTTATTATTCCCGTACATTTTTTTAGAATTTTAGGCTTGAAACCAATTTTCCTTTTTATTATTCATCCACTATTAACGAATAAATGTGCATGGTTGCTGAGAAATACATTTCCTGGAGCTTTCAAATGTCAAACAAATAACAATTTCATCCGTTAATGGCGCTGTTGGTCAGTTGGAATTTAGTGAGCTTTCAGTGTGTGCACACTTCTACTTTTTATCACTTTTGTTCCGATGTAGTTCTGGCAAAATGAATAAAACTCACCGCGGCTAAAGCTAGAGCATACCCTAGCTTTCGCCGCGGTGATGTTGCACAAAAGCTTTCCAGTAGTTCTTCCAACCAAATACAAAAACCAATTCAAGTAGTTATAATTGGATTTCGTATACAATGCTCGAAAATAGATGGCGCTTATTCACTTTTTTGCATACCAGCTGATTTCCGATGAAATTAAAAGATGATTTTAGACGTATATTCACGAAAGCAAATACCGATTTTATTATTCCCGTACATTTTTTTAGAATTTTAGGCTTGAAACCAATTTTCCTTTTTATTATTCATCCACTATTAACGAATAAATGTGCATGGTTGCTGAGAAATACATTTCCTGGAGCTTTCAAATGTCAAACAAATAATAATTTCATCCGTTAATGGCGCTGTTGGTCAGTTGGAATTGAGTGAGCTTTCAGTGTGTGCACACTTCTACTTTTTATCACTTTTGTTCCGATGTAGTTCTGGCATTAGCCTTTTAGAGTTTTTTTTGCGAAGCTAAAGCTGGAGATGTTTATTGATTATTACTTCCTTTCAATTTTGTTTGATATTTAACATCACTTGATAAGAAAGGAGTTTTACTGTGTTTAAGCCAAACACCTATAATTATATACATAGTTTACATTGAATAGAAAACTATAATTTACATACGTTTCTTGCATAAAGTGCGTGTGTGTTGCAGCTTACTGCTGGCAAATACTTCTGTTAGCTGTATATTTAATGCCATGCGTCCAGCGTTCGTTTGTCGCTGCTTAGCCAGAGCCTATACCAAGAACGCCTGAACATGCTGACCCTGTTGTTGTCGTTGCAGCTGTTGTTGTTGTTGTTGCTGCTGGACAATGAAGTGGAGCTAATGATCGGTGTTTCTAGTGAATTTTTTGGTTCTGGGGTCAGAGTTGCTTTTAACGCAATAAGCAAATGAGCAATAACATAATTGGTACACAGCAATATTGTTTGTACCATAGACTTGCAAGGTGAATAAACGGAGACACGCGCCGGTGCCAAATCTGAGCACAACATGCATTCCAAAGCCGTTTTTTTTTAATTTTTTTTTAAGCAGAAGCTGAATCACCACAGCACTAAGAGCCCCCGCACACTACAGACTTTTTGTCGGCCGACAGTTTAGTAGGACTCTTAATCAGTATGGAAATATATGAGAGTGCGCACACTACAACGATTCGATATCGGCCGATAAATAAGTTTGATAGGCTACACGATTGCCTTCAAACTAAAGTATCGGCAAACTATCGGCCGACTACTTAATCAGTACGGCGCTCTTCTACGTGCGCACACTACAGACTATAAAGTCGGCCGATTTTTTCGATAGCTCAGTTTACTCTGAATTTTAAATTAATTTTCTTTAAGTTCTGGATATTTCGTCGTATTTAAATATGGAATTATGGACATATTTGGGCGTAGAGCAATGATTACCCCTCTGGAACATTTTTTACTAACTACCATTAAGCGACTTTTCTCTGCAAAATGTGTTTAACGACTTGCAAAACCAAATCGTTCGAGAACAGTCGGCCGATTGTTTGTCTAGTGTGCGCACTCACTACCAACCCGACTATTTAATCGGCCCAGTGTGCGCACTAACCAGCCCAACCCGACCAAACTATCGGCCGATAGAAAGTCTGTAGTGTGCGGGGGCTCTAAGTGGCAATCGTGTGCAGTTGATGATGAGTTTTTTTTTTAAATTTCTCATTGCACTCATTTTCGTAATTCTAGCATGCGTACGCGTAGTGGGTTTTAGATTTTTTTTCCAAGCATACTGAGTGACTTTTAATGTGTATCACAGCGACAGCACTCAGTTCCTCAGTGGCAATCGTGAGTTGATGATGGGTTTGTTTGTTTTTTGCAAGTCGCACTCCTCCGAAATGGCTCGACCGAATTTTATGAAATTTTTTGTGTATGTTTGGTAGGTATGAAAATAGGTTGTAAAGTATATTTCATCTCGCTAGATGGAGTTGGAGTCAAGTTATTAATAACTTCTATATTTATTGACCAAAAATGCTCATATTAACAATATATGTTGGTTCAGTGCCAAAAGAGAAAATTATAAAATCTGGAGCCGATAGGTGGCGCTGGAGTCAAATTATTAGATCTATACATATATCCCAACCGATTTTGGTAAAAATTTCAGAGTACGTTTTTCTTAATATAGAATACAACATAGCATCAGTGTGGTTACTTAACAATCGGTGGTTTTGGTACCTGTCATACAAAATTTCGTAATTTCAGGTGAAATGTACTATATCTGACCTTGCCTAAGGTGGCTCGCACAAGTAGAACAAGACCTCAGCCAACTTCACGTGCGAAACTGGAGGCGGCTAGCTAAGGATCCGGCTAGCTGGAAGAGGTTGTTGGTTGAGGCCTTGGTTCACCCCGGACTGTAGCGCCACTTAAGTAAGTAAGTATATATGAAAGATTTTGGTCAATTAATATAGACAGACAGGCAGATAGACAGACAGACAGACAGACAGACAGACAGACAGACAGACAGTCAGTCAGACCGATAGATAGATAGATAGATTGACGGACAGACAGGCAAACAGACAGAGAGACAGACAGACAGAGCGTCCGATACTTCGAGCTAAATGACAATATATGTATTGTAAGTAACACTATATTTTTTCGAAACGGGCGAAGCCGGGCGGGACAGCTCGAGAACGGATCGCTCGATTTTCACGATTTTGGGCTTGATGGATTCGAAATGGCCCAAGGAAGGACACTGTGGAGGAAAATTTTGGAAAATTTCCATAAAAATTGAAAAATTCAAAAAACTCGATCTTCCTTACATTTCGTATCGGGAATCTTTTTTTTCATTTTGGTCGTAATATTTTAGTACAAATGGTTGCAAAAGTGAGTGACAGGACTATTTGTGTGCACGGGCGAAGCCGGGCGGTTCAGCTAGTCTATATACAAATATAAATATTACATAAAATAACCTTTTTCAGTTGTGATTGTTAAAAAGTTTGCATACTTTTAGATGCGAATAACAACTACAATTTGACTACTAGACGTGAATCCGACCTCTGGTGGTTGAAGTAGAAAATAATTCTGCCCACAGAAACTCATTATTCAATAAAAACAGAATGAAAATTATTTTTGATATTTTTTTTAATGATAATGATGAAGATAATATTGTTATTGTTGCGCGCATACAAACATCTATCCGTGACCCATTCCAACCCGTTAAAACTAAAAAAATGCAAAGAATATTGGAATATGCATTTGCAATGTGTAAATTACTAATATATATGTTATTTTTAAATATTTTTTATACTGAACCAAGAAGCATTTCGAAGTAAAAGATTTCTTAAAGTTGCATGAACGCTTGATTGCAATACCACTAGCGTTTCTGAGTGCTGAAGATGAAAAACCATTTTCCGCAGCTGATGTGGGCTTTATGCTCTTAAAGTGCAAAAATATTTTTAATTACTAATATTAGCCGTGTTTTTTATTAAGTGAGTACATACTCACTTTTCAATTTACCCGCACTACAAGAACAAATTCGCTTGCTATAACACTAGGTAAAATTCTCCAAGTAAACGATTTACTTGGTACAGCAGTTTCAGACTCTGAATACCAATGGCGCTGAAATCGGTTAAAGGTTGGAAGAAAATTAGTTTTTGGCATTTGTAATTGGATGTGTCCGTAAGTTTTCCTTTTTTTAAATGAAGTTGATAAATGCAGTGTTTTTTTCTGATTGGTTAAAAAACAACGATTTTATGAATATGAACTTATTTTGTTAGGAAATAATGGTCAGATTCATAGCATTTGATACAAAATATTGAAAAGGCTAAAAAAGATTATAATAATAGTACGATGACTAAGTTTACTTATTCATTTTTGTTATGTATTTATTTATTTTATGAAAAGTAATGTGTGTGTTTCTATTTCTATTTCAAAAAAATTCCCTTTCAAAATAAACATCAAACATTGATATGCGTGTTATCTTATTCGTTCAGCAGAGGATGATTTCTTTGGATTCAATTGTCATTGCGGCACGTTTTAATATATTCCGATTTAAATGAACCTTTTTTGTTTGCGTTCTTAACCTTAAGGAACAAATTAAAAGGGTACTCAAAAAAAATGTTTTTCTTCCTTCATACAAATAAGGACCACTCTAACTTTTATACGTGCAAAACTATAAGCCCCTTGTATGGTAAATTTGTAGGTAACAGCGCACCAAAATAAGAAAAAAAATAAATACAAATTATTTACACACTTTCCCGAGACAGATGCGATTTTCACTTAAATTGATTAAAAAAAAGGTGAAAAAAATTGTGTTTAAAGACCAATAACTCGAAAAAGAAAGCTGGAATGGTAACGGCCACGGGCAGCTGTGATAAACATTGATCAACTGTCTATCGCACTTTGATTGCTCTGAGTTTAATACACCAGAAATTAAAATTGGATAATTATTGGTACCTACCTACTGAATGAACTTTTTTTAACCCCATGTGCATAGCTCCATGAGTGTTGGATATAGACCCGCCCTCCCATTTTTTTTTTATATCATGAACCAATGAATAGTTCTCCGTAAGTAGCTGTTTTAATTCATAAATCCCTTTAACCAATTTATCATGAGTGAATTATAAAATAATGCTTATGAACGTAGCCTCCTTAGATATCAAGCGAAAAATATGAAACAAAAGTCAAAAATCTAAATATTTGAAAATTGAAACTCATTTATTAACTATTTGAATATTTGATATATTAATTAAATACATAATGCATCTATATTTTCAAACTATTGACCATCAAAACATTAGAAAATTAAGATAAACAATTTAATGTGACATGCATACATATGTCAAGAATTTATAGAAATGTGACAGTTTGAAAATCACAAAACAGCTGTACCAAAAGTGAGTACAGAAGTGAGTATACCCGTTTTTTTATGATTCCAAAAGTGAGTATGTACTCACTTTAAAAAAAAACACGGCTATTATTATTTTATTTTTATTTGTCCTATATACGTATTTTTGTTCATTTTCCACCTTCCACCTTCAACTACTAAAAACCAGTTGTTAATTTTTGACAGCTCTAGCAACCAAAACATAACTGAGTTGTCTACCAAAATACCAAGAAAAATGCACACACAACTTTATAGACAATTCGCCATCTTGGTTTTCTGTTGAATTGAATTGAATTGATATTTATTAAGACTTCAGGTTACAATTCAACTAAATACATTCTGCTAATTTTTTCATAATGCTGCTATATGAGAAGCTTTGATGTATGGCCTTCTCCTACTGTTACATGTAGTGTTATAATGCCTCGTGGCGACGATAACATTTGTGTATCTATATGCTCTTGCTTACCGAGGTGAGGGCTTATTGTTTTTAATACCGAATCTCGAATTTCAACCAAATTTCAACTCAACTTAACAAAAATTGTCTTGCGTAATAGGGGCATTAATTATTCGAATTTTGCTTAGGCATCTGTTTGTAAAGTCGTACAGTTTGCATTTGAACTTGCATTTCATCTTGATGTTCATTGACCAGGTTTTGGAGCCGTATAAGAGGATTGATTTCATGTAGGCACTGTACAGGGGTGGCCAAACTTTCAGGCTATGTGTTCGACTTTTCGCCGAAATTTGTAACGGGTGCTTACTTACTTACTGAGGTGGCGCTACAGTCCGGGGTGGACCAAGGCCTCTACCAACAACCTCTTCCAGCTAGCCCGGTCCTTAGCTAACCGCCTCCAGTTGCACACTTCAAGTTGGTTGAGGTCGTGTTCTACTTGTGCGTGCCACCTTAGGAGAGGTAGTCCTCTGTTGCACAGACCGGGTTAGAATCGAATATTCTCTGAGCCGGAACGTGGATGTCCATACGCTCTACATGCTCTAGCCATCTTAAACGCCCAATGTGCAGTTTTTTGACCAGGTCGATGTCGCTGTACAGCTCGTACAGGTTGGTTGTTGAATCTTCTCCTCCAAAGCCCGTCAACACAAACGGGACAGAATATCTTACGAAGGATTTTTCTCTCGAAGCGACCAATCCGCTTTCGATAAAGTCTATGCTTCAGCTTTATATAGCAAGACTGGGATGATAAGGGTCTTATATAGAGTCTCCTTAGTCGATCGGGAAAGGACGTTACTACTCAGTTGCTTTCTTAGCACAAAGAAACAGCGATTGGCAAGAGTAATCCTTCGTTTGATTTCCGACGAGATGTCATTTTTTGATGTTATGGCAGAGCCGAGGTAGATAAAGTCCTTTCCTACCTCGAAGTTGTAGCTGTCTATTCCCGTGGATTTACAACAAACCAACATCATCTTGACTAAAAACACACCATCTTTTTAGACACAGCCAAAAACGCACTCGAAGAAATAGGACCAACAACCACAGTCAAGCCAATAGCTGCATCCATAGACCCACTGGACTTCATCATGATCCTAGTCGATATGGAAATGATAATACCAATCAAGAAAAACGATATGCCAATCGAGGCAATCAGGCAAATCGCACTGAACACCATAAACGATAAATTCCCAAGCAGACAATGGCTTCGTACCTATACGGACGGTTACCTCATGGGAGATAGTATAGGATCCGACGTAGGAATATACTGCGAACATTTTAGCCATTACTTCGCACTCCCAGCAAACTCAACGGTATTCGAAGGAGAACTCGCAGCCATCGAATGTGCAGAAACGAACGAATGAAAAACATAGCAATATTATCAGATTCAAAATCCGCTCTACAATCACTTATCAGTTACAACAGGAAAACAGAGACCCTTATCCCTAGAAACATAAGACGACTATTTACCATGCTTCAGCAGAAAGGACATCGCATAAAATTCCAGTGGGTATTAACAGAACCCCGGAATCCATAAAATTACTAAACAGATTGCAGAGAATAGAAACCTCGCTCTCAAACAAAGAATTTCATAAAGAACGCAGAACAATGGCAGGAAAGAGATACGAAAATACCGCTAGTCTCTATCCTAACTTGGCTCAAGCACCTCGGAAAGAAGCAGTAGCACTTTTACGATTAAAAACCGGACACAATTGCCTAGCAACACACCTGAAAAAGATTGGCATCAAAGAATCAGACGTCTGCACACTATACAATAGAAACGAAGTTCAGGGCGAAGAACACCTAACCAGATACCCAGCCTTAGACGACGCTAGAAAGCAGAGCTCCAACATCACACATCTATATTGGGTGGCTCGAGGAATGATGACCTAGGCCAGTTTCCTCCATTAGTAAACAACAACTTTTGAAAGATCGTTCCTTGCCTTGTGAGTTTCTAACAATTCTTTCAAGTATGATGTTTAAGAAGTCGCATGACAGCGCGTCACCTTGTCTGAATCCTTTGTGGACATCGAAGGTCTCGGTGAGGTCATTACCAACCTTGATGGAGCATCGAGCTTTCTCCATCGTCATCTTGCACAGACGGATGAGTTTGGCAGGGATGCCAAAACTAGATATGGCTCTTTACAGTTCATCCCTCCATATGCTGTCATAGGCGGCCTTGAAATCGATGAGCAGGTGGTGGGTATTGATTTGGACTTCTTGGGTTTTTTCCAGGATCTGCTTGAGTGTGAAAATTTGGTCTATGGTGGACTTTCCTGGCCTGAAACCGCACTGATAGGGGCCAATAAGGTTGTTGACGAAAGGCTTCGGACGTTCACACAGTATGGCAGACAGGATCTTGTAGCCGATATTGAGGAGACTGATGCCTCTGTAATTGGAGCAGTTGAGGGGGTCTCCTTTCTTGTGGACCGGGCAGACGATGCTGAGATTCCATTCATCTGGCATACTTTCATCTGACCAAACCTTGGAGATGAGTTGGTGTATGCTCACTACCAAGTCATCTCCAGCTGCTTTAAATAGCTCTGCGGGTAGACCGTCAGGTCCAGCAGCCTTGTTGGACTTTAGCTTGGATATTGCTATCCGCACTTCGTTTTGATCAGGTGGATGGGAGTTTTGGCTATCATCATCTAAATTGAACGGTACATTCTGCCTAACAGCGGAGTATTGGTCTTCATCGCCATTATACAGTCTGCAGAAGTCGTCTTTCCATATTCTCAGCACCGACTGTGTTTCCACTACAATATTTCCATCCGCGTCTCTACAGGTTTCTGTACGGGATTTGTTTTGCTGGCACATTCTTTTTACCCTCTGGTAAAACTTTCGTACATTGTTCCTGGAGTAGCATCTGTCAATATCCTTGAATGCACGCTTCTCGTGCTCTTTCTTTTTCCTTTTTAGAAGCCGATGTCCTTCCCGTCTCTTCTGCTCGTAGAACATGCGAGCAGATCCAGTCCTTCTTTGCAGCGCCGCTTTATACGCTTGTTGGTTTTCCGCGTTGGCTAGCCTGCACCCTTCATCAAACCAGGGGTTTCGTGGTGGTGGTCGTGTGAAACCCAGCACATCATTCGCGGCACTTATGATGGCTTGCTGGCAGTGTTGCCACTGGTTTTCTGTACTAGCTGTTGCTGCGGACTCGTAGCGAGAGATCGGGATATGCTTTCTTCGACATTATACTTTCTCACGGTATTTCGTTGTTGTGGCGTTGTGGATATCCGCATTCGTACCTTGGTTACAACAAGGTAGTGGTCCGAGCCCATGTTGGCCGTGAGGAAGGTTCGGATATCCAGGATACTGGAGGCGTGTCTGGTGTCGATCGCAATGTGGTCGATTTGGTTGATGGTTAGTCGATCCGGAGACCGCCATGTCCCCTTATGGATATTGAGATGAGGAAACCGAGTGCTTGCTATACTGACACTTCGCCCCGTAGCAAAGTCGATTAGCCTTAGTCCGTTTTCGGACGTGGTGTCGTGTAGGCTGTGCCTTCCAACCGTCCAACCAAAGATGTCCTCTCTTCCTATCTTGGCGTTAAAATCGCCCAATACGATTTTCACGTCATGCTTAGGGCATTGCTCGAATTGATTTAGAGGGAGCTTTCAAGTTTTATGAATTTCTCGTCCAAAAAAAAGCTATTTTTTAACGAAAATAAACAACAAATATTTATTTTTTGTACGACCGGCGCAAACGAATAGACTTTTGTGTATTTCGTAAATAAATTTGTTTACTGGTTGCCATATTTCATTTTTCCCCCCCAATCACAATTTATTGTTCGTTGCCAAATATTTAAATCCCTCAACATAGCAATTCAATGTGATTTTCGTATTTAAGAATTGCTGTAATACTTTTACAATAGATTTCAAAATATGTAATTATGTATTTAGTTTTTAGAAATGATTGTTTTCAGCATCTGTTCTTCTGTGTATTTTCTCCTGCAAATGTTCATTCGGAACAAACCTGTACGTTTTGGATGCAGGAAAAACGGAGCTTGTGTTATTCACTAAAAAGCATAGCATCCCTCAATGGAATTCTAGTCTGGTGAAAAGCACTAGACAAAGTTAGCTTCGTAAATATACTTAGCAAAATCCAGAGAACGGCCTGCATCTGCGTTACAGGAGCCATGCGAACTATCGCTGCTCTTGAAACAATGTTAAATATGTTATGCTTTCGTTGGACATTAATGGTAGGGACATAGCAGCAAAAACGGCGATGCGACTTAAAGAAACTTCACGGTGAGTATCTTCTAACTATGGGCATGCCAGAATATTCGTAATGAATAATCTATGTAAATAGGGAAGTATACGGACTATATGACTCCGCTCCTAGATTTCAATGTAAAATATTGGATTAATATTCCCAGCCGATAAGAATGGATAGGAAATATCTGTCTTAATAACAAATCCGCATTGGAAATCCACACTGATATCCGGTTAGTATCTCTGAACCAGATATCGAACAGATGAATGCCCACGCTGTGCTGGGTTTCTGGTCATAGTGATGTACCAGGTAACTGTGAGGCAGACGAACTAACCACAAAGAGGACAAAACTTGGATGTTTTATCAACGCAAGCTCTACAACAGGCTAATGAGAGATGGCCTAATCTTGACACGTATATCTGCGCCAGACAGACTTGGCCACGGCTAAACCAACATAAAACTTACCGCCTGCTAAAAATAAGCAGAGCACATATCGGCATAATAGTTGGACAGGTCATTGTGCAATAGGCAGATATGCCAGCAGACTAGGAATCCTCGCCAATGACTACTGTCACAACTGCATGGATGAGGAGGAGGAGGAATCCCCCTATCACCTACTTTGCAGTTGCCCAGCTCTCTCCTCCTTAAGAAAAATCATAATACTTCTTTGTAGACCTTCAAGATATTTCCTCAACAGATATTAATAAAATACGGAAATTCATCCAACTCATGTGGCAACACAATGGACCTACTTTGGTCTAAGTGAATCCTACGAAATATTGGGATAGCCACCCAACCTAACCTAACCTTGTGCGGTCTCTGCACTCAAATATGAGGAATCAATGGGGCCTTGGAGGCAAAATCGTTTTGTCTCTACTGAACGGTGTAAATCTTCAAGAACATCAATGATTTTTGGACAACTCTTTTACCTCATTCATTCTCATGTGGCATCTTACATCGCTTAGTCATGTACGATACATCACTCAACAGATACGAATGAAATCAAAAGTGAGCTATCCGAGTTGGGCCATAATGTGACAAATATCCATAACATTCTCCAACGAGGAACCAAAAGACCTCTACCGATCTTTACACTAGAGATTGAAAATCAGGAAAACAATAAAGACATACATATATAAATTAAGACAATTACTTTAAGGCAGTATAAACTTCGAACCTCCTCGACTAAAGAAGGACATTGTCCAGTGCTTAAATTGTCAAAAATATGGGCACACAAAAAATTATTGCAACAATCTTAGCTGAACATTTTAGAGTGACGTTTACTAATGACACAAATAACTCAGACATAAGCTTACCTACAACTTCTGGTTTCCAAAGCACTAATAGCACTAATAGCACTAATAGCACTAATAGCACTAATATAAAAAAGGTAACAGTAAAAGAAATAAAATACTATATTGAACACAAGATCAATCCTAAAAAAAGCTCTGGGTATGATCTTATTACCGGACAAATATTAATAAAACTACCCCTAAACGCACTTTTGTGCCTCCGAAATCTATTTAACGCAATTTTTACTCTAAAATGCTTCCCAAAGGTTCGGAAAGTAGCCAAAGTGATAGCAGTTCCAAAACCTCGAAAAGACGCTACTCAAACCGCTAATTACAAGCCAATAAGTTTATCGCCAATAGTATCAAAGCTATTCGAAAAAATCCTAATAGATAGACTACAACACAGAGACGAGGCACTCAAATCTTCTTAAAGCAGAAGCTGGAGTTCCCCAAGGAAGCGTCCTCGGAACTTTAATATATCTAATATATACATCCGACATTCCTACACCTCAGTCAAGAAATGCAATGATTGCGACATAGACCAAAAGTTAACATGGAAATAAAATATACTCACAAAACGTAATCAAATCAAGGACAAATTTAGACAACTATTTTGGCTGCTGAGAAGAAACTCGGTTCTACCTATAGACAACAAACTGCTCATTTATAAGACAATTATTAAAGCAATACATACACACTTCAGCTGTGGGGAATAGCGTGTAAATCAAATATAAACATCATCCAAAGACAGCTATCAAAAATATTAAGAACTATAATAGACACTCCATGGTATATTTCCAATGACGACATCCATAAAGACCTCAAATTATCGACAGTAATTGAAGAAATACAAAAGACAAGCACAAAACACCAAATTCGGTTATTAATCCACGATAACAATTAAGTCAACTCAATCCCGCTACAAGAAACAACCCGAATAAGAAGACTGAAGCGCCTTAGACCATCAAACCTAATTCAAAGACATTAATAAAGTAATAACTATTGTAATCTTTACTTCTTGAATACTCGCTAATAATTAAAAAAAACCCACCTTATTGTAAAACAAAGGTATGTAAACGCACTGGCCTTATAACCTATCATATCCTGTTATGTAACAACAATAACTAGGTTTCCAATATGTACAGATGTAAATAAATAAAGGAAACAAAAAAAGGAAACAGTTTTTGAAAGCACAAAACATATTTACTTTTTTAATCAGTTAATTCACATTTAAAAAAAAAAACCGACATCAAAAGACGAAAATTTAGTTCAATGGTGCCGAAATAACGATGAAATTAAAATCTTGACGAAAGCTTTTTCATAAGGAATGAAATTAGCAAAGGCGCAAAAGCTCTCTGGCACTTTATTCTCGGTTTGGTATTACTAGCGACATCTTGCAGCATAATGGTACTACTGGATTGGCGCTACTATAGTAATGTATATACAAAGCTTTTATTCATACGAATCTGAGAAAACGCCATTTTCGTACAAAGCAAATGCTCAAAGTAAGTAAGTAAGTTCTCATTTGAGCAATTGCTCCAAATATGTGTAAAGTCAGGTTTTATTAATACGACCCAATATGTACATACAGTATGTATCGGATATAAGAGAGAATCGCTTATAAGAAACGCAAGAAAATAAACCGTATACTTTTTCATACAACTTGAATGAATGAATGAATGATATTTATTTAGCTTCAAATTCATTTTGTTTTACATATTTACAATAATTATTCTTAATAGTTATTGTTATATTTCTTAAAAGTACATCATTTGTGTGTTTATTAGTTTAGTCTCTACAATCTGTTGCATTAGTTTCTGTAGAAATGGCAAAGCGGTTGGAATAAAAGATGTTAAGATTGGACAGTTATAGTCAGATTATATGAAAGTAAATACATACATTTAGGATAGTTTAATACAATGAACATTGTGTGAGTACATAGAAGCATATATGAATATAAATGATTACATTAGGTTAGGTTGTGCGGGGTTGAGAGGCTGAGCCCTGACATTCACACAGAATATGTGCGATATCCTCTGCTACACCTAAATCATTACAGTATCTGCAACTATCTGTGTCTGTGAGTCCGAGCCTCTTGGCGTGTTTGCCCAGAAGGCAGTGCCCGGATAAAATTCCTATAACAATACCCACTTGTGCCCTGCTAAGTTAAAGGATTTCGCTGGTCCTTTTACGGTCCAGCGCTGGCCAAAGTGCCTTGGAAACCCTGTGTCCTACAATGTGAGACCATCTATGGTTAGCCCTTCCTGTAATCATATCTTTTACTTTTGATTTAGTGCAGCAAAGTGGTGGAGCTACTTCCACTGCCTCGGGTAGTGGCAGTTCCCCCCCTTTCCTTGCCAACTCATCGGCAAGCTCGTTACCCTCTATCCCAGTGTGACCAGGCACCCAACATAGTCTCACCCGGTTCTGCATGCATAATGCCCTGAGCATTGTGCGGCAGCTCCTGACTAGTGCCGATTTGATAGTACACGATTCGCAGCCTGACTGTCGATGTAAAAATCAATATACTTACCGGATATTCGTTTCATGTTCAGAAGCTCTGCAGCTCTAAGTACGGCTAGAACTTCTGCCTGAAAAACGCTTCAGGAATCCGGGAGTCTTAAGGACACCTTTAAATCTGGTTCCACACAGTAGATACCAGATCCTGTGCCGCTTGCAGTTTTTGACCCGTCCGTGAAGACTGCAGTGTCTATATGCCGAGTTACTGTACTGTTTATCCACTCTCCACGCACAGGGTACAAGGTTCTGTACGGTGTGTTAAAATCAAGTGTGAAGAGGGTATCATCCGTTCTTATTGGACCATCCATTTGAATTTCTGTAAGAATAGTACAGTGTCCTTTGCCGCTATTCTTGAAAAGACCTAGATTGGCGAGTCTTAGTGCAGAAGGCAGAGGAACATGTCCAGTGCCGCCGTGGGTGTCGTGCGAAGGGCACCTGTGATGGCAATACCAGCTGTTCTCTATACTTCCACCAGACTAGTGCCCCATACGTGAGTATGGGTCTGACTATCATGACGTATAGCCAGTGCATCATTGCCGGTTTGAGGCCCCATGTTTTACGCGCCGCTCTTTTGCAAATAAAGAGTGCGTTAAAAGCTTACCTAATTCTTTCTTCTGTGTTCAAGCTCCAGTTTAGTTTCCTATCCAGAACAATACCAAGATATTTCGCATGGTCTGAGAGCGTTAGCTCAAAACCATTTATTTTCTGGTGAAGAGAACCAATTCCGTTTTTTGAGGGTTGACGTTCAGTCCACACCTGTTTGCCCAATTATCAGTGGTAGCTAATGCCACCTCCATTAATTCACTCAGTGTATTAAGGAAGTTGCCTTTAACTATAATAATCACGTCGTCTGCGTAAGCAGTAACGCTTATATCCTTAGAGCATAGCTCATGTCATTTATGACCAGAACCCATAGCAGTGGGCAGATAACACCTCCCTGCGGAGTTCCTCTGGTGACCGATTTCCTTATCGAGCTATGCCCTAGGGTTGAGTTTATATTCCCAGTAACTAACATATTGCAGATCCAATTGGATATTGCTAGGTCTACTTCCATCTTATCTAAAGCGCATTTGATTGCGCTACCTGTGACATTATTGAAGGTCCCTTCGACATCAAGGAATGCAGCTAAGGAGCATGATGTAAGCTCACTTCTATTTGCCCCACTACTTCGTGTAGAACGGTTCCTACAGACTTGCCTTTATGATATGCGTGCTGAGCAGCGCATTAACGATTGTTGTTGCATTTGCTACGGATGTGAACATCTAGAAGTCTCTCCAACGTTGTAAGTAGAAACGACGAGAGACTAATAGGTCTAATGTCCTTTGCATTAATGTGACCTTGTTTGCCTGCCTTTGAGATAAAGATAACTTTAACTTCTCCAGCACATTTAACTTCTCCAGCACTTAAGCCAGCACATTTAGCGACAGCAGAGTTACAAGATTATAATACTCAACCATCTACATCTGTTACAACACAGCAACAGAATGCTCCACCAGACACAACAACAGAATGCTCCACCAGACCCGGCACCCCTACGCACTTTTTCAGGACCAAAAAAGAAAGTGCAAATTGTCATCTAATTACAATTTTAAATTTAAATCTTTTATTTAGAAGGGAGTACTTTGGGGTCTAGTAATGTCATGTTAAACAAATGACAATTTTTTAAATTAACGAACTTTCCATTCGCTTCTTAATTTTCAATCCGTGTGCACCCCTTTTTGCATTCATCCAATTTTAATGTATATGTTTTTTGTAATCTTTGATTAAATAATTTGTGTAAAACTTAAAGTAGCGTCTTTTAATTATCTTTTACCCCTACAGAGAGAACGATTAAGAATTTAGAATAGGCTAAAAGCTAAAAGTATTATATTATCCGTAAAGTGATTTCCGACTCGACGCTCTATCATGTCAAGGCGGTCGACAGGAAAAACTTAAATTAAAACTGTTTAAGTGCATAACGCACATATTCATTACTAGCTGACCCGTGCTGGCCTCGCTTCGCCCTCCTGCAACTTTTTACTAATTTGCAAAACCTATTTCCTCAAGAGCGATTTAAATGATTTTTTAGATATTCTAAATGATTCTTCAAAGCAAGTGTTAAGAAAATATGTTCTTTAACTTTCTAATATACCAGGAAATCAGAAGCTTTAATAGACTGGTACGATCACAAATAATTCTGCGGGCCTATGCTAAAGCATCCACAATAACAAACAATTTTATTAAAAAGTTTGAGGTTGCGTTGCCTGGTGCCCTGGTGCATAAACAAATACATTTTTACTTTCGCTGACATAGGAAAGAGACACGTATAATTGACCGTGTGAGAAGCAGCCCGTGGTGAGGTCCATGCTCGCGGTACACAGTGTTTGTCCCTGCGCCTTATTTATCGTCACCGCAAAGCAGACGCTGATGCGAAAGTGTACACGCTTAAGCTGGAACGAAAAAATGTTAGGTATGGTCGGAATTCGACGGATAAATACATGTTCGCCGGCACCACAGCCCGTCAACACTTTCGCTTCCACCAGATTTCATTGCAGAGGGTGCCGTTGGCTCAATTTTTTTTAGAAGAACAATATGTACACCCACTTTAAGTTTTAATTTATGTGATGGAATCCCTGGAGCAGATAAAGAATCTAAAAATTCGACCAGATAGCTGGTTGCTATTTTTTCGTCCATAACCCGGTTGATTGACATGTATTCTGCACTTTGAACATCAAAAGGTGCCAGTACATGAGAACTACTGACGACGCCACAGCCAAGGGCAATATTACCTTGGCTTCGTACTAATGAACAACAAATGCTGTATATGTATCACCATATTCAAACGTAAAATTCACTTCCCAACGCGTCAATAAGCTGTCGTTAGAATAGTGCAAGAAACAAAATATTTATTAATAATCCTAGTAAGCTATTATTTATTTTATAATGTATTACAGGAAATAAATACTCAATTTTTCGATGGTTCAGAAAGAAGTCATATTTTGAGTACCGACAGTATTGCATTATTAGTGCGATATATGGTATGAACCCAAATTAACTCTTAAAACAACAGGTCTTAATTTTGGATAGTTTTCGGTATTTTTTTTTCAAATTTGCTAATAATATTCACTGCTCTATCTTTTTATCTTTCTTTTGACACCTCATTTGTTAAAATTGGTTGAGTATGAGGGCCGCAAATGCTTACGATGATTGTAGCACATTAAAGTGCAAAACAAATGATCACGTCAGAGCGCGCACGTACACTATTGCAACGATACCCACTGCTGCACGACTGCTGGCAATGCTCTCCGCTGAAAGAAAATTATGGGCGATGCTTTGAATAATTGTTTTGAACATTGCTCAGCTTCAGGACAACGCGGAAGGATGTTTTATTCCTCAAATGAATCAGTGGACAATTTACTAAATTCACCTATTTTTTTGTTTTTCAATCCGATAAGCCATTATTGAGTTGGGGCTGAATAATAATTATTTTCCTTTAAATATGCAGTTTTTTCAATATTTTCTTAAAACTATGCTATTTTCCGGTATAAAAAGTATAAATGATATGGTCCAAGAACATCAGCAATCACTATGTCAATGTTTCATCAAAATCCGTCCAGTTGTTCTAACGTGATACGCGAACAAACAGTTTTTAATCTACAGTTTTATTATATGTATAGATTATAAAGTTGTAAGTTAAGATCAAAATTAATAGTGTGAAAAATAAAGAGTTGTCGTTTTCTTCCACAAACGGGACATGGGAACCACGACAATAGGTCCTTAAATCGGAGGTTCGGTCTTCCTTAAGGAATGACAATTGTCATTTCAAACCTGGGGGCTGTGATTCGTAGATCCTCTTTGTTGGAGCATTGCTCTCCATTCACTCGATGTGGCCGAGCCAGTGTAGTCGGCGTGTTTTGGCTTTTCGGACTATATCCACATCTTGGTACAGCTCACTGAGTTCGCGGTTATATCTTCTCCTCCATTCGCCCTCCTCGCATACGGGACCGAATATCCGACGAAGAATTTTTCTCTTGAAAGTATTCAAAATCTGCTCTGCTTTCCTGCTTATTGTCCAACACTCGGCTCCATACAGCAGAACTACCAGGATCAATGTTTTGTAGAGCATGCATTTCGTCTTCTGAGTTAGGACTTTTGAACCCATTTTCGGTTTCTTCGAATCTCCACTAAGGTGTCATTCGTGGGGTTGATGTTTACTCCGAGGTCGGTAAACTCCTTAACCACTTCGAAGTTACTGTTGCCAACAGTGACGTTTTGTCCTAGGCGGTGGACAGTTGTTTCTTTGTTTGTTGACAACATGTATTTGGTTTTGTCCTCATTCACTCCAAGGCCAACTCGTTTCGCCTGTTCTTCAATTGCCGTAAAAGCTTCTAACACGGCGCGTTGGGAACGACCGATGATGTCGATGTCGTCACGTATCCCAGTAGCTGGACAGATTTGTGAAAGATAGTGCTTTCCGTGTTTACACCTGCCCTGCGCACTATCTGTTCCACCACAAGATTGAAGAAGTGACATGACAGCACATATCCTTGCCGAAATCCGGTGCATGTTTGGAATAGTTCGGACGAACTGTTTCCAAATTGCACGTTGCACCGCGTGTTTTCCAGCGTCACGCGGCATAGCTGGATCAGTAAAGTCCCGAATTTGGCCATAGCCCTATAGAGCTCGAGACGATGAATGCTATCATATGCGGCTTTGAAGTCGATGAAGAGATGGTGAGTCTCGACTTGAAATTCGTTGGTCTTTTGCAGGATCTGCCTGAGTGTGAAAATTTGGTCGATCTTCGATCTGCCGGGCCGGAAGCCCCACTGGTACATGCCAATTAGTGTGCTGCAGAAAGGTTTTAGACGTTCTCACAGTACGTTGGATAGGATCTTATATGCGACATTAAGCAGGGATATACCTCGGTAGTTCTAATAAGACATAGGATCGTCTTTCTTGAAGATGGGACATATAGAGCTGATATTCCAATCATCGGGCATGGTTTCTTTTACCCATACTTTGTTGGTGACTTTGTGCATGTATCCTACCAAAGCATCACCACCATGTTTGAAAACCTCTGCTGGTAGACCATCAGAGCCGGCGGTCTTGTTGTTCTTCAGCTTTTTGAAGGCTGAGCCGACCTCCTCAAAACTGGGAGGGGGGATAGATTCTTCACTGACTGGATGCGGGTTCTGTTTTTGTCCTATCACTCTCACTACCTGATGCCCATTAAGTGGCTGCTGTAAGTGCTGCTTAAACACATCTACTGTTCCCTGCGCTTCGGTGACTAGGTTTCCTTCACTGTTTCGAAGAGCCTGCGTTCCGGGCTTGAAGCCTGCTGCCAGTTGCTTGGTTTTCCTATAAAACATCCGGATGTTGTTCCTATCGCGGGACTCTTCGATATCCTTGAGCTAGGAGACTGCGTGGGCCCTTTTCTTCTTACGCAGGATCTTCTTCTCCTCCCTTCTTCTGGCTCGATACTCTTCTCTCGCTGCTCTTGTTTGCGCTGCAGCGCTTGCAGGTGTGCATTTTCTGTCACCTTTTTCCGACGCACGCATTCATCATCATATCAAGGGCTCTTTTTGGGTGGTGGTTGGTAGCCTATGGTGGTCTCTACTACCCCTTTGATGATGTCGCGATACTGGTTCCACAGATTGTTAGCGTTTGTGGATGGTGAATGCACAGTGGCTCAGGCGCTCTCTATAGGCTCTTGCTGCTTCATTCCTGCTAAGGCTTCCAACATTGAATTTCTTTTTCTGGGCGGTTCGCAGCTTTTTCTCGTTGGATAGTCGAGCTCTGAATTTAGCTGCAACAAATTCTTTTCCAAAACACTGACTAGTACCTGAAAATCCTTATCGACCTGAGCTCCGAATATGTCGGAGTAGTTCAGATAAGGTTTTGTTTCCGTTCCATCGAGGGAACTCGTCCGCTGACGTGATTATAGTACTGCTATTTTCTCTGGATCAGCACTCGCACTTATAAGTTTAGCAAGTCGAGTCCGGGTGGGCAGCGACCAGTATCCGATGGCTACCACTGGGAGGTAAAATAAGCACAATTGATGTGTGGTAACAGTTACAACACTGGGCTTCACCAAGTTAAAGCCAATCAGTGCCTATTTCGACAACATCCAGCCATCGATTAATAAAAATAATTTTGATTTTGTCATTAGATGTGCAAAACGGGTGGGTTTCAAAAAATCCATTGCTTTAACATCGCGCAGAAATAAGATAAATGCTTAGCAAACATCGCTACTTTTCACTGCCAATACTGGTTGGTAAGAAAACGTCCCAGTGAAAGTATTAACCACGACGTAATCTGTCGGTTTTAATACCGAAACATTTTTGATTTATTTATTTTAAGTGACAAAAATATTTTTATAAAAAATAGAGTTGTTGCCACTCTTAGCATTTAATTTAACAATTTATTTGAAATTGGGTGGGGTGACCCTTAAAAAAGAAATATAAAAAACGGTTAAAATATAATTATTTTACATAAGATACATATATAAAAATTGATTGAATTGAAAGTTAAACATTTCAATAAAACATCAGGTAGAACCATTAACTAAGAATTCGATACTATTATGAGAAGTTTGCGTTCTGATAGATTGATGGAGTTTATTAAATATCCTACACGATGAAATACTTTAAAAATGTCGAAATGCAGTTGTTCGAAATACCGGTATGGACACTCTGCTTAAAAAATGTCCACGTATACTATAATTATCAATTATTCTAAAATTAAGATTACCTGATCTTCTAAAGAAAATTTTTAAAACTTTATAGCAAGCCAAGTGCCGTACTGAAAGAATTTTCAAATTCCTAAATAGTGGAAAGCTAGGGTAAAGGCGAGGTTTACCACATATTTTCTTTAAAACACTTTTTTGAAAATCTAATAGAGGCTGAATTTTGTTATAATATGAACCTCCCCAACAAGAAATTCCATATTGAAGTTTTGAACTAAAAATGCCGTAATAAATCTTAAGTAGTTGAGAAGATCAAACTTTACTCAAAAAAAAAAAAAATTCATTTCTAAGAGTACATCGGAAATACTGTCTAAGATTTTCTGTATGGTTATAGAAACTCATTCTAGAATCAATGATTAATCCCAAATATTTGAGTCCATTTACAATTTCTATCTTAAAACATTTATCACTGCACTTCGTTGAATCAGCGAAAGTTGACGAGGTAACCAAGGTGTTACAGGTGCAATTAAAAAGTTTAAATTTTTGACACTCAGTAGCATGGAAAAACAGATCAGCATCAATAAAATTTTGTCCAGACAAATTAAAAAACATTACCTTAGTTTTAGAACTTATAATCAATTTGTGCTCTGCAAACTAGACTCTTAACAAGCTGAGATCCCAATTTATATCAGATATAAGATTAAGACAACTATCTGTACCATAAATGAAACCTACATCATCTGCAAAAGCTGTCAATAAACCTTTAAAAGGCAACCTAAACAAGGAATTGATGTAAACCAAAAAAAGTATCGGTCCCAATACCGAACCTTGTGGAACTCCCAAATCAATTGTCCTTTTTTCACTCCTGATATCACCAAATTTCGCTCTTTGGGTTCTAACTTTAAAATATGATCTGAACCAATCACATATGAAGCCTTGAAACCGAGCACTTTCAAGTTTGCCAATCAATATTTCGTGATTTACCATGCCAAATGTCTTTGATATGTCAACAAATAATGCAGCTTAGTCTTTTTTCTATCAAGGCTAGCAAATATTTGAGAACAGAAATGTAACAAGGCATCTTCAGTTGATTTACTACTTTGAAATCCAAACTGAACGTCACTGAAAAAACTCGTTCTAGTTAAAAAAAAACACACCATTCTATTTTTTATGGCTTTTTCAAAAATCTTACTTAATGGGAGTAAGGGTGAGATAGGCCTATAATTACCTAGTTCACCAGTTGCGCCTTTCTTGAAAAGTGGTAAAATGTTGGCACATTTAAGTATATCCGGGAATACTCCAGAAAAATACTTTTGTTAAAGATGAGTGCCAAGATGTCAATTATAAAACATGCTACATTTTTCAAACAGATATTTGAAATACCATCATAGCCCGAAGAATTTGAGGTTTTTAGAGTGCCAATTATTTTTAAAAGCTCTAAACTTGTTATAGGCTCAAACATAAAACCTTGGCTTTGGGAGGGTTCATTACTAAACGGACTACAAAGTGCACAATATGGACGAATAGAGCTCGCTTGTAGGCTAAGTGATATTGTTGAAAAGCAGTTATTGAATGCATTAGCAATTTGAAATTTGTCTGAAACCAAACAATTATTAACACTGACAGAAGATGGCTGTTTTTTGCAGTGTGATTTGTTGAGAATACTATTCACAATTTCATTTTTTATATTTCCATCAGCTTGAATGAATTTGTTTTTATAGTAACTATCACGACAGATAGGAATTTCCTTTTTTAAATCAACACATATTTTTTTATATTTAGTTTTTAAATACTGACTGTTTTAAACATTTTTTTCTTAATTTGTTTTTATACTTCACTTTTTTAAGCAAACTATACGTAATCCACGGCTTTAGACGCTTGTTAGAGTTTTTCGGAACGACTGTAAAAGAGGCATCAGAAATATATCTACTGAGGATATCGATAAATATGTCATATGATTTGGAAGGATCGCTTTCAACAAAAACTTCATCCCAAAACTCAAAAGACAGATTAGTTTTAAGCCTACCAAAATCGAGTTTTGTAACCAAGCTACGGGAACTAGAATCTGAGCGACTATTTTTCTATATATCAATAAGAATCCCAGTCATGGAATGATCAGTGATTTTGAGATCATAAACACACTTTTCACAGGAACTGATAGATGAAGCACCAGATGAAATCAGCGTGTGAGTTCCAGTACATGCATGAATGTATAGTAACCAAGCATTGTATGCAAGATATTCCTCTTTTATGTGGAACATCTCATTTGTTTACCAAGTTATGCCTTGCTCGTATGTATAATGAAATAAAGGAAACTTGGAACTTCTTCTCTCCTTCATAAAAAACACTTTAAAATTTCTGTCTAAATTTACGTCTCATGCACTGTGCAGGTGTCAGTGTCACACACCATGCTGTGTGAACATTTTAATTGATGCTTCGAAATACCATAGAGTCCAGCTTTAAAATAAAACAATTCTAAGTATTCACATACATGATATCTGTGCACGCGAATCGATTAATGCAACTGCAACACGAACTGTCATTAGGATCCTCGAAGATCGCTCTATGTGGCTTCGTGTCCATTCCAAGAACCAACCAAGTGGAACCAAAGCAAACAACGCAATAATTATCACCAACGGTTTACGTATAAGAAGGCACATTGTAAAGTTGTCTTTCCACAATGCTGATCGCGCAGAAGTCCTGCTTATGTTCGTTACACACTATCCAGGTCTGAGTTAAGCAGATGACAAGACTGTAATTTTATTGTTTTACCTCGAATGGCGCCACCCGTATTCATTCTACTCCAACATATCCACTCCAAGTAGAGTTTGTGCCATTTGATTGCATTTAAAAAGGATTTAATTTGCTAATTTGGCTATGCGCATGGCGAGAGTTTTGCAACAGCATTTATTTGTCATCCTTAAAGTTACTTTTCGTGTTACTTTTGGCCACGCACTCTGCACTCGATTGTCTCTATAAAAAAGGTAATTTTCAGATCCTCCCCATTGTTCTCCTTCCTCTTAACACTTTATTTCGGAACATCATCTTTCGAATTGTGTCTGATAGACTAATTTTCTTGTAATAAATTTCATTTTATACTTAAGAGGAAGCTACAAGATTTTGGTCACCTTTGGTGGTCCGTAAGGCCACCCTGATAGTAATTACTTTGCAATTTATTAAAACGAAAAAAAGTATATATTTACATTTTGCATAAATTAAGTTAATTGCCCGGTTGAAATGTAAACAGAGACTAAATTGATTCCACGGCATGTTCGCCATCCCCCAAAATTCTACAAAAAAAAAAAAAAAAAAATAAACTTTAACAAACCATTGGCAACAAAAGTTGATTGATGTGAATGAAAAAAGTTGCAAGATGAAGCCGCTCTTTTCATCATCGAAAGGACCACATTTGAAAATAAAATTGAATTATTTATTGAAATATTTTTGGGTAGTACAATGCCCAGTGGCCAACAGCGAAAATATTTCAATTATCTTGCATTGCCTTAACACGCCCAAAAGTAAAAACAGGATAAATGTTATGCATCTACTCGTACGATTCCATACGTCCTTGGACAAAAGTACTAGGCACTCTATCAAAGTGGCATTCTGTGTTTACGGAAAATTTAAATAAAAAAAAATATTACTCGAAAACGTTTTACATTGTTAGTATTTCGTGGGTCGTATACTTTTGTGAACGCAAATAATTCTGTATTGTATGTGTATAAATTGCGTTCATAAATGTATGTATATTAATACTCTTCTAAAAATGTGTGTAAAAACTTGACATAATTTTTTTTCTGAGTGTTTCAAAATGGTGTTCAAAAATATTTTCAGGGTAATTTTAAATTTACTGATGCCCGTTTTCACAGTGCAAGTTTAAGTGTCGATCCAGCGAAAATCTCAGGATCAACACGAATTGCATTTTCACAGTGCAGGCTTGACGATAAAATCCACTTAAGCAGTGCTTTAACTTAAGCCACCGATTTCCGCGGCTTAAGTGTCAATCCAGAGAGTAAATTGTTGCCGTAAGTGTACCGAAATAATATTAGCCGTGTTTCATTATCCCCGTGATCTGATCCGGATCAGATCAACTCATAAGTTTGTGTGCATTACAACAACAATACGAGATCTTGCTTTTTATCAAGATCAATTACCGTGATCCAAAAATTAGTTCGACTATTTCTCACTATGATACACTTTCGTTTGTGAATGTTGCTGTATTATCGACAATTTTCAAGGGAAAATGTTGCCAGATTAGAATATAAAAATATTATTGGCAATCCAAATATCATTAAATGCTATTTTGTTCGAATAAACTAATTTTGCTGTTCATAATGATATTCCAGCGATGTGAAACTGAAATTATAGCTACAAAATATTATTCTCATTCGGTATCTGTTAATCAAAATTAACAATTTCCCCCTGAAAAAATAAAACAAGCGCATTAAATTTTCCTTTACAAGAAAATATTCATTGGCATGACAACTTCGCACTAAATGTCAAAATAAACTTAGCTTGTACAATCCCACAACACAGAACTTTAATCTAGTTTGTTTTACTATTCTGATCTGATCCGGATCAGATTACGGGATAATAAAACACGGCTAATAACCTCAAAATACATTACAGAAAACCTACCTAAACAACAAAATATTTTGTCTGGTAATGCGGCTGTCATTGTGACTCTCATTTTATGTAAGTAGAGGGGGATGGTTCTGCTGATATTCGCTCGCGACTTCAGTTGTGTATCTGTTTTAGTGATGTGCCAAACCGTACATTTCTCAACCCAAGTTGGAATTTCAGCAACTCGAGTTGCAAACTCGGTTTGTATCTACATATTTTTTTGTGAATCAATTTATTTTATTCCCGTGTTCTAAAAAAATTAAAAAGGCAAATAATTTAATCAAAATCAAAAAATTGAATAAAAAGCAATTCATGCATTGATAGTTAGTTTCTTAGAACGGAAAATAAAAATATTCAAATTAATAAATAGTAATTCACAAACAATAAAAACTTTAACATTTAAAATTGTTAACAAGGAACTTCATATTCAGTCTTTCGTAATAATAGTTAGAAATAATAAAGTAAATTTAAAAAAAAAGTATAAATTATCGCTATTTCTTAGACCTGAAAATAAAAATATTAATATTTCAGCCATAATAAAAAAATTAATAAAAAGTAATTCATTAAGAGCAAACAATAAAAACATTAGAAAAATAATTGGTGTAAGAAATCAGGAACTTCATTGTGTTTTTTTCGTAATAACTTTATTCATGTGGACTTTTTTAAAATTGTTTATATTGTTGAACAAACTTAAGTTGATAAGCTTTCAATCAGTGTAAGAATCATTGAAATCGGTGCAGGAATAAACTCTCAGGAGGTATCACAAGCTCTTACGGTAGCGAAGCACTTTTTTCTTTTTTAATTGAGCGCTTTTTTTTTACTCCGAAAAGTCAGCGAAGTAAAATCGCTGAACTGAACCATGGGATTCGCAGGCACTGGAAATGTCCCAATGTGCTGCGAATTCCAGTATGCATGCGATGCGTGAGAGAGCACAGTGGGGAACGAAAAACGGTGGCGTATTTTAGCCAAAGAGCAGAATACCGCTTGATTAGCCGCAAATGGATCCCACTGTGGCTGAATGCATGTGTGTGTGAGTGCATGTGGGTGGGATTCTTTGTGTCCGAGGTGGACAAAGGAATCCACTGGAATCCTCACTTCTTGGTTGACCGAGGTGGTGTGAAAAAGGTTTTTTTTTGTTTTTTTATTTTTTGGTTGTACCTGGAGGTGCAGGAATCTTCAAAAGATACCAAGGTCCGTACTATTGGTTATGCCCGATTCATATATCTGACAATGCCATCAGTGCTAGTCAGTATATGCCTACGGGCTAAACCTCACCCCCCCAGAGAGGCACTATGAGAACCGGCTGCGCGTACTCATAGTAGTAGGAAATTCGTCCCTCTCATTTTTTCATTTTTGTGATGACTACGACTAAGTTCCCTTAACAAGTAGTTTACGCTTCTGTAGTGTTTTTCGCGTTAGGTAGGTACCTTTCCAGCGAAAGCACCTACTAATACCGTCATTACATGCGGTTTTCCTTACGGCGCTAGGTCGAAAGGTCTTGTTCTTTGTAGTCGGCGCTCAATGTTTGTCACGTCCATAGTACGGATTATTTCATTATTGCAGTGAACATGAAGACGGGTACGAAGTTTGCGAGCAAGGTTTGTTACTTCGTCCCTCACGGTAGCAATTCCTAGATCTCTGTGAATATCACTATTCCTTATACAAGGAGCATTCATGATTGCTCTTAGTATTTTGTTTTGAAATGCTTGCAGTAGAGCCATATTGCTTGGTTTGGTACAACCCCAAAGTTGTATACCATATGTCCAAGACGGTTTTAGCACTTGCTTATACAGAAGCAGTTTGTTGTATACGCTTAACTTCGAGTATCTTCCGAGTAGCCAATACATTTCTCTAGATCTGATTTCGAGCTCTTCGCGCTTCTTTTTAACGTGTGGTTTCCACGTAAGTTTTGCGTACGGTATTTGCACCGAGTTAATGTGTATAGGTAAGTTGTTTATCTTTCTTAACGTAAAATTGACATGCGTTGATTTTGTCTCATTGAGGACTATTCGCCAGGTTTTTGTCCATTCGAATACTTTGTTCAAAGCTCGTTGGAGTTTTCCCGTTGATGATTCGACTGACTCATCCGTTACGAGGATAGCCGTGTCGTCTGCGAACGTTGCTACAACGGTCCCTTCATCTTGTGGTATATCTCTTGTTTAGAGCAGGAACAGAATTGGACCGAGAACACTTGCTTGTGGAACACCGGCATAGATTTCTTTGAAATCCGAATATTCACTCCCGTGTCTAACACGGAAGTCTGTTTTCAAGATAAGATTCCAATATTCTATACAACTTTTCCGGTAAGATTACCCTTAGCTTATACTTTAGGCCTTCGTGCCATACCTTGTCGAAGGCTTGCGATACGTCGAGAAAAGCGCTAGAGCATACTTTTTTCCCTTCTAAAGCTTTTTCAATTTCGTTCGTTATTCGATACACCTGATCGATTGTGGAATGTTTGACCCGAAAACCGAATTGATGATCCGGGACCAAGTGTCTTTTTTGAATTACTGGTTGCAATCGTTTCAGCAGAAGTTTCTCGAATACCTTAGATATTATTGGCAGAAGTAAAATGGGTCTATATGATTTCTTGTCATTTGCACGTTTCCCCGGTTTTGGAACCATAATAACTTCGGTGACTTTCCATTGCCTTGGGACATATAATATTCTTAGAGAAGCATTTATGATGTAGAGCAACTTAACCAGCACTTTTTTCGGTAGCTCTTTCAAAATTTCGCCAGTGATTAAATCATATCCCGGAGCCTTGTTATTTTTCAGTTTTTTTTTACTGTCATTCGAAGTTCGGACAGGGGTACGGTTTTTACTTTAAAGTTGTCGGGTGCCTTATTATCATTCGGATCTTCGATCAACGGTTGCCCATCGAACGGTTTGAACGTTTCCTCTAAGTGATCGGCAAATAGTTCTGCTTTCTCTTTGTCTTCTTTTGCCCATTCCCCGTTAGCTTTCCTAATTGGTGGCGAGTGCACTACAGGTTTCCTTATGGACTTCAAGGCTTTCCATAGAGAGTAGTTTGAATACTTATTAGCGGTCAGACCCTCGAGGTAGGTAGAAGTCTCGTGATTTTTTAGGTCATGCAGCACATTTTTAAGCTTGTTACAAAGTTGGTTCAGATAAGTTTTATCCGGTGGCGCGCGGGATTGTTGCCATCTCTTGCGCGCTCTCCTCTTTTCTCGTATGAGGTCTTCGATTTCAGGCGGGTATTTGACTTTATTGCTCCGTGCTGCTGTCTTCCGCAAATTAGTGTTTTCCCACGCTGAGCTCTGAATGGCTTCGACGAGTTTGTCGATTTCTTCTTCAATTTCGAACGGTGTCTTTAGCGGTAAATTTAAAGCAACATTTTCCTTGCAGTCTCTTCTGAAAGTGTCCCAGTTAGTTTTGTTACTCGTTAACCTAGGCAGTCCTTCTTTTTTAACTAAACTTCCACCTATTTTCAGAGTGACTGCTGAGTGATCTGAGCATAGATCATAGCATTCTTCGACTTCCGTCAAATTTTTAGTTAACCCTGTGAAAAAGGTGAATGAAGAAAAAAGGTGAAAGAAGAGAAAAGAGAGAAAAAAGAAAGTGCTCGAGAAAAAGAAAAAAATGGGAGAAAATTGATATAAATTGATATATTAAAAGTTAAGAAAAATTATAATTGAAATTAGTTAGTGAAAACAAGGAAAAAGAAAATTGAGGTGAAGTCGAATGAGAAGGAGATCGCAGGAGAAAGAGGACCTAGGCGGTGACAAAAAAAAAGAAGGAATCACGAGCACGACATATAAAAGATAAGTAGAGTGTCAATTGTGGTAGCAATAGTGAAAATCGGTAGGTTGTTTGTGGGAAGAGACTCCGGTAGGCTTTTGTTCGGTAAAATCCCGGTGAATCGCGGGACACCCGACCATTTAACTAGATATTAATAGTTCGGGGCCGTACAATAGCGGGCCATTTTCAACGGCGATTTTTTCGTTCTTTGTCACGGGTTGGTTTTTTTCATCCACCCCGCCCGGTGGATTTTTTCCAACCCCACCCTAAATTGAACTTCTAACTTGGTTTTAAATTAATATTTAATAAATCGACCATCGATTATAACGTGGTACAAAAAAAAAATCGATTACGCCTTATTTCTTTGTTTTGGTTTCTCCAATTTCAGATTTCACCGTCGGTTTTCTTCTTTTCTTACAAAGGTTTCCCAATCCCTTTACAAAAAAAATTGGGTGGCGCCCATTTTTTTTATTTCCCCAGTGTACACGTTTGTCGAATCCACCCCAGCTGAGCGGCCGGCGCAACAGCTTCCAATCAGCTGTGGTTGCACTTTCTCCTCCATCCAGTCAACTGACATTTCATATTGGTTTTGCTGCCTGCGTGTGCAGTTCGGTTCGGTTTTCGTTTTTTTGTTTAAATTATAAATTAACTAATCAGTCGCGTCGGAGTTAGGAAAACTTTTGCTAGAGTAGGATCTAAATACTATTGGCCAAAGATGAGGGCCGATATAACTAGGTATGTTAGGAATTGTAAAGTTTGCCAACAAGTGAAACCAGTGAACGAGAAGCCAGCTGGTCTGATGACGGAGAGGGTAGGAGTTTCTAGGCCTTGGGAAATGGTTTGTGTAGATCTTGTCGGTCCACCAAGGGGTTTGTCTATATTCTAACGGTCGTTGACTATTTCACCAAATCCCCCTTACTTTTCTCTTTGAGGTCGGCTACGTCTAAAACCGTCTGTAAAGAATTAGAAGATAACGTTTTTCTTTGGTTCGGGGCACCCAAGTTCGTAGTGTGTGATAATGGACCGCAATTTAAGAGTAAAGAGTTAAAAACTGTGCGAGGGTTATGGTTCTACGCTGATATACACGGCGCATTACCACCCGCAAGCCAACCCAGCAGAACGAATTAACCAGATAGTGTATGTTTTGGTGTACATTTGTGTAATAGATATGGCATCGTTAAAGGCCCATCGACGGAATAATCTAAGTTCGGTTTTTCAATGCAGCCTTTGACGGCGCCACATAGAAGTGATTGCGTTTGTTCAAAATATCATTGACTGCTTTTTTCATTGATGCAGCGTTGTCTGTGACAATGCTCACAACTTTAGTATCTATTTGCCATTCTTCCAGTACTTTTCTAATTGTGTTAGCTATATTCTCAGCAGTATGATTTTCTTGTAGCTCGGATGTACAAATAACACATGATTTCATACCTGCCCCTTCTATGTAGTGAACCGTTATGCTGATAAAACATTTATTACTGCCCGACGCACAGTGGGCAAGATACCTCAAAAACCAGAATTAATTCCTGTGATGCGCTAGCTTTTCTGAAATTTTTTTTTTTTATATAAAAACCAGCAACATATGGATAGAAAGACGACATTTGACTTCATAAAGGTTTATTTATTTTTTTAACTTAATGGGATGGTGGTGTCTTTAAAAATAAAAATTGTTCATCTAATGTTTAAAGTCCTGATTCCTTCATAAGGTTAAATAACTCCATCCTTGTTAAAAATAATTTTTTTTAATGCAAACCTACGCAGAAATAATGGACATTTAGAAATATGTAAGAATCTACTAAGCACATGTTATAAAATAGTTTATTCGGAAAAACTAAATACAAAAAAGAGCACATATGAGCACCGGAAATCTGCACACAATAAGTCAAGTTATATCAACATACAAAAACGTCAACGTGGAAACGCGTGGAAACTAACTTTTACTTTAAAAGTTTATGAACTTACTTAAAATTTCATTGAAATTTGTATGCATGTTTTTAGAAATTCATAAAAAAGTGGGTTTTATAGTTTATATATAAAATGAAAAACACAAAATAAATACATACTTAAAATTATCGAATCCATTTTAAAAGAAAGTTGTCACGTGATTTTAACAGAAATTATAGTTACATAAACGCTAGCTAATTGAACCACTTGTTTAGACGCGTCGCAGAGAAACTTAAGTGCTATTTTCAATTTGACTGTATGGAGTGAAAAATCATGTAAAATGTATAACGGTTTTTGCAACTTATGCATTGCAATGTATACTAACGGAAAAATAACCTTGTATATTCCTCTCTTTCGTTTAATTTTTTGATTTTTTTCCGGCTGTGTTATATAAGCTGTGCGACGTCTAAATGTTTGATGTCAAGGCTATAAAATCGATGTCCTGTAATTTCTGCCTCAAGAATCTTGACTTAATACTATATCCCTTGTCAATCATTTCTGCTATTTTTTTTTTGTTGAAGGAATATTGCAGTCAGGGTTCAGCGCTTTTGAATACTTTCGAAACACTTCATTCTCAACTATTTGCAGAGGCTGAAAATCAAGCACTACCAGATCAAGCAAAGCACTATCTCAGATTTTTGATAGCACTGATAATCGGGTTTGTCTAAGTCTCTTAACAGGAGGTTCTTCGGAATTAGAGATTTGTGGAGTCTCATTATCACTTATTTCTTGGTTTGTGGAGGGCTGAGTACTCGTACTTTGACTTTGAATAATGCTATCAGTATTAACCACTCCATCATCAATCTCTAAGAGTTCACCTGGGTGTTTTTTTTTAATATGTACCATCAATGTATGTACTTGTATTTCCGGAATATTTATATGAAGAAGAACATTTCTTGCAAATAACTTTTCCTTCTTCCCACACAATAGACTTTTTTCTTGGGCCTGGCTTTATTTGCTTTGTAAAATAAGGAATCAGAAACCAATAATTTTGAAAGACAAAAATATCCCGCTGCGCTGACCCTCCGGGTAAGAGTAGAATATTCTCCGAGCCGGAGCGTTGATGTCCATACGCTCTACATGTCCTAGGACTTAACTGCTCAATTGCCTTCTTAGCCCAAAGAAACAGCGGTTGGCAAGAGTAATCCTTCGTTTCATTTCCGACGAGATGTAATTTTTTGATGTTATGGCAGAGCCGAGGTAGACAAAGTCCTTTACTACCTCGAAGTTGTAGCTGTCTATTTTGACGTTTTGTCCAATTCGTCGATGTTGGGTGTCCCTTTTTGTTGACCCATTTTAGCCGCTTCCATTTTTATACTCGCGAACGCACCGGTGACAGCTCGCTGTGTTCTACCAATGATGTCAATATCGTCGGCATATGCAAGTAGTTGAACGGACTTTTGAAAGATCGTTCCTTGTGTGTTGGCTTGTGAGTTTCGAACAATTCTTTCAAGTATGATGTTGAAGAATTCGCATGACAGCGCGTCACCTTGTCTGAATCCTTTTTTGACATCGAAAGTCTCGGTGAGGTCATTACCAACCTTGATGGAGCATCGAGCTTTCTCCATCGTCATCCTGCACAGACGGATGAGTTTGGCAGGGATGTCAAAACTAGACATGGCTCTATACAATTCATCAGTCCGTATGCTGTCATAGGCGACCTTGAAATCGATGAACAGGTGGTGGGTATCGATTTAAACTTCTTGGGGTTTTTCCAGGATTTGTCTGAGTGTGAACATTTGGTCTATGGTGGACTTTCCCGGCCTGAAACCGCAATCAGGGGATAGGGGCCAATCAGGTTGTTGATGAAAAGCCTTAGGCTTTCACACAATATGGCAGACAGGATCTTGTAGGCGATGTTGAGGAGACTGATGCCTCTGGAATTTGAGCAGTTGAGGGGGTCTGCTTTCTTGTTGACCGGGTAGACGATGCTGAGATTCCATTCATCTGGCATACTTTCATCTGACCAAACCTTGGAGATGAGTTGGTGTATGCTTACTACCAAGTCGTCTCCAGCTGCTTTAAATAGCTCTGCGGGTAGACCGTCAGGTCCAGCAGCCTTGTTGGACTTTAGCTTGGATATTGCTATCCGCACTTCGTTTTGATCAGGTGGATGAGGGTTTTGGCTATCATCATCTTAATTGAACGGTACATTCTGCCTAACAGTGGAGTATTGGTCTTCATCGCCATTATACAGTCTGCAGAAGTAGTCTTTCCATATTCTCAGCACCGACTGTGTTTCCACTACAATATTTCCATCCGCGTCTCTACAGGTTTCTGTACGGGATTTGTTTTGCTGGCACATTCTTTTTACCGTCTGGTAAAACTTCCGTACATTGTTCCTGGAGTAGCATCTCTCAATATCCTCGAATGCACGCTTCTCGTGCTCTTTCTTTTTCCTTCTTAGAAGCCGATGTTCTTCCCGTCTCTTCTGCTCATAGAGCATGCGAGCAGATCTAGTCCTTCTTTGCAGCGCCGCTTTATACGCTTGTTATTTTTCCGCGTTAGCTAGTCTGCACTCTTCATCAAACCAGGGGTTTTGTGGTGGTGGTCGTGCGAAACCCAGCACATCGTTCGCGGCGCTTATGATGGTTTGCCGGCAGTGTTGCCACTGGTCTTCTGTACTAGCTGTTGCTGCGGACTCGTAGCGAGAGATCGGGATATGCTTTCTCTGTAGGCTCTGGCGGTGTCTTGCGATTGTAGCTTTTCGATATTATACTTTCTCACAGTATTTCGTTGTTGTGGCGAAATGGATATCCGCATTCGTACCTTGGCTACAACAAGGTAGTGGTCCGAGCCAATGTTGGCCGTCCGGAAGGTTCGGACATCGAGGATACTGGAGGCGTGTCTGGTGCCGATCGCAATGTGGTCGATTTGGTTGATGGTTAGTCGATCCGGAGACCGCCATGTTCCCTTATGGATATTGAGATGAGGAAATCGCATGCTTGCTATACTGACACTTCACCCCGCAGCAAAGAATAAAAAAAACAATTTAATTTTAGAATTATTTTAAAAACAATCTTGAGCTAAAAAGTAAAACATAGAGCTTATAAAATTAAATTTTTTCCGAGTCACCAATATGTGACTAAATTAAAGCTTGGGGTGCTTATGTTTTTTTTTACAGCTTTGTGGATTGTTTTTAGAGGTGGAACCGTGTCACCTTATCACTGCGACCACTGATGGGCCTAATGTGATTTCCTCCATTTACACATACATACATACATAATATAGGCCCCTCATGATACCAGATAATCCAAAAATGTCATTGATGAGCAAGCTGTTAGATACTTACATATGTATATCCTCTGTCTCGAGGTAGAATTTTCCTAAATGACCATGATGTTTTCCGACTATACAAATAATCACCTATTGGTGACTCGGAAAAAAAAAATTTGACGGATTCTGTGACAGTTCTTTCGGGGTTCGTAGCAAAATTCCGAGTACGACGGATTCTGTGATAGACGTGAATAGGTCTGTTCCTACTAAATTTCATGGAGTGGGGGTAAAATTCTCTCAGACAGAGACAAAATTACGATAAAGTAAAGGAACGCGTTTAACCACAAAAGTTGCAACAAACGAAATGTCATAAACATACATATGTGAAATAAACGTAAACAAAGTGGTGTTGTACAATTTTGGATTTTACGGCAGAGTCCACTCTTCATGATATCACAGATCCAATATATGTATTGCGAAATGCAATTTTCAACATTCAAAGCATTCAACTTTCATTTATGTTCCTTTTATTTTCATTATTTTACTTCTAGCATTAAAATAAAAAAATGCAAATAATTCAAAACAAGTGAAACAGCTGAGTTTTGTTGAGTAAGAATTCGTAAAAAATTTTAAAGAGGGGAAATGTTTACTCTCTCTTTGCTTCTCTCTTTAACTACTTTTTTGTGTAAATGAACACGGGTTGTCTAGAACTCGCACAAATTCGTACGAATTCGTAACAATTTTTAATCCACATTACACATCAAAAATATATTAAATTAATGTGTACAAAGGAACACATTGGAAAAAATAAATTATTGAGTTTTTGTAATGTACTGAAATTAGTGCTGAGTTGATTTTTTTTTGTTATGAGTATTGTTGCTGATGAGCAGGGATAGGATTTTGCTTACTTTGCCTCTTTTTTTTGCTTAATCGGAAGATAGTATCGACTTTACACAAACACGTTTCATGTCCTCCTGATTCCAAATATATGTGTTTTATTTTGCCTTTTTATACAATTATTGCCTTTTCTTGCCTTTTTTCCCCGTTGTTGCATTTTTCTGCCTTTTTTTGCATATTTTGCTTTTTCTCAAAGTTTGGTCGCTAAAAAATGCTCGTATGTACATATGCATGTATATTTGTGCAAACATTTGGCGTATTTTTTTTTTTGTAATCTAAATAGACTTTGAAAAAGCTGTCAGTGTAAAAATAAGACTCGATAATTATCCAGACTAAGGTTTTGTTGTATTTTACATGGGTAAATATGCTGCTCAAACATGTTTAGCCTATACAGGTTACAAAAAAAACATGCCTAATTTAGAACGCGTAGTCTGTGCGGAGAGTCAACATGGAAATATCGTTCACTAGCAGATACCCTGCGTGCCTTGCTACGCTTTATAAAAAATACATATTAACAACATTGCCGCCACCAAAAGGGTCCCTGCCTGTGCAATCGATCACTGATCTACATTGTACATTGTACATATCTACCCGCGCTGGTTTGATAATTTTTATTGCTTGTGTTCATTCATACTTAAATATGCAATTACGTATTCCGGCAAATTGAAAAATACAGATACAGATACATTTAGTTTTATCATAGAAAAATAGTTTAGCATAGTACAGAGATAGATAATTTACAATTTATCTTACTACTTAAAAATTCATTTTAATAAAAAGTTTTAGCTCCTTCAAGGCGCATCTAAGAGACAACCAAAAGATTATTACCAGAAAATTTCAAAAAGCTCTTGGTAGTTCAATGCTACTACATATAATTAAATGTGCATTTACGTTCCTTTTTCTTGTGATTTTTAATAAAAGCCTTTTTTGCCTTTTTAAGTTTTTTATTTTGCCTTTTTTTACTTTTTTAGGTCCACAAAATCCTATCCCTGCTGATGAGTAACTAAATAGAATTTTTGTTGGAAATATATTTTTTGAACGAAAAAGTCTCAAAAATTCTCAAAAAAAAAAACTGAAAAGGGTAAAAGAAGGCGCTTTTTAAAATTTCGAGTCATAATAGTCTCTTTACGTCAAAAAAAGAGCCAAATTGCGAATAAAGTCGCAGAATTTATTAACACGCTTTCACATGCTTGACGAGTTTCTGACGTGTGTAACACAGCCAATGCGAGATAGACAATTGTAAAGGGGCAAGTGGGAAGGGGAATAGCAACTATACCATGGCCACAGACAATAAATTTATTGTCTGTGCCATGTCTGTGTGATTTTTAGCAAGTGTTCAAATTTTCTTGAATAGGCATTTTTTTGCCGCGTGTTCATATGTAAATGTTGTATGTATGTATACATGCGATGGAGCAATGGAAGGGCGGAAAAAGTAAATAATTTCGTTGGATTTTGTGATTGCAAAAAATAATTTCTTTGACAGCAGTTTATAAAAGTGTGTGCTTTTTTTGATAGTTTATCAAGATTTTGTCAGGCGCAACCGATTTTAAAATAAAGAAGTTATATTCAAATACTGAATTGAGTATTCAGTTTATCTGAATATTTGAAATGTGTAAATTAGAAAATTCAATGTTTCTTAGTGGATTTCCTACCTTGAATAAAGTATTTACAAAAATTGAAATACAAGTCGCCCCCTCAGCTCCTGAAGTCGGCCACTTGAGTTTTCAGTAGTCGGAACCAATTTTTACTCCTATTTTTTTTTTTATTTTTAATTTTTTATAATCTACACACGCTAAAGGGGATATGAATACCCTTATAATGTTTAGACACAGCGCGAGCACATGAAGGACAAGAACGAGGGACAGGCGTTTTTTGAGTACGTGGCCAAAAGTTCCAATGACTGGCTAACTGTAAATAACATCAAACGGCCAGTATTGTTTCTGGTCGATGGTCATAAGTCGCATCGAATTATGGAACTGAGCGACTTTTTCAGAAATAATGATATAGTTTTAAATTAACTTTTGCTAAATACGACTCACATCACCCAACCAGCCGATGTTGGTGTTATTTAAAAGGCCCAAAACGGAATATAAGAACACCGTGCATTCCTGTTAACGCAGGTTAGGCTGTTACGAAGTTCAATATAATATAGATCATATACATACTATGTTGAAACACATAGGGAGTTATTGAAGTGGCTTTGTTTTTTTTTTCGTTATTTTTGAGTTATTTTGTTGTTTCCTGCGATCTGAAAGTCAAAAATTTGCATAGGCAATTTAACGGAAACTGACTTAAAAATAAAATATCTGGAAAGCCAAAAAAGTTATCGGTTTTATTTAAAAGCAGTTAAAAAGAGTATTATTTTTTGTAAAATGAAAGCCCTAAATGAAGCAACACTTCTTTTAACAATGTAACTGCACATTTTCCGTTGTAGCTTCTGTTAAAGGGGATAGTTCCACCCATCTGCTGGCAAGGTCTTCGACTATGAGGATCCATTCAAATCCATCTGGCGTGGTAGGTAGTGGTCCAAACAGATCTACAGCTAGTATTTCGGATCTTTGGTTGCTGGATACAGTTTGCAAGAGACCAGTTTTCTTTAAGTTGCTGGGTTTGTATCGTAAGCATTGAATACAACTGCCTATATGCTTTGTTATGTCTCTTCGCATTCCAAGCCAATAATATCTAGATGCGATCCTGTAGATGTAGATGGTTCGTTCGACACCATAGTGGACTGCAGTTGCGTCATTATGATAACGTTTAAGTATTGTTTCTCGTTCCTGAGATGGTACCTATTATGAGTTGGGCGTTTTCGGCGTCGGATTCGGGTGAATACCTGTACAGTTCCCATAATTGAGTAAGTAGCCGCGAGGTGAGGTCCATCTAGAGATATCTTCAGTATTGTTTTCGAAGGCGCCAATGATACTTTTGAGTTGCTCATCTTGTAGTTGGGCCTCCCTGATTTTATTAGCATTTCTTGATGGCACAGTTTGTTTAGTTTGCATTTGCATATGCAATTTGATTCATTGTGCTCTGGGCTGTCACATGGGGGTCGGGATAACATATCAGCGGCGGTATTGGTTCTTCCTGGCGTATATTCAATATAGAAGTTATATGGTTGCAATTGCAAAGCCCATCTTGCGAGTCGACCGGTTGGCGATTTCAGACTCATTAGCCATTTTAAAGCCTCCTTCGGTATAGCCTCGAAATTTCTTGATTGCCCAGACTATAGCTAATGCTTCCTGTTCAATTGTCGAGTAGTTTCGTTCGGCATGCTCCTCGGCTTTCTCCCCTGGACTAAAACTGCGCCGATGGCTGCTGGCGTCACACGCTTGCTTCAATATTGGTGCTCTTGTTAGCAAGGATTTCAGCGTGTCAAATTATGCTTGCTCTTCTTTTCCCCATATCCATACAGCGTTTTTCTTTGTGAGATTGCTTAAGGATTTGGATACGTCGCGTCGGCAAAACTCTTGATAAAGCGCCGGTACCACGAGCAGGTTTGCAAAAATGACAGGACTTGTTTAGCGTTTCTTGATTCTTTTCGATTAAAAATGGCTGATTTTAAGATATTTGACTTTGGAGCAATCAAAGTTATCCTCGAATATCCGCTTCAGGTCTTTCTTCAAAAGTGCTAGAGCAAATAATCAGGTCGTCAAGGTATGTTAGTAGAACCATGCCCGTAAGTCCATTTCGAAATCGATCGATAAGCCTTTGATAAGTGGCTTTCGTAGTCCGAAAGGCATACGTCTAAATCGGAACATACCAAATGGCGTTATCAATGCAGTTTTCTCCATATCTTCATCAGCTACCCGTATTTGATAATAACTAGACTGTGTTCTCTACGTAGTATGGAGAAGGTCATCAATTCTGGGTAAAGAGTATCTATCGGGTATAGTGATGCCTTTTATCTGTCTGTGCAGACGCGTATGCCTCCATGCTTTTTTGGCACGAGCACGAAAGGTGCTGCCCAAAGAGACTCGCATTCCTCTATAATACCTGTTTCTAACATCTTTGTTAGTTCTGTTTTGAGCTGCGCTTTTCTAGTAGGTGAGAGTCGGTAAGGCGTTGTTGCAACTGGCATGTGATTTATAATGTTCCAAGACATGTTAGTGTTTCACGACAGAAAAGGTCTCTGCTGGGAATGAGTTTGGATGAATATTATAATTTTAGAAATATCCGTAGGCTCCATGGAATAATTCATAACAAATGTCCTGAGTATTTGATTGAGTATATACATTTTTTACATTTTCCAAGAAGGTTGAGACTTATTTTACCGCGATTCACGCACACAGTTGGAGAGCGATCTTTCTTCGTTAACGCGCGATTCGTTTGTGGAGTTCTCTTCCACATCAGTTACAAAGAATAAGTTCGTCAGCCGTATTTCGGGAGAAACTATTTTTACACATGTCGCAACAGAATTAAATTCTTAGTATAGTAATGAAAACATAATTTATATCATATCATTGCTTCTTATAAGCTTTCCTTTGGAAATTTTCCTTTGTCATTCATTTATAGCCATTTGAATTGTAATTAACACTAAATGTTGATACATAATTTTAAGAATTATTTTCTTGTAGTATCATGTTAAGCTTTAAATAAATAAATAAATGAAATAAAAAAAATGAAATTTCCAGTATTAATGGTGTGGACTGCAAATGTCGTTGGTTCGGATAATGGACCGAATATCTCTTCTTCTTTCATCAATAAATTATTAAGGGAATCCTTTTCATCAGAACTTAGCTCGACGGCTTCATTTTCACGTAGGCTGACATCGGTTGTAAGATTTTTCATATAAAAAGGTTTTCTTCTTCTACACGAATCAAGGCTGGTAGTCTAAGAGCCCGCAGTCATTTTTGGCTGTGAAAGGTAACCAAACGACGTGCATATTAATCTGCAGTCTCGATGAAAGAGATCTTAAATCCAACAGTCTGGCAGCATATGGTGGCAGCTAACGAGAGTAACAGTGCATCAAAAATGCACATTTTTCTTGTCGCCAAAGCATTGCCAGACGCAATCAAAATATCGAAAAAATACCAATTTGGAATAATAATTGTGGTATGTGTGTTGCGTGTTGAATGTTGACGTGTTACAGTCTATCCGTTGACGATTTACTCATGAATCTGATTTCATGAACGAGGTCGCTAAGGATGTCCGACATTCCACGAACCATCTAACTGGGTTAGTACGAGCATTTATTAAGAAAACAAGTTTCGTAACTATCATCTGAATTTATTTTCACGAACCAGAATAACTTCCCAACTTCATCCAAACTCTTCACACACAGCATTGCCACCACCATAGCTGGCATCATTTCAAATCAATTCAAATCAAATTAAAAGCGAAAATTGTAGCCGTATGCGTTTTATTGGCAATAAGCCATAATCAAATTATTCTAGTACTACTGCCTACATAACGGTACATCGTGTACGAATGACATTTTAAGCTCCGTTTACTGCATGGGCTGTCACACACACACGCTAATAAAATGACGCACTTTGTATTAATTAGTGGGAATGGGAGATTTCACACACGCAATCAAATTGTATGCAATGCGAACTTAATTAGAAGATGATTGTCAGTAGTCTCTCTTTGCCTGTGTCCCTGTTCGCTCTCATTTTAATATGTTCGTAGAAATATAAAAAATAAAAGTGTCCTCGTCTAGTAGTTCAGTTCAGGCATACTGCTGGGCTCTGCCTCTGTCCATGTTTCAGTCATGTTTTAGAGAAGTTGGAAAGCTGTGCGCCACCCGTCCGTCGGTTGTCAACCAGCTCTTGTGAAGCAGGAAGATTTTGTTTAATGTCATCATCTTGCATAAATGTTAGACAGATCAAAATTTCCCATAAATTACCAAATTTTATGTGCTTCTGGAAGTCAATGTGACAGTGCAGCAGTCGAGTAGATAGACTCATCGTTGCCGTTCTGGCGGGAGCGTCATAGGTACGACCAGGGGTAGGCATGTGCTAGCTGTGCGATTTGCCATCGATTTTATTATTCCTGGTTGAGGAATTCAACTGGGAATTGTGAAATTACTCTTGAATGTCATTGAACTTTGAGCAGCAGATAATGCGGACTTAAACCATTCGCTTTTGATAGGAATATTAATTTCATAAGAAAAATCATTGCTTTAGGATTATACGCAAACAGACCTAGTATAATAGTCAAGCGACAGTCTGAATGTCAATCAAAAATGTCAGACATTGGCAAAAAAATAACGTTCTTTAAGCTGAATTAATTTTTTTTCTTTTGTGTTGTAGTAGTAGTAGTAGTTAATGTGATTTTATTGTATAATAAAAAACAATTTTCTTTTGTTACAAAATTCACAAAATGAAGCATGGCATTTGCCGTCAGCCAAGTAAATGAGATTTACAATTTTAGCATAGTTATTGAGATAAAGCACATAAATAGATTTAGGAACGTATGTATTTTAAAATGCCTCATCTAGTATTTGTCGTCGATATTTTAAGGATGATTTTAAATAGCCAGACAGTACCTCCAATTTTTCCCATTTAATATATCAATGACTTCATTTGCCGATAACGCAATCTTTCCCAAATATGCTCTCCTAATTTCTTTTAATATTGGACACACTCCTATAATATGGTGGACGCCTTCAATAGTTCGAAGGTTGCATAAGGTGCATTCCGCGTCAGCATCCATTCATTGAAGAATTACATCTTATAGCGTATTTGGTACATCGAAACTATATGCGGGAGACGATGACTTGTCAGCGATATTTCTTTTAAAATGTACATTATAGAAAATGCAATCATAATGTATAAATATACAATGGTGGCAGTCCGGTTTCCAGGTGTAGCATGTAGTTCGATGTATTTTCTGACATTCTTAAAATGTTTTTAATAAAATATCTAAAGAGATTTTCCACGTCTTCGTATTGACAAACACCCCATGGTAGAGCTGTGTAGCACATTATCGACCTCAGTATGGCATGGTATACCCTATATTTTATGCTTGGTGCGATGTATGCCCTTCCAATTGCAGTTTATCGCTCTCTTCGCTTCTTTTAGCTTTTTTTGTAGGTGTTTTTTAAAGTCCAATCGAGGTGTTATACTCACTTCGAGGTACTTATACTCTTTAAACTTCTCAAGTTCTTCGCGTTGCGAACTCCATTTTTCACAGCCTGCGTAGCGACCAAACCCATTTCGGAAGACCATTATTTTGGACTTGGCGGTATTCACTTGGAGATTCCATAGACTGCAATACTGCTCTAATTTGTTAATCATGACTTGCATCATCATCGGCGTTTCGGACAAAATTACAATGTCATCAGCGTACATTAAAAAAGTTTATTCTAACTCCGGGGAACTCGATTCCTCCTGGCAAAAAGGTTGGCAGGTCATCAAGGAATATTGAAAAGAGTACGGGACAGACAGAGACAACCCTGCCTAACAACCATCCGCGACTCAAACCACTCTGAGACGTCTTTTCTGTTGGAAACTACATTCGCTACTTTACCCTAAACACTGGAGTGAACCTCATAAAATTTCTGTCACCAAATTGGGGCATGACTAGTGATGAACACATTTTTTTTACCTAGCCCGTGGGTATTTATTATCATATTTAAATCATATTTACCCACCCAAACTCGGGTATTTATTAAATTTGGTAAATAATGATAATGCCAAGGCAATATTTTTTACGGTCGGTAATTAGTGTGTGCCAAAACAGGTATTCAAAGTAAATCAACCCATTTTTACAGTTATGTACGATTTATTTAGTATTTGACTTCAGGTTTTTATAGCAATTGGTGCAGTCTTCTCGCTAGTGATTACAGTTTATTTTTTTTTAATATGGGAAGAAATAAGAGTTCCGTGTGGAAATTTTTCGATAAAATGGCTAAAATGGCTACATGCAAATTTTGCGGAAAGACGTACTATCCTAATATAATATCATCGATGAAACCAATGATTTGGTGGAAAGGCCTTTGTGCAAATAAAAATTTAAGCAAAGTTGCAGGACGCATTTTATCAGCACCTGTTACTTCGGCAGCTACCGAACGTTCGTTTAGCACTTTTACTTGGACACTCAGCAAGAAACGAAATCGCCTTACTACTGAACGCACGGAGAAGTTGACTTGCATATCGCATAACTAGAACATTAAATTGCACATACAAAAAAGGCTTCATTCAAACTATAGCGGAAAAAGAAGTTAAGTAACCAAGTTCCAGTTGTTATACCAATATACCCAGAACATCGGAAGCAGAAGTAAATGAACCAAGTTGCAGTTATAATACGAACATACTGGAACTGAACTAAATCGGCAGAATTCATCTCTTTTGATAAGAATGTAGTTACAATACCATCTAATTCCAGCGACTCAGATTAGTATATATTCAAAGAGTCTTTTGTTTGTGTTTTGCATTTTCGTTTTTAAATCGAATAATATAAAAATAAAATATCCAATGAGCATGTTTTTACAATAATTCCTCATTTGAAATAAATACCCACATAAAAACCCGTTTCGGTAAATACCCGGTAAATACTCTGGGTATTTACCCTCAAATGGTATTTACCGGGTATTCGCCCATCACTAGGTATGACAATTACCACGTGTGGAAATACAAGCTAGAACTTCTATTGAGGAAGGACGGCCTGTGGGAAGTTATCATTAGTCCCAAACAGAGGTATGGACGAATAACGACTGCTGTGCAAAGGTCCTCATTGGGCTATCGGTCGAGGACAATCAACTTCATCACGTCAGAAAAGCCGAGACAGCGAAAGCCGCGTGGGATAAGCTAAAGCAGCACCATGAAAAATCAACTCTCAGCAATAAAGTGCAGCTGATGAGAAAAATATGCAGCCTAAGGGCGCACGTATGGAAGAACATATCCAAGCAATGACGACTCTCTTCGATAAGTTAATTGCCATCGGTGAAGATAAGCTATCAGACAGTTGGACGATAGCAATGATATTGAGTAGTCTGCCTCGGTCCTATGACACACTCGTAACTGCACTCGAAATCAGAGACCAGACGAATTTGACACTGGATCTCGTTGAGGTGAAATTGCTACAAAAAACAATTAAAAGTTCGAGTAAAACATATCTTGTCTTCATTCTTACCTATGTTACAACTATCCTCAGGCACTGTTACAACTGTCCAGAATACGAGGACAGTTGTAACATTTGTCCAATCTCATTAAAAGTGCATATATCTTTTTTTCTATCACTCCTTGTGGATTAAAATTGAGTTATAATACTGGGAAGAAAACAAGCAACCCTTTGGTGTAAATTACTCTTTGATAAATATTATAGTATAGAGACTATATGAGCTCAAAGTCAAAGTGTTATTATTGTCCCCGATCTACCCTACCTCGAGAGTTTTGGTCTCTCTAAACACCGAGTGAACCTAAAATAAAACAAAATAGTGTTAGATTCAAAAACATCGACGGTTTATCGATTCAAGGAAATAAATACAAATAAAACACCAAATACAAAAAATTCAAATAAACAAAAATAAGAAGTGAATAACAAATAAAATTAAATAGTTCAAGAAATCAAAAACATCGACGGTTAATCGATTCAAGAAAAGAAATACAAATAAAACATCAAATACAAAAAAAAAAAAATATATATAAATAAATAAAATAAGAAGTGAAGAACAAATAAAATAAAATAGTGCAAAATCCAAAAACATCGGCGGCTAATCGATACAAATAAAACACTAGGACTGTGAAGTGAAGTGAGGAGCAGCCACAACTAGGAAACAACAGGACCAGAGAATACAAAAATCATGAGAATCCTTATTCTCGTTTGGTGAGTCCAAAGAAATCGAATATTGTTACTTCCCTTACTTACCCACCTTTACTTCCAATCTTTAATGAGAAAAAAAAATGTAATCCATATACAGTCGGAACGGATAAGCAGAAAACGGATAAGTGGAAAAATCGCGATTTCTATACAAAACGTGTAACTATGCAAAACGTGTAAGTGCAAATTCCTCATAAGTGAACAATTTTTCAAATCCCTGAATAAAGTTTTCCACTGTTTTTTAAACGGATAAGTGCAAATGCAAATTTTCAATCCTTGCAATTGCAATTCAGGACGAAAATATTAGGCAGCTTATATCTAAAGAAGTTGATGATCTAGGCCACTCGGACGAGGTCATCATTACTCACCTAGAAGTTCTTCGTTCTCTAGATACTGTAAGAAATTATTTGGATAAAAATAAAATGACTTGTGCAAATGTACACGCAATTGAAAATCAAATTTTATCATGGTTTCTTTTGGTTTGTTTTCAAACCTAAATTAAAAAAGTTTTCTCTTAATTTAAATACATATGTACTATAAAACTGGCTGCGTAGTATATGAAGTATGTAAATATTAATAATGTTATTTTAGATATAATATCTACAAGGACGTGTGTAAAAATGAATAAACAGATAATCCATTAATTCTTAACGCAAAATGAAATGTGATCTTTTGTCGTTGTGTTGTTTTTGTTAATTTTTTTAATTTTCACTTTCTTTGTTAAATAAAATAATTAAAAAAAAGGGTGGGTATACATACACTGCGGTTCACTAGATTAGAACCAGGTAATTTCGGAAAATGAAAATGATCTATCTCCCGATATATGGCAGTTTCAGAACAAAAAATGATGGTGAAAGAAGGAGTGCTGAATGCAACGTTGAATTCCAAAATGTTAAGAAAACAGGCTAACTGTACTTTTGAGACATTTTAGCTGAATCAGTCAGATTCGCATGCATTTAAATCGGTTCATAAGATTAGAAGCACCTTATAAGTGAATGAAAAAAAACAATGTTTTTTGGTTTCTTTTGATGAAAATTTAATTTTTATTTTGAATTCATACTCCAGGTACAAATCTTAATAATGAATAGAATCACCTTTCTTAAAAATAACCTCAAAAATTCGGTTTTTTAGGTAGTTATACAATGAGGCTAAATAGTCATTCCAGACAGGTTTAACGGGTTCGAAAGCGCTTCTTTATCAACGTATTGCTTTCCACCTTCGTATACTTTCGTATGAGCCAGCCCCAGAAAATTTCTATAGTGTTAACGTCTGGCGATTATTGGGACCATGGAACAAGTTCAACATTTTTACTGGCAACAATGATTTTACAATGTGAACTGTGTGTATAGGAGCGCTGTCTTGTTGAAATATCCATGAAAATGGTCCGAAGAGATCGGGTACCAGATTTCATCACCACTGTGCAACTATTTCCTGTCATTCTAGAGCTTTGAACCACCAAGTCGATGGTGCCCTAATAAGATACTATACCTCAGACTATTACGCTACCTTCTCTGCTATGATGGCGGTTTAAAAAGAGCTTCATTTTTCTTAGATCGTGGAAGTAATAGTTATAGGCATCCGGTGCAACTAAATTAAATTTTGTTTCATCAGAAAAGACCTCCTTTTTCCAGCTATTAGAACTTGCTCCTTATTGCATATCGCAGGTCATGTGGTCATTCGCGAATTGTAAGCTTTGTCTATTTCGAGAAGCATCAAGTGGTAGTTTTTCTTTCAACTTAAGATGCTTGTCGTATTTGGCACTACGAATTACATGGCGAACAGTAGATTTGCTTGCGGTAATACCAACTGCATCTCCGATCTTAGCTGTCGAAACCTCTAAATTGAATGCTAATCGGACAATATTTCGTTTTCGTAAAAAAAAAAAACTAAGTATATTTTTACTAGTCGGGCTTTTATTAGATATTTATTAACCCTTTGTATCCTAGTGGTTTCGCTGTGAAACCACATACTAAATACATTTTCTCTTTTTTCCTAGTGGTTTTGTGATGAAACCAAGTTGATTTCTAGGAACTGAAATTCATTCTGAAACCATAAAAAATCGTCTCGATCATTTGTGAATGCGTCGAAATTGATAATTTGTGCATTTACATACTTTGATTGCTCGTGTCATTCGGAGTGATTTATTTGTTCGGTGAACAATTAACGAAAAATTGGATTTTTGTTGATATTGATCTTGATATTGATATTTATTGATAGATAGATTTAACATGGCACATGTCACTACAAGACTCTGTTCCAATAGAATTGTCAGTACAGCGAAGATAGGATGTTTGCCTCTCAGTCTGGTTGCAATAGCTTGCATAAACTTGTCACTTTTTTAAGCTCTGACTGGGTTACCGTAGTATGCATAAAAAATCGCTGCAAATCGGAGAGCAATACTTGTAGGGTTACCATTTGCGGATTCAAAAACAGCACAAATTATTCAGCATAATAAAGATAATTGTGTACAAAGTGGATAACACCTCGATTTTTAGTATGATGTAGAAAGCATTTTTTCGCGTATTTTTTTGTATGAATGTAACATATCGAAAACGATTAGTTTACGAGATATAAGCTAAAACTAAAAAAAAAAGATTACTATTCATTTCCGCACACATTTACCTCGCTCAAACAAAACCTTTACTAAAAAGCACAAAAAACGAAAAATTGTTTAACTACATTTTAACTGATTCCCCGGAAAAATATTTCACAAAATGTGCGGCCGTTTGAAAAAAGGGCAAAAAATCACAGATTTTATTTTTTTAAAAATAGTAAAAAACAAAATTTTTACATAATTCTAGTTCCTGCGATAGAGGGATATAAAGTAATAACACGCCAAATTTCACTTAATCGGTTCGTTAGAACTTGAGAAATCATGTCAGACGTGTTGGAAAAAGTAGCTTCGAGAAAAACGCGTTTTAAGAAATACCTTACAACGACCTTCAGACTTTCTGAGAATTCATGGTGTATAAGAGACTTTCTGTAGGATAATTAAGGAAACGTTTGGAGGATACATTTTTGAAGGTCTTTAAAAATATGAAATTAAAAAAAAGGATTTTTTCAAAATTCTAAACTAGAATTAAACTTAACGCAAATTCAAAACAAATAGCTACATAAGTCGCTAGAGAAGTATTCACCTCAAAACAAAAAACAAAAAACAAAAGCACCAGATAATTACTACGCCCGTGTAAACAACAAACTCCAACGAACAATCCTCTCAATTAGGAAAGGCAAGCTGAAGTTTTGGAAAAGAAAAAGTCAGTCAAAGTCAAAGTTAAATTTGTACGCAAGACCCCTTAGCCCTTGAAGTGGTGCGGGGAGGGTCAAGCCGCTGGAGCCCCCCCTCCCTGCGTAAGCCACTGTACATACATGTATATATATGAACGTATAAATCCTCAAATAGGTGCAGTGCAGGAGCACAGCTGGAGCCTTTAATGTGTGTCTTTTGGAATTGGGTACCACCTTCCGCAGTAATCGTAAAATACATAGTACAATGTATGTATTCGTTGGCGACCGCGGAGTTCTGCTTCCACCCATGTCAAGTAACCATAATTGCCTCGGTATCTGTCGTCAAATATAGCAACAGCTGCTACCCACGCAGTTTGCTCGTGTGTCCTACAGCCAAATCGACAATTGACATATGCAGGGCCGGACCTTACATAGGAGCGAGTGGCGCAGCCGCGCCAGGCGCTAGAAAGCAAGAGGCGTAAAAACTAAAAAAATTACTATCCAAAAAACAGATCTACTCGTTTGCTAATATGTATTTATATTCTTCACAAACAAATTTTTCTCACCGTACTTCTCAAATAACAATACACACATTTCATACACTGTACTTTAAAAAATACACACACATTAAAATCACCAAATTTCCATATAAATATGCACATAATGTTTTTTTTTTTCTAGCCCTTCCCGTTCCCACAACATTTCATTCTCTTTCTCTCCATAGCTGCTAATTGGTATAAGAGAAAGCGACTAGTTAGCAGAATTTTTATCTGTACCCAGCTACAACCAGAGACAAACATTTGTCTCTGCTGCAACCATAGTAGGCTCTGTTGTTTCATATTAAATATCCAGTCAACCCTTTCAGCCCATTGCCAAAAACGAAATTTTCACTGCCAACATGCTGTGGAGCAGTCTTATCATACCGCTCCATTTGCGCCTACCAAAATCCATACAAATCATCAAACATGTCGGAAGTTGTGGAGCAGGATTCAAATTTTGCGCCAAGGCAATGCGCCTACCTAAAACGATGCGAACTTCAAATTTGGTTTCGCAACCTTGTTCGATATATCAAAACGTTCGATTTGACTGAAGAGAAAGAGAGTCAAACTCAGTTCATACGTAGTAAAATTTATTGTTACATTATGTATGTACAGATCGCGACAGAAAGATAGCACATTTGCTTTTTTTTTTTTTGGATCCCTTTTGCATTGTCGTGTTTTCAACCAATAAAAAATCATTTCCTTCTTATATGTTGTGCATTTAATATTTAATTGATAACAAAACAAGACTACATAAGAAAATGCAACCTGCGGTTATGAAAATAAAAAAAAAATTTCAATTCAGAACATTAGCACTTTAAGTGGTAGATAGCACATTTTTAAAAATATTGAAAATTAGTATGTAATATATTTAATGCCTTGATTCTCCTTGGCTTCGATTATAGTAGATTGTACGCTTGATATACATACATAAGTAGAAAGGAGTAATTAACTTTAGTAGTTAGAATAGTGGACCAAAATACGAAATAGTTTAAAATTAGAGAATATTTTTTGGGATCGTTGCGAAAAAAACAACTGGGTCTGGCTTAACTGATTTAGTTTTGAATGAACTTGCTGATTTGGATATTCTATTAGTGAATTGTAGAGGACAAGGGTATGATAATGGTAGGTACTTATATGAGAGGGAAACATTGTGGTATGCAAGCGAGAACTAAGGTTTTGAAACCTAGAGCTTTGATGATGTTCAATGCTCTACTGATGCAGTTGCATTCTTCGATAAAGTTGAGAGTATCCATGTTTTCTATTCAAGTTCTGTAGGCAGATGATCGGATTAAAAAAAAATATCTTAGTAGTTTGACTCTTAGGCTGCGGTTATATATGTAGCAAGCGTGTAATACAAGCGCTTAGCTCGCGCTTTAAATTATCAGAGCATTTTATCTCGCACTTGCTCGCGCTTGTAAAAATTTGATACACAACCACCATGCTCCAATAAAATGCATTTAATTTAAAGCGCGACCAAGCGCTTGTATTACACGCTTGCTATATAACCGCACACTTAAGCAGAATAGATGCAATAAAACCACTAAAACTATACTTGGGAGATGTTTATAGGCTCTTGTTGGAATTTCAGAAAACTATGATCAAAAAGTCTAAAATATGCTACAATCTCTTGGTAGTAAGCTAAGCGAATTTAAATTTATTTGTTGTGTTGTTATTTGGTACACAATATAAGACACAAAGCAGTATTTGCCTTAAGCTTGCAGTTGAAATTTTGTGCTCAATGAAAAAGTTTTTAGTCGAACTAAGAACTAATGACAAGTTATTTTGAATTTTTAGATAAGGCGAGACTTATAGCAAATGAAATTAAAGTTCCTTTTCCAGTAATTTCAACTTAACGGTCCCGACAAAAAGTAGTTCAGTTTTCCTATGGGGATAGGAATGAGGTAATTTTAGACCATCAAGAAAGATTTAGGGTTGAATTTTATGTTGAAGTCAACGCGTCAATTACTCTCTCTCTTCGGGAGATGTGGAAAATATCAAACATTTTTTAAGTTGCTTTTGGGGCGCTTATTTTTTTTCCTGCGCCAGGCGCCAAAACTGTTAAAACCGGCCCTGGACATATGGTTGCTTTGTAGTGACTGAGCATAGAGTCAGTATTGACAACCGTGTTATTTGCCAGCTTTATAAAAACGTTTTGTTCCACGACGGCTCCTCAGTTGCCTTCGTTGATTCTTAATCGGATTGTGTTGGCTGTGGTCTTTTTTGTGGTTGTATTGCTGGCTTAATAATAACTTTACGAGACAGTAAGAACGTGGTACTGTTAGAACTTTGTTTCTCAAAAGAAAGACATTGATTTTTTTTAAAGCTGTTTCGTACATTCAGAAGGACATAACACTGTTGAATACTTTTCTATTATCATGATGATTTGTAATACTGATGTTCGTCCAATAATAGTTAAAATATGATTTTATTATAAAGCTAAGATGGTTGACGTTTTTTCATCACATCCTGAAGCAATGTTAATGCCCTCAGTTTAAAACCTCAACCCAATAGAGCAGGGGCCCAACTATGTAACTCGATTCTACTTTCGATTCTATTATTTATTATTAATGCTAATATACACTACCTGCTACTTATTAATCATGGACTCTTGAAACATTATTTTACCCACTTCACTTATTCAATTTAAATGAAGGTTTTTTGTAATAATTTTTCCTTCGAGTAATCAAGTTAAAATACAAGCGCTTGAAATAAATGTACAATTTTTCAGTAGTAAGATAAAATTTAGTTATCGTATCTCTGTGCAAGCTGTGCATAACCAGGAAATGTAAATGTTTACTTATAAATGGAAAAATAAATATATATCTATCTATCTATTCGAAAGTTGTTTCCGATTCTACTTTCAAACCGTACTACGTATGATATTAGAATCGAACGTTAGTAATGCCAACTTTTTTCCACAAAATTTCCGAATTTCAAACGAGTCTCGCCTTGTGTTTGACAGATAAACGAAAACTTAAGTAATTTATTATTTATTGTGATTTGTGAAACGAGGAAATAATAATTATTGAGTGCCACTAAGGCCAATAACTTTAATAAAAAAAAAAAAAAAAAATATATATAGTTTTTAAGTTTATTTAGACTAAAAAAAATGTAATATTGTTTAAATAAAATAAGTAAACGCTTAAAAAAAAAAAAAAAAAGGAAATAATAGTTTTCGTATTTTAGCATGGTGCGTGCCATATTTTGGGTTTAAAACGAAAAAAACCAGGATCGCAGTGGTCAAAGTGAGCTGACGAATTCGAGATAAATCCAATAATGGAGCTGTGTGAAAAAGTGTTTGTTTAGAATATGAACATTTAATAATCAAAACATTTGTAAAAAAATAACTAAATTTTAGTGTAATAAAAAATATGTCCAACTTTCAACAGATATGCCTTTTTGTATTTGCTGTGTGGTCTAGCCTTCGGGGTTCTCAAGTATCCTTTATCTCAAATTGAGACGTCTTGTTTGCTCATTTAATTGATTAGCTACGCACAAAATATATTTTAATAGTTCTATGCAATGTATAATAAAATATGAAAAAAATTTTTGAACATTTCACAGTCCAACAGCTTGCTCGCAAACGAATTCGAACGACTTTGACATTTACTTTAGAATTAGGTAGTACCAAATTTCCGAAAACAAATATGAAGTTCGAGATTCGTTTGATTTTCAAATACTAGGGCTTGCTATAGAATTATAGAGTACGCATTTTGCGAATTCGAACATTTTTATTGTAGAATCGAGTTACATAGTTGGGCCCCAGCTGCTTGGGGCGAGCTTGACAGAGAGGTTCGAAAACAGTGTTCAACACCGATAGGCAAACTTTGGGAGATCCTTCAAGTAGCCTAGAGTTCAATATCATTGGAAATTCATTTTGGATAACCGCTTTGGAGAACGGATTATGATTTAATTGCTTTAGGTTGTTCTGCATTTACGAACTAAGATCGTAAACATTAAGACGTCTCCTATCTCAAGATCTGCAAATGCAGGGCTGGTTGTGATGAATAGCGTTCTCTTTTATCACCTCTGCTACCAGATCAATCTGCAAATCAGGACGTAAATGTAAGTTATTGTTTCTAATAAACCATGGTACATTAATTATAATATTCCCCGCAGGACTTTTATTTTAAAATGTTTGTTCCATTAACTAATACGGTTTTCTATGTTATGTTTAACTCCTCAATTTTTTTTTTTAACGTGATCATTTGATTTGCATTTATCGTCCAAATAGATATTTAGCTGCATTGGAATAACTTTCAATTTGATTAATTATGCGATACGAAAATTCGTAATTATTTTATGTATTTGTAAAATTGGTATGAGTTTGATTCGCTATCGTGTCTCCTGTCTTGTGTTATTAGCTGCTACAATACCGGATGCAAATGTGGTTATCATATTATCGTTCGTATGTATGTCATAAAATCTTGGGAATTTTATAATTTTATAATTTTAAAAAAGACGCCTAACTTTATTCTTATAGAGAACTGAGGAGTGTCTTTTAGAAACACTTAGCCTTAGTAGCGCAGTTATACTTTTTAGTTCACCTAAAATGTTTCTTTCTTATTTTTTTTTCTTAAATACAAGACTTTATCATTACACAACATAACAATCAATTCAATTAATACCATATTTTTCATTTACAGGAAGTAGTGGAATCAGTAAATGCCGATGTGCGATTGAGCTGTGAATCGATTTTGAAAAATATTCCTAACTTAGGACTGATAATTGATCTCACGAACACTTTTCGTTACTATGACTCAAAAGTAAGTAAATACATGTATGTATGTTGTGTTAGAATTACTAAGAGCACAATATTATTATGTCAACATACACAGTGTGTCAAATATTATCCCGGACACGAACCAGATCTCGGCAACCAAGAACTCCATCTATATTTGTTCAAACATGCGTTGTAAAGCTTGAATCTTTCTCTACTATCTGTCAAAATTCATGACATTTGGTTGACATTTAAGAACTATTACAATTTTTTTTCTGCGGCGTAAGTTTATGGAGTCAATTTAGATACATATGATTATGAAATATTCAGCCTATAAATTATTTTGTTTGAATTGACTATGGTTCTCATGATAAACCGTTCTTTAAAAAATTCACATTTTTTTTTACTAATCTTCCCCTATTAACGTGTCTTTTTCGAAGTATAACGTGAAAAATACTTATCGTTGTCAGAAATTTTTCCGAATAGCACTCTGTTCATAATTTTGGAGTGTTAAAAAATCCCAGTTGATTGATTATATGTATTATTTGATGGTTGGATGTTTTAGAAATAGGGTAGGCACTGACTGGCTTTAACTTGCCAGAGCTCAGTGTTGTAACTGTTACTACACATCAATTGTGCTTATTTTACTTCCAAGTGGTAGTCATCGGGTACAGGTCGCTGCCCATCCGGGCACGACTTATAAGCGCGAGTGCTGACCAAGCGAAAATAGCAGCACTATAATACACGTTAGCGGACGAATTCCATAGATGGAACCAACGGTGGCGCTTAATTTCCAGAACGGAAACAAAACCTTATCTGTGCTACTTCGACATATTCGGAGCTCAGGTCAATAAGGATTTCCATGTACTAGTTAGGGTGGTGGAAAAGAGTTGGTGGCGGATGAGCCCCTATTGGGCCAACGGTAGCGCTCACACCTCCGTAGTGGGTTTCTGACACCGGTGGACCCGGCCGCTTGTCCTAGGGGTATATAAGGATCTAGCCCTCCAGGTTGGGGGTTGTGCGTGAGGTTAACTACCTACCACGTAAAAAAATATAGTTCCGAAACAACCAAAAGCCTCGGAAAATGACGGATCTACTGTTGACAACCACGCTAAACGAAAAAAGGACAATGACGTTCAGATCTGCACCTGGAATGTTCGTTCACTGAACGGTGACGGTGCACCCGAACAACTGGCAGAGGCCCTAGACTGCCATCCAGGAAGAGCGATGGGATGGGCCAGGCATAGGAAGAGAGGACACCTTTGGTAGGACGGTTGGAAGGCACAGCCTACACGACACCACGTCCGAAAACGGACTAAGGCTAATTGACTGCCGCGGAGTGAAGTGTCAGAATAGCAAGCACGCCGTTTCCTCATCTCAATATCCATAAGTGGACATGGCGGTCTCCGGATCGACTAACCATCAACCAAATCGACCATATTGCGAACGACACCAGACACGCCTTCAGTATCCTGGATGTCCGAACCTTCCGGACAGCCAACATTGGCTTGGACCACTACCTTGTTGTAGCCAAGGTACGACTGCGGATATCCAAGCTAAAGTCCAACAAGGCTGCTGGACCTGACGGTCTACCCGCAGAGCTATTTAAAGCAGCTGGAGATGACTTGGTAGTGAGCATACACCAACTCATCTCCAAGGTTTGGTCAGATGAAAGTATGCCAGATGAATGGAATCTCAGCATCGTCTGCCCAATCCACAAGAAAGGAGACCTCCTCAACTGCTCCAATTCCTCAACATCGCCTACAAGATCCTGTCTGCCATATTGTGTGAACGCCTGAAGTCTTTCGTCAGCAACCTGATTGGCCCCTATTAGTGCGGTTTCAGGCCAGGAAAGTCCACCATAGACCAAATTTTCATACTCAGGCAGATCCTGGAAAAAACCCAAGAAGTCCAAGTCGATACCCATCACCTGTTCATCGATCTCAATGCCGCCTATGACAGCATATGGAGGGATGAATTGTATAGAGCCATGTCTAGTTTTGACATCCCTGCCAAACTCATCCATCTGTGCAGGATGACGATGGAGAAAGCTCGATGCTCCATCAATGTCGGTTATGACCTCACCGAGACATTTGATGTCAAAAAAGGATTCAGACAAGGGCGCGCGCTGTCATGCGAATTCTTCAACATCATACTTGAAAGAATTGTTCGCAACTCACAAGCCAACACATAAGGAACGACCTTTCAAAAGTCCGTTCAACTATTTGCACACGCCGACGATATTGACATCATTGGTAGAACACAGCGAGCTGTCACCGGTGCGTTCGCGAGTATAGAAATAGAAGCGGCTAAAATGGGCTTACCGGTAAACGAGGGTAAAACAAACTATTTGCTGTCAACAAAAAGGGACACCCAAAATCGACGAAATGGACGGAACGTCACAATAGACAGCTACAACTTCGAGGTAGTAAAGGACTTTGTCTACCTCGGCTCTGCTAAAACTTCCGAAAATGGCACCTCGTCGGAAATCAAACGAAGGATTACTCTTTAGTAGTAGTAAAGTCCTTTCTCGATCGACTAAGGAAACTCTATATAAGACCCTTACCATCCCAGTCTTGCTATATGGAGCTGAAGCATGGACTTTATCGAAAGCGGATAAAGATATAATTGGTCGCTTCGAGAGAAAAATCTTTCGTAAGATATTCGGTCCCGTTTGAGTTGACGGATTGGGCGTTTAAGATGTTTAGGAAATGTAGAGCGTATGGACATCAACGCTCCGGCTCGGAGATTATTCGTCTCTTACCCGGACGGTCAGCGCAGCAGAGGACGACCTCGCCTAAGGTGGCGCGCACAAGTAGAACAAGACCTCAGCCAACTTGAAGTGCGCAACTGAAGGCGGTTAGCTAAGGACCGGGCTAGCTGGAAGAGGTTGTTGGTTGAGGCGTTGGTCCACCCCGGACTGTAGCGCCACCTAAGTAAGTAAGTTAATTATATTATTTAATCTATTTGCCGGTATTGTGACAAAAATATGAGTTCTTCACGCAAGTCTTGTGTTAATAACACTGACCATTTCTGCTACATATATGGTAAATTTTGTCAAGAAAAGCAACGAAGGAATATAAATGATTTTGTAAAACATAGTTAACGGGTATATTTTGGAAAACAACTTGGACAACAATACAAATGTTGGGACCCACACAAAATTTGTAAAACATGCGTGGAGTCACTTCGATATTGGAGTCAAGGAGGACGAAAAGGGCTTCCGTTTGGAATACCGATGACATGGACCGAGCCAAGAAACCACCTTGATGATGCTTCTTTTGTGCTGTGAATATTTTTACAGTATGAACTGAACTAAAACGCTCTTGGGTTTACCTAAACATATGTATAATCCGATAAGCCACCAACGCTGCATAGTGAAGATTTGCCAATACCGGTATTTACTTCCTTATCAGACGATTACTGTGATGATGTCGAAATGTCAGATATTCAGAGTAAAAGCAATAGTGAAAGTGAGTTCGAAGGATGCAACCATAGAAAATCCCATACAATCCCCATTGATATGTTTTTGTTTTTTTATAATTAATGTTATTATTTTTTGTATCATTTATAGCACTTTGTTTGTTCAAAGTCATTTGTTAGTTTTAAAATTTTTACAAGCTTTATATTAACTTCACTTTCTGTGAGGGCGGAATCTGGGAGTCGATTTTACACCCACTTCCAGATATCCGATCATCCTGAAATTTTGCACACGTATGTATATAGTTCCGGAGACAATGCAATATATGCTATTTGATGACGTTGTTAATCCAATATGGCGGACGCTTTTTTAACTTTTCCATTTCTGTGAGGGCGGAATCTGGGAGTCGATTTTACACCCACTTCCAGATATCCGATCATCATGAAATTTTGCACACGTATATAGTTCTGGAGAAAATACAATATGTGCTATTTGATGACATACAATGTCCAATATGGCGGACGCGTTTTTAACTTTTCCATTTCTGTGAGGGCGGAATCTGGGAGTCGATTTTACACCCACTTCCAGATATCCGATCATCCTGAAATTTTGCACACGTATATAGTTCCGGAGAAAATACAATATGTGCTATTTGATGACATTGTAAGTCCAATATGGCGGACGCGTTTTTAACTTTTCCATTTCTGTGAGGGCGGAATCTGGGAGTCGATTTTACACCCACTTCCAGATATCCGATCATCCTGAAATTTTGCACACGTATATAGTTCCGGAGAAAATACAATATGTGCTATTTGATGACATTGTAAGTCCAATATGGCGGACGCGTTTTTAACTTTTCCATTTCTGTGAGGGCGGAATCTGGGAGTCGATTTTACACCCACTTCCAGATATCCGATTATGCTGAAATTTTGCGCATCCGGTGGCAACTCAATATAGTATATTTCATGATCTTGTAAATCTAATATGGTGGGTGCCCGAAGATGGCGAATTACCTTTTTCTTCACAACCACCATGGCATGGGTATCAAATGAAAGGGCGAGTAGAATCTCAAACATATTGAGTAAACTTTCTCATATCCAACCCACCCAAGCTAATATACGTATAGACGTAAATTTGTAAAAAAAAATTCAGATAGGTACTAAAAAGTAGAAAATAAATACATATAAAGATAAAAAAATATTTTTTTGAAAACAAGCTTTAATGAACTAAAAAGTAAAAAAATAGTTTTTTTTCCAAGTCACCAATGTGTGACTATAAATTAAAGCTTGGGGCACTCAGGCTCGAGGTAAAATTTGGCCAAATGACGAGGACGAGGTCTAACTAAACAGTAACAGTGACACAAAATGTGTTCTGCTAATTCTTCTTCTGTCCTCGTTGCACATCGTGTATGTGTTGTCTTGTGCCTGAGTGCCCCGAGCTTTAATTTATAGTCACACATTGGTGACTCGAAAAAAAAAATTATTTTTTTACTTTTTAGTTCATTAAACCTTGTTTTTAAAAAATATTTTTTTATCTTTATATTTTTTAAAATTAAATTTCCAATATAAATGGATTGCCTTTATCTCAAAAAGTAGAGTCAATTCAACAAAAGTATTATTATTTTCGTATTCAACAGACCAAAATTACCTAAAATTGACTAATAAATCCCATGCCGCAGAATCAGTGTTCCTTTTGTTATTTTTCCAGAACACTTATTCATTTGATGTTGTAGTTTTAAAATGAAGCAAACCGGTCATTAAATTCACGCAAAACTTGGTAAAAATGCATCAGAAACATTCCGATTGATGCAACAAGTGTACCGTGATGATTGTTTGGGTAAAAAAGTTGTTTTCAAGTGGCATAAACGTTTTTTGGGCTGTAGAGAGGCGCTGGAGAAAACACGAAAAGTTCCTTCAAAAATCAAGACAATCCCCATCATATTCTTCGATAGCAAAGAAACTATCCACAACTGGTCAAAAAGTTACTGTCGCATATTATTTTCAAGTTTTGAAGCGTTTAATCGCCAGAATCCATCGTTATTCGACCCGAATATCGCGATCTAGAAAGTTGGTCTCTGTTGCACGATAATGCACCGAGCCACACATCACTAATTAATCGTAAATTTTTGGCTCGAAATTAAGTGTGTGTGTGTTAAATCATCCGTCGCATGCACCTGATTTTCACCGTGCGACTTCTCTTTATTTCTAAAATTGAAATTTAAGTTGAGAGGATGCTTTTTTGACGACATTCCGACCATTCAAGCAGCTTCGACACGGGCACTGGAGGCAATTCCGCAAAATGATCTAGAACAGGCTTTTAAAGAACTATAGAATCGCTGCGCTGTAACAATTGTATTGAATCGGGAGGAGAATATAATAAACGACTCGTGTTTTAATCATGTTTTCTGGAGCCAGTCCGGGATGTTATTTGACACACTGTAATGGAAAATGGAGTGAACATTTTCTGCCAAACATATCTTTTCATTCTTTCTTATTTGTTTTTTTATCATTGATATTTGTTCCTTACAATCGTTATATCTTATTTCTTCAAAATTTGTATGCATACTAATATTTTACAGTTTTTTACCAAACGAGGAATTCAATATGAGAAATTAATGATTCCCGGACATGACATCCCAGCCGGAAATATAGTTCAAACGTAAGTATGCCTTAACAAACGTTTTTGAAGTGAATAATAAAATTAGAGTAGTAGAGTAGTAATCGCTTTTTTGTCAAAAATGTGCAGTTTATCACAGTAGTAAGTAGAACACCATTAACTGCATTGCACTTTGATGAAAAAACCCACAAATTTTAGTAAGAAGGAAACTATTGTTTACTTTTTTTTGTTTTACAATATTCGCGTTATCTATGAAAATTATAGTGTATATGTTTGTATGTTTGTTCGTACCGTATGCGAGGGCGCATCGCTCATCCGATTGTGAACTTTGGTAAGTTGTTGTGCGCATACCATCGAAGATGATAGGATCCGCTCGCTAGGTGGCGCTGGAGTCAATTTATTAACAACTTCTATATTTATGGACCAAAAAGTCTCATGTTCACGATATATGTTGGTTCTGCGCCAAAAAAAAATTATAAAATCTGGACCCGATAGGTGGCGCTGGAGTCAAGGTATTACTAACTTCTATATTAATGGACCAAAAAGGCTTATATTCACAATATATGTTGGTTCAGTGCCAATAGAGAAAATCTGGACCCGATAGGTGGCGCTGGAGTCAAGCTATATAAGCGATAGAGTAGTCTGAAAGCACTCATAAATTTCGCCAGTAAATGCATATCATAATAGTGAAAACTGCATCTAAATCCGTTTAGTGGTTCTCCAGATTAGCCTGTACAAACAGAAAGACACATTTTGGGGACTTCCTTTTATACTATGTATAGATAGAAGCATATATGTTGGTTCAGTGCCAAAAGAGAAAATATAAAATCTGGACCCGATAGTTATTATAAACCGTGTTTTTTTTAAAGTGAGTATATACTCACTTTTGGAATCATAAAAAAAACGGGTATACTCACTTCTATACTCACTTTTTGTACAGCTGTTTTGTGATTTTCAAATTGTCACATTTCTATAAATGCATGTCAAATTAAATTGTTTATCTATGTTTACCAACGTTTTGATGGTCAATAGTTTGAAAATATAGATGCATATGTATTTAATTAATATATTAATATCAAATATTCAAATATTTAGTATGAGTTTCAGATATTTACATTTTTGACTTTTGTTTCATATTTTTTGCTTGATATCTAAGGAGGCTATGTTCATAAGCACACACCTTTTTTTGTTTTTTGTTTTATAATTCACTAACGATAAATTGGTTAAAGGGATTTAAGACTAAAAAAGCTACTACGGAGAACTATTCTATTCATTGGTCCATGTCATAAAAAAACATATAAGAGTGTGGGTCTATATTCAACACTCACGGAGCTATGCACATGGGGATTAAAAAAGTTCATTCAGAGAAGTAGGTAGGTACCAATAGTAATTATTCAATTCTAAATTCTGGTGTATTAAACCCAGAGCAACCAAAGTGGGTCCGTGCGATAGACAGTTGATCAATGTTTATCACAGCTTCCCATGGCTGTTACAATTCCAGCTTTCATTTTCGAGTTATTGGTCTTCAAACACAATTTTTTTTACATTTTTTTTTACATTTTTTTTTTAATCAATTGAGGTGAAAATCGCATTTATCTCGGGAAAGTGTGTTAATAAATTTTATTTCCTTTCTTATTTTGGTGCGCTATAATGTTACCTACAAATTCACCATACAAAGAGCTTATAGTTTTTCATGTATAAAGGTATTATTATAATTTTTTTTAAGCTTTTCAATTCAATACAGCACGAAAAAATATTTTTTATCAAATGCTATCAATCTGACCATTATTTCCTAAAAAAATAAGTTCATATTTATAAAATAAATGTATTTTAACCAATCAGAAAAAAACACTGCATTTATCAACTTCATTTGAAAAAAAGGAAAACTCATGTGTTATGCCGAGCCGGAATAAAATTCAAAGACAAACTTCTTTTATTTTATCTTTATTGCTATGTGTTAAAATTACGACTAACTACCAAGACTTCCAATGGAGCGGTGCTATGCGATTTGAAAATGGAATATGCTGACTCGAACAGAACCGTCGAGCGCGTGTGAAGCCGCACGCAGTAAACAAAATGCTCACATTACAATACTGTGCATTGTGGCCACGCGCGTCCGGTAGAAAAGCAAAATCAGTATTTCATATAATGATATTAATTTAGAAAAAAGACAAAAACCTATGCGCATGCATAACACATGGACACATCCAATTACAAATGCCAAAAACAAATTTTCCTCCAACCTTTAACCGATTTCAGCGCCATTGGTATTCAGAGTCTGAAACTGCTGTACCAAGTAAAGCGTTTACTGGGAGAATTTTACCTAGTGTTATAGCAAGCGAATTTGTTTTTGTAGTGCGGGTAAATTGAAAAGTGAGTATGTACTCACTTAATAAAAAACACGGCTATAGCTGGAGTCAAGTTATTACTAACTTCTATATTTATGGACCAAAAAGGCTTATATTCACAATATATGTTGGTTCAGTGCCAATAGAGAAAATCTGGACCCGATAGGTGGCGCTGGAGATCTGAAAATTTGTATATTGGCTACTTTGAACCAGCTGATCATGAAAATGCAATAAAATGTTGGTCGAAAATGTACCAAAATGTACTAAAATTTACCAGATGGTGTCCCATATATGGGACATCGTGTCTGAAAGGGTTAAATCTATAAAAATGAATGTATGTAAGTCTTTTATAGACTCGGAATCTACCCAACCAATTTTGGTAAAGTTTTCAGAATACGTTTTTCTTAACATAGAGTACAACATAGCAACAGCACGGGTACTCAACAACTGGTGGTTTTGGTACCTGTAATAGAAAATTTCGTAATTTCAGGTAAAGGACAATTTCATCTCACAAAAAAATACATTTTTAGGGCTGTTATTATTAATATTTTTTAATTTAATATATATTTAGTAGGGTATCCTCTAGATTTAATTACAGATTTCATTCGGGATGGCATCGAATTGACTAACTTTAGAGTGACAATTTGATCTATGTCTGTCCACTCTTCCTGAAGAACCGTTTTCGAATCTTCCATGCACCGACAGAAATTGCATCACGTAATAGTTCACCTCTCCGTGTACTCCGCTTGTCCACTTCTCTTAGTTGGGGATCAGTGCATGTGTCCATCTTTCTTTTGTTGTAGTGTTGCATCCGTACTACCACATGTCCTTGCTGATGGTTCTCCTTTCTTCTAACTCTGTCCCGCGTTGCGCCGCCGGCCACCGTTAATTACTATACGGACAGATAGATGTTTTGACCTCTGAGGGAATCTCCGGTGCCGTTTTTCTTCTTTTCCACTTCCTGATAAGAATATCTTCTCTCCTGGTTGCACCTCTTGGTCCTCCGGTCGCGATTTGCCTTGAAGATCCCATATCAGTGATGGGTTTTATACTGAGTTCTCTTATTACTATACTGTAACTCATACTATTATTACTTTTAATATAATTGAAGTAAAAGGCTAAATTAATTTTCATAAACAATTTACGTTGCATGTGCAAAAATGTATCAGAGGTGGTCTCAATGTTATGACCGTTTGAACGTTCCGTGTACATACACTCAGAAAAAAAAACATTGTTGAAGCAAGAATTTTCAATTGCTAAAAAATTGTAAGCTGAAAATTCTTGCCATCAAATATAAGTTCTTGTGGCAATAAATGTATTTTTAAAATATTTGGTTTGAAGTTGGTGTATCAAAAATCTCATACTCAGGACAAATATTTGTAAGTGTTAACATAAAGGGTGATTTTTTAGCTGGTTTGGTTTTGGCAACACTGGTTTTGACAGCTGACGTGTGTTTAGTACCTTGTGTCACTGTCAAACAGCTTCAGTTTGGTTTGCAATTTAACCATGGATCGTCTTACAAATGAACAACGCTTGCAAATTATTGAATTTTACTATCAAAATTCGTGCTCGGTTCGAAATGTTCATCGCGCGCTGCTTCCATTTTATGATCGGCATTCTCGACCTTCTGAGCAGTCTATTCGGAAGATTGTGACCAAATTTCGCACCAAATTTACTTTGTTGGACATTAAACCACCAACACGTTTACGTACTGTGCGCAGTGAAGAAAATATTGCGGCCGTATCAGCTAGTGTGACAGAAGACCGCGAAATGTCGATTCGGCGCCGTTCCCAGCAGTTAGGCCTTTGTTACAGCACTACATTTTGCCCGAAATGGAAGTTCTTGACTTGCATGATATGTGGTTTCAACAAGACGGTGCCACATGCCACACAGCACGCGAAACAATGGCGCAATTGCGAGGCGAGTTTGGTGAACAGTTAATTTCACGTTTCGGGCCGGTCAATTGGCCGCCTAGATCGTGCGATTTGACACCATTAGATTATTTTTTGTGGGGGTATGTCAAGGCTAATGTCTATAGGGACAAGCCCGCTTCGATTGACGCACTGGAAGCCAACATCCATGCATTCATTCGTGAGATACCGGCCGATATGTGTGAAAGAGTATGCCAAAATTGGACTCAGCGGATGGGCTACCTGAGACGCAGCCGCGGTCAACATTTGCATGAAATTATCTTTAAACATTAAATTGCAAGGTTCAAACTATCGATTCAAATAAATATTTCATTCATTTTTTCGAATTTTTTGTGTTTTTTTTTTAAAAAAAGTTCTCAACCTCTTAAAAAATCACCCTTTATAATCAAAAGCGAAAAATTGTTAGATTAAAAAGAAAAGTGTTTTCCCAAGTATTTTATTTTTAAATATTTCTATTTGAGATCGGATACTCGAATCAAGAATGTTTTTTTTGAAGCAACAATCAACATTTTTAAATTTTCAAGAATTAAAATTTTTTTCATAACAATATCATACTTAAGGCAAAGGAAATACATTGTTGTTTGACAATAACTGCTGAAAATGTTTGGCCTAACAATTTGTTCTCCATCCAAATATTTTAAACTGTTGACTTACCAACAATGAAAATAGTTGCATCAAAAAAAAATTCTTGGTGAAATAGAATGTTTCTTCACATTGGTGTTTAAGAATTATATTATCAAATCAAAAATTAATTCTTTAGGCAACAAAATAAATTCTTAAATTCTCAACAAATCATATCTTAGCGCAACAATTTGTTGTCGAGTTAAGAATGAACTATTCTTGTCGTCGGAAATTATAACTACTTTTCTTTGCGTTTTCTTACACTGCGTTGTGAATCTTTCGTGAGTGAAGGGAGTAAGTAAGTAAGTGAGTGAATGTAAAATAATAAAAACTTCAACTCAATAATGCAAATGGATAATAGTGGACGTTTAGACATTCGTTGGGGAATTTCCATGGATGGAATCAGTGCATTGGAGGAGTGTAATTATAATTATTAAAGTTAATTTGTTTTTGTACATATACATTATGTGATAAATCAGAATATTTGCGTATTCATAAAATAAAACTATTAAAACGAATGTGGTAATTTTTGAATTTTTTAATTTTATGCTCTTGATTTTCAGTCTTAGCAAGGAAAAATCTTATTCACAATTTCTGCCAAAAATAAATTTCTTAAGGCAACAATTGACGTTTTTAAATTCTTAACTATTCTGTATTCTTGGTGCAAGTATTTCATTGTTAATTCTTTTTAACAAGACCTCATTTGGCACAACAATTTAAGTTCTCAAATGTAAGAACTTTTTTTTCTTGATGTAAGAACTTTGTTTCTTGATGTAAGATTTTTTATTCTTATGTAGTTATTAACACCGCGAATTCTTGAATTAACAATTTTAGTTGTGGAGTAGATTTTAACCAACGTTTATTCTTGTGACAAAGTATAAAATTGTTGTGATTACAATTTTTTTTTCTGAGTGTACGAGCAATTCCTTACCCAGAATTAGGCGATATGTCTTGGAATGTCTGGAGTTGGTTATTAAATCTAAAAGTATTCACTGATCAAAATTAAAAAGCCACAACTATATTATTACTTTTCCAGTGATCTACCTAAACAACTTTTTGTTTAAATTTCAGGTTCAAGCGGATGGTGTGCAACTACCTTAAGGAAAATGCCAAGAACAGTAAGTATTTGTTTTTTGTGGTCTACATAACCATTCTCCATTATTAAAGTTGTGTTTGTTGTGGAGATGCGGGGGTTTTTATTTTTATGTCCCACCACCCACAGTCAAAACGCTCACCAAATCCAATAGGTTTCCTTTTTTTTTAAGTGTATTGTAGCTCTTTTAGTGAAGCTGCTGTTTTAAGACCACAGCCAACTGCGCACGACAATTCAGCACAACAACCAGTACAATAACTAGTCACGTTATTTGAAAAGATGCGAAAACAAGCAATAAATTAGGTAACTGCCAGGGCAAACCGAGAAATCCGTCATGTTACAGACAATCCTTTTAGTTTTCAGACCGCACTGAATCCACTTTTGCCTTGTATCATAAGGCACAGATGGGATTGGCAGCGGCACCGTAACCACCAGCACAAGCTATGTATGTCTGAGCTGCTGTTGATCCGCCGCCGTCGCCACCCCCACCGCCACGACAAGGAATCACCACCGAGTTCTTGTTACGCTGTGTTTTGCTTGTCTTAAAAGTGATGCGCGCGAGCGCGCGTGCAATCAAAATTTATTGGCTCAATAGTTTTAGGCCGCAAAAAGACGAAGAAGGAAATTAGCAGGGCAGTAGAATAAGAGGAGTAAAAGAGAAAAAAAACTGGTGACAGCCACTTCGGCGGCAGAGATTCTTGCAGGCTTGTCAAATGGGAAGTAGAACTTGGATTTAGCTAGGGCGAGGCAGAGAAGGTAAAATACATAAACTTATGGTAGGTGTACACGCGGTCCGCATTATCCAGGACGACTAGTGGTATTAATCGGAATGGAAATTTATTGATCTGTAATTGCAATTTGTACATCATCGCGAGAAGCTTAGTACTTAAATGGAATAGATCCTAAGAAAACAGGACGGATAGAGGGGAACGTGTGTGGATGTACTCAATGTCAGTCGATAGTTTATGTCGGATCAGCGTATTTGGATTATTGCTCAACGCAGTTGGATGCAGAATTGTAGATTTAATGAGAATAACTCGACTCCGCTATTCGCGCACTATTGTTATTATTATTATTACAAGCTTTATATTAACTTCACTTTCTGTGAGGGCGGAAACTGGGAATCGATTTTAAGCTCACTTCCAGATATCCGATCATCCTGTAATTTTGCACACGTGTATAATTCCGGAGACTATAGCATAGGGGTTATTTGATGACATTGTAAATCCAATATGGCGGACGCTTTTTTAACTTCAATTTCTGCGAGGGCCAAATCTGGGAATCGATTTTAAACCCACTTCCAGATATCCCATCATGCTGAAATTTCGCACACGTGTATAAGACCGGAGATAATACAATATAGGTTATTTGATGACGTTGTTAATCCAATATGGCGGACGCATTTTTAACTTCAATTTCTGTGGGGCCATATCTGGGAATCGATTTTACACCCACTTCCAGATATCCAATTATGCTGAAATTTTGCATGTCCGGCGACAACTCAATATAATATATTTGATGATGTAATGTAAATCTAATATGGCGGATGCCCCAAGCTGGTGGATTACCATTATCTTCACGACCTCTTCAACATGGGTATCAAATGAAAGGATTTGACAAGTAGAATACGATTAGCTAAGTGACGTGATTCTAAATTCAATATTGTGGATGCCATAAGATGGCGGATTACTTTTTTCTTCGCAACCCCCATAACATGGGTATCGAATGGAAGGGTTTGCCGAGTAGAATCTCAAACATTCTGAGCAAACTTTCTTATATTAAATCCACCCAAGCCAATATATGGTGCATACAGCATACGTACCGACGTTAATTTGTAAAAAATTCAGATACTAAAAAGTAGAAAATAAATCTAATAAGTATATAAAAATCTAATGTCACGGTGTTTGTGGTCGCGAACTCCTCCGAAACGGCTCGACCGATTTTTATAAGGTTTTTTGTGTGTATTTGGTAGGTATGAGAATACGTCGTAAAGTATATTTCATCTCGATAGGTGGCCCTGGAGTCAAGTTATTAACAACTTCTATATTTGTGGACCAAAAAGGCTCACATTCACAATATACAGTATAGTGCAAAATATAAGCAAACGCTTGGCCTCAGTAGTTGCTTCAAGTCATTTTTTTTCATACTTTTACATATAGCAGAAAAATAAAACAAACGGAGACTTAAGCCATTGGGTGAGGCTGTTTTAATTCCTAGCTTTTGAAAAATAAACAAAAATCTGCGGGCTTGTAAATCTTATCTTTTCTTTATATATATATATATATAAATGGTGTAATAAAATGTATAGTAATTCATCAATTGAGAACGGCTGGGCCGATTTGGCTCAATTTTTTTTCCAGTTGTTCGTAATTGCCAGGAGAAGGTTTTTACGAAAGAAAATTTTGGGAAACCCTCCGGAAAAGTCGGAAAGTGGAAAAATGTAAATGTATGGAATTTTGTGTGCAATTTTTCCGGAATGACTTTTCGAATGGAAAAATATAAAATTCTTAGTGGAAAACTCGGAAAATCCCGGAAAAACGAATTTTTTTTTTCGTAGAAATTTTGCATTTTATAGCATTTGATGTAAAAGAGGAAAATTCGTTGTGAAGCTTCGAAAATTTTGGATAATTGTGAAATGCATTGTGATAAAAGACGCCACAACCCGATGGATGGCGTTATACGTTGACTTAGGCTGTGCCCAATTTGACAGGTAGCCTTTTCGCATTGTCATTTTCTATTGAGCAAATGTGCTATTTTTCTTGCTGCAATTGATTCGAGTTTTGCGGCATGAGATTGGCATTGAGATTCTCGAGACAACTGCTGGTTCTTGGCAATGGCCAAATTTCTGTTGATGTTTCGGTTTCGACTGGATTGTTATCGTTCCCGGTGAATTTTTGCGAGTTCACATCGTCGATGGAGGAACTCATCACCAAGGTGTTCCATTCAAGAGGAGCTGTTTTCGACGTTGCTCCGTTTTCGTACTCATAAATATGCCATGACGGCGGATATTGCGAAAATGTATCGTCAAGTTCGTCTTGCAGAAAAGCATTCGATTTACCAGCTCGTGGTGATGGGTAATGCTAATTACAATTGTAATTTAATTATTAATTAATTACATGTTAATTACATTGGCCAGTAATTGAATGTAATTTAATTACATCGCAATTATCGAGTAATTGTAATTAAAAAATCTAATTACAATTACATATAATTAGTAATTTAATTAGAATTACTTCATATAATTCAAGATGTAATTAAATTATAATATCATTGTTTTTATAAAAGGGGCATTCTGAACTTATGTACAAACATACATATGCATATATTTGAAGTGTCACAAAGCTACGAAAATTCCAGACTAAATGAAACGCACCGCTAGAGAGTTAGAACGTAACTGCTTTTTAATGCTGAAGGGTATCAACTCATGTTCATGACAATATGCAATAGCGTATGTATACACACACACAACAACTTGATAAATAAACACGTTTTTTCACGAATAAGATTGAAATAAAATTTATATCGGTTAACGTTAAGGTTACCTTATTAAGGACTTTGATTTGGTACATACACAACGTATGAGTATATTGTAATATATTTGCATATTTTGTTGAATATATCTGCTCAAAGTAACCGTCTACTAGATAGTAGATTATGTAACTTTTAGAATGTTTTCTATGGTAACTGCTTAACTTAAAGCAGGTGCTTTTTTTTGGGAAATACGGAACTATTATAAGTTCACTCTAACTCTTAAATGATAAAAACATCAAAAACAGTTCTACATAGAAACTTGATTCACTTGATATACACTTACACATTCCGTTAGTTGCACTAATTTTACTCAAAAATATTGTGGGATATCATTTGAAAGAGCTCGGAGAAAGGATTGCAAAAATGTTTTTTTAATTTTGTTTGTATAGAAAAATACCAAAAATACCATAGTACAGCTATATAATGTATGTTAGACTATCCCAAATTGCATTAAAAAAAACCGACCAAGTGCGAGTCAGACTCACGCTCAAGGGGTTCCGTGGTTTTAAAATTAGTTATATTTTGTATAACTGTTTCGTTTCGTTAACACAAAAAACGACAACGACCCACCTCTATATTCGCTTTACAAATTTACAATCAGTATTGTTATTTGCTAAGAGAAATTCAATAAACATTAAGAACGCGGCTGAGTGTGCGCGCGTCCATTAACCTTTTTTGCACTGTACTACTGAGTTTTGAGGTCCCAGGTTCGTATCCTGGCAAAATCGGTTTTTTTTTTTTTTTTTTTTTTTGAATTTTTTTTGTATGGCAGCACAATTTAGGATATCCTTTATTTTTTTTTTTAAATTATTGTTAGTCGAATATCGATAATTTCATTGAAATTGTTCCAGTAGTTTACGAGTTAACCCTTATATCTGCACCATGGTCTGGCCAGACCATTTGACTACTTGCAGTGACATTTTTTCACAGAAATACTGAATGTAGGGACATGAAACTTTATGATATCCTCCGCTACTCAATTTGCAATAGATATGTGAAGTAAAATTTAAAAAAAAAAATGCAAATTATATGATTTTTTACAGTTTTTGTATATCAACTACACTAACGTACACCATGGGTCTGCGTAGACCCTGTAGGTAAATACGGTTAATTTTGTCTCCTATGACTTACAGTTATGAGTATTTCTACGTATATCATGGTTTGCCATGTTTTCGTAGTGTTTTTAACCGACTATTTAAATTGTTTGAAATTATTGTGAAATTGTTGGATTGAATTTCATTACGAGCTTAGATAATAGTAGCAGTGAACACCACCGAAATTAAATTTTTCCAAACTCATATCTATTTTTTCCGTCTTTACTTTTTTTTCTTATATATTTAAAATATAAGTTAATTTTCTTTTATTATTACAACAATATTTATTGTTCTATTTACTTTGTTCCTCATTACTGCAATTATTACTCCCCATTCCCATATAAATTAAATTTGTTCGCAAAAGGTCTGGCCAGACCCATGGTGCAGACTAACGAGGTAACCAATGTGGTGCAGACATAAGGGTTAATCGGTTGAGAAATTGAATTTTTCGACGTGTTTTTTTCTGAAAAACTATACAACTTACGAGCCTCGCTATATTTTTCTTTAAAAATATAGTTAATCATCTACGAAGTATGATTTTCTCATATTTTTGAGTTCAGTAGTTTCCGAGAAAAATGTGTGGTCCTTTTTGTATGATATTTTTCACACATTTTTGGCAATAACTCCCAAAGTTTCTAACGGAAAAAACAAAGAAAAATATTTATTTTACCCAGTAATATGTTGTCCATGTATGTGGACTACCGTAATGTATAAGTGTGCCAAATTTCAAGTTTCTAGGAGGAACGGTTCTTGATGTTTTTGTCGTGACAGACGTTTTTGAGTTAGAGCGAACTTATAATGGTTCCGTATTACCATAAAATAAAATAAAAACTTGATTTTGCCGAGACTTGAACCTGCAACCATAGCTCAGTAGTTCGCAACTAAAAAGGCACACAGAGGATTTCCAATACCATAACAGAGGAGTTGGATATCTTGTCATATCTATCAGATCAGAATAAAACGCTCAAAACGTTTGTGCAAATACCAAAATATCTTTAAATTATATTTCAAATATGTATAATACTATTTTGCCATATTCCGCTATAGTGGGAAGACTTTTTTCATTTGCGGGGATAATTAACAGGAATAAACTTTAAGATTAAAACTATGACAAGTTAGTCTTGCTTAAAGCCTAATATAAAATATAACGTCTGATTACTCAGCACATAACATTCACTACAGATTTATAAATAGAATTACAATCATACATAGAAAACATAAATCCATTTTTACATTGTACATAGATACATATGAATGTATGTATATACGGTGAAACCTGTCTAGTTTGCTATCTGGGTAAGTTGGCCAATATTTTACTGCACCAAGAAAATTCCATGCAAATGTCATTTAAAATACCTTTTTATGTTGTCCACCTGTCTATCTTTGGACTTGGCCGCGAATTTGAAAACTTTATATCATCTCATATTATAACCTGCAAGGATTGGCCAAGGGTAACGTGTGATGGATTTTGTTCCATATTTTCAGTCAACCACTGAACAAAACGTCTAGACATAGCGGTGAAATAACGAAATGATTGTTCTTGTTTCATCGTTTGGAATATCGAGTTTTTATTTTTATTTCAAAAAAAAAAGCATACTTATAAGTTGGGCAACAATTCTTGCACCGCAGGTGGCCAACGCTTCACTGTATATAATGAATTTTGTTAATAATACCATTATCATTTTCATATCATAACCTGTAGATTACGATAAATTGAACTAAAAAATATATATAAATACAGTCATACATTATACATACAACATACTACGTACATCATATAATCATATATATATTATACATATAAAAATATGAAAAATAAAGATTTAATTACAAGTTTAATTACTGGTTTTAAATTATATTTCTAATTACATTCATTTAATTACAATTCTTATTACATTAATGTAATTGTAATTATTTGCTGAATTATATGTAATTGTAATTAGAAATTTTAATTACAATTACTCAATAATTGAAATGTAATTAAATTACATTGCAATTAAGTGTAATTGTAATTGTAATTTAATTAAACCTTTAATTACCCAGCATTTTTTTTGTATTTTTTGTATTTATTCGTTTCCAATTCAATGTACAGTAATTCATTTATAAAGGTAGAAAATAATACATAGTTAACAAATTAATTAGCTTTAGTTCAAATTAAGTTTATCATAGTTTAAATCCATTAATTTACCATTTATTTACTAATTAGTATTAACCATGAGTAGTAATCTGATTAAAAAGGTACAAAGATATGGACAAGAACACTTTGTGGTTGGAAGAACCAGTGACAAGTGTTAGATATGAAAATGAGAAATGTAAAGTCGCACAAAAAGAAGAAGAGACGCATTATAAAGGAAGACAACAATAGCGATATGAAAAGGCGTAGTAAAGAATGAAATGAGGTTCTATGATATTACTTGTGTTAAAAACCCAACGTCAGATGTAATGAGTAACCAATTTCTCAAAGATCCAAGGAATCTGGACTTAGATGCAACTTGATTGCGTACATCAGATGGCAATCTGTTATAAATGAAAGGTGCTATGTTGGTAGCAAACCGACGGCAATGTTCCGTTCTAACTCTAGGCACTATCACAGCGTTAGAAGAGGCAGTGGAGGCAGCATCCATCTCAGCCACTGCAACATTTTCGGTTGAACACTGTCACATATGGTACTTGATACCTTGTTTTTTCATAATGACAATTGCAATTGTCAATGTGATGAAAGCAGTTGTCATATTGAATACTGCCGGTTGTCAGATTGAAAACCTCGATTTTCAAATTTAAAATGGAATTATCTTATTGACTATTGCAATTGTCAATGTGATGAAAGATTGAAAGTAGTTGTCATATTGAAAACTGAGGTTGTCAGATTGAAAACCTCGATTTTTAAATTTAAAATGGAATTGTCATATTGAAAACTACAATTTTCAATATGATAATTGCAAAGATGCAATTCCTATCTCACAACATTTCGGTTTACGATCCTTATCAGCTCTCTGTTTTCCTTTCTATTTGTTTCTTATATCTGAATCCATAGCTTCTGAATCTAAAATGCTTTCTGAGATACCTTGAATGTAAGCAAGGATTAGCCTATTGAATAATAGCTCGGAAGCCGCATGGCGCTTAACCATGGGGAGTGTCATTGAACGCCTTTAGAATTCGCTATCTGGAATCTTTTCAAAATAGATAGATTCATATTCTCTCTCCATTCGCCTAGCGGCAGCTAGTATGGTGGTTATGTTATTATGGTTATGGGATAACCGAGTCCGAGTAATTGCTTTAATATAGCAATAAATATATTGGATGTTATTCTCTTCACGAACTTAATTTCATGGTATCTTGAGTAGTAATCGACGATTATAAAAATAAAGCCATAATTCGGAAGAGTACATAGCATTGCTAAGCATAGCCACGGACCATCTGGGAAAGCACGCCTGCGCGTTGGATTTGACACAAATAAACAGTCGCGACCGCTTTCACAAACTTTTCCACGTCTCTATGAATCAGAGGCCACCAAACTTTGAAGCACGGTGAAGGTATACAGCACACTTCATGCAACAATCAGCGGCGGCCTTTCGTCTACCTCATTCCAAGTCGAGGCTTTCGTTCATAATATTCACATTTCAAGTCTTCAAGTGTTGTCGAGGGTTTATTTTTATCCTCGTGTCAGATGTGCACAACGATCGAGTTAACAACGATAATCCTTTTGTTCCACGCAGACCAAAACAAACCTACGTTGCTATGCCACACGCCGCCACACATCAATTCAATTATGCTTAAGTATTCTTTTATTTTTGTTTCATGCTTTTTCCTTTTGTTTTTGTTAATTTTTCCTTACTAACAGAAATCTGAAAGATGTTCTGAAGAGCCAAGATAAGAATCTTGTTACAAGTTAACAAATGAGCTACAGGAATTCAACGCCAAATCTTTAACAAGCACTAGGCGCCTCGATTCTTTTCAGAAATACTTGTTCCTATGCACTTTCTCATAGTAGAAGCAGGGTGGTGGGAGTAGATTGTGGGTAGATGTGTTGTTATGATTTGTTGTGAGTCCTGTTGTCTGTTTCACTACTGTGTCGCGGCGTCGCTGTAAATAGATCGTGATGATCTTGTCGTCGTCGTCATAATGTTCGTGTTTAACAGAGCTAGCGGCACTATGAAAGATTTATATCGTTTCGGGAAGGAAATGTGGACCCGTTCAAAAGAAAGTTTTTTTTTATTTTCTCCTTTTTTAAACAAAAAAAAAATCCTTTTTTTCACAAATATTGTATTCATTTCTCTTTTTTTACAGCAAAAGTTATTGGAGTCCATTGTACGCACGGTGTAAATAGAACTGGCTATCTGATTTGCAGTTTTATGGTATCTGAGATGAAAACTAAACCGGTCGATGCTATAAAATGTAAGTTAACACTTAGATACCATATTAAAAATAAATGTTCATTGTTCCATTTGGTAGTTTCTAAAGATCAACAGACGTCAAATTATAAACCCATTTCATCTTGATTGGTAACGGCTTCAATTTCAAATAAGATCTCTTGTGGTGGGAAATCTGGCTTCTGAACTAGCCCGAAGTCTTGCTTTTAACAGAATTGTTTCGACAATAATTGAAGAGATTTATTTTCTCGTTGCTCGTACTAACAACAACAACGACTACATACTTTGAAGCACATTCTAAAAATCTGTTTTTTTTCCATCACAGAGCACAAAGAACACTACGTTCTCTAGTGTATACTCTCAGTATCGCTTTACACAACCGTTGTTTGTTGGGTGACTAAGGATCATCTACCGATTTTCAATCTTATAGACTACTTCAAATAAACAAAAATAAATCAATCAGAAGTCAATAAAAAACCGCAGCTTCTAAATTCAGCTTGTGATAAGCAAAAATCAATTTCGTTGCATAGTTCATTGAATGTGCTTATGCACCTTGTAATAGGCTCATTAGCAGTGCTGTCGTTTTTCAATTTTCAAGAGTATCAGAATTTGAAATTTTCACATTTTCGTCTTTCTAAAAATATATACAGGGTGTTTCCAAGTGAAATGTCAAGACTTTGGGAAATTAATTTGGGTATAATCTAAGAAAAATATCGTTCTACAGCAAGGGTATATCTCCAATGTGAACATCATTTATCGAGAATTTAAGAAAATACCTACTTTGGTGTACCTTGTACCTTGATGATAACACAAATATCTCCGCTAATACTTACTACAGAAACTTTATTTCAGGCTTCAATTTTAGAAAAAATAATATTCTTTTTAACTGGTTTCAAATAAAATTGATACCTTTTTTGGCTTTGCAGATATTTTATTTTTAAGCCAGTTTCATTTATCTTGCCCGTGCAAATTTTCGACTTTCAAGTCGCTTTTCTACAAAAAAAATGCGTAGTAAACATACCATTTTATTATTTTTTTCTTATGAATGTAACAATTGTAAAAATAAAATATATGATAAATATGATGAAAAACCCACAAATTCTGCAGCGGATAGAAGAGGAAAATATGATTTTTTACCTACTTTTCTAACCACAGTTGGCGATTTTTCAACTAATTTATAATTTATTTTTTTTTAATAATTGTTTTTTTTCTTGAAGAAGGTTTTAAAGCATGCTCATTTATTAGACTTCCTAACCTTGTTTATGCTCTCTTTTCTAATGCTTCAAATAATTGTCTCTCTTTCTCCCAGCGATGCAAGCAAAGCCATGTGCTTTGTCGTTTTGATTAAGTTGATTCATAGCTTCTTTCCATTTTGGTAAAGAAGCAAAGTGCTGCGAACGTAGAGTGTAAGAACCCAAGGCAATGGAGCGAGCAAAATGTACTTGTGCAGTTCGGGATTAGGGAGGTGCAATTTATTTATTGAAGTAGGATTGTGCACAAAAAGCACATTTTATTTTGGTTTTTGATTTAGAGTATCATTATTAAGCTTTCAGTATCACAGTATCACCAGCTCTGAAATAGTATCAAAAGGATACTATAGTATCACCTTCGGCAGGGCTGCTCATTAGTACCATAATTGGAAAAAATAAGCTTCCAACACGCAGAGACCTTTGGGATATACATATATATATGTATATATATTTAATAGAAAAACCTATTCTGGTGAAATAATATGAAAATTAATAACAACGCGAATATACATGATAGAAGTTGCATTGCTTCTGAAACTTAAGGTTTGCAAACCAATTAATTTGCACCTTCTATCATAATTAGGAAGCGCATTAAACATTTTTAATGTACGAACCGCGTATCTCGTGAAGTTTTTTTTGAACTCTTTTCAATCTGAGCTCGTGAATAACATAATATGGTGAATCCCAAATAACGGATGAATATTCTAAATAAGGTCTGAGCAGTTGATAACTTAAAGGCTATGTACGTCTCGAAAGTATTTGCTATTGCGCTTAACTCTAGAAAGATAATCTTATTTTTTAGTACTGAAAAGATAAACATGCAACCGAGAGGCGCATAGTTTTAAAAACCGATTTATTTTACAAATTTAAATAAGTATTCCTTTTTTTATAGCTTCAATGAATTGTTACATTATTAATAAGTAAATAAAACACAAATATATATTATTTTTTATTTATCCGAAAGTTATGTATGATTTTATAAATCCTTAACAAAACGGAACAAAAATTAGAGGTATTCTGTATTTTTGAAAATAGTTGACATTTATATTATTTTGTCTAACTAACTGATGTATTACGATATAGTAAGTCTCAAATAATACCAATCAGTCAAAAATACTAAAAAAAATCAATATTTATAGACAATTCTTGGATCATGCTTATGTTCACCATATTTATATCGCCATAGCAACAAAACTGTGGTACTTACCGAACAGAAACGATCGTCTGTCGCAAGTATTGACCGACGACAGAGTTGACTTAAAAGAACAAGTTTGTTCGAGCGTCGGTTAAAAGAAGAAAGCAATATATATGTATATTTCACGTGCGCCTTCGAGGCGTAGTTTATCTTTCTAGGGTTAAGAAAGCCCAACAAAGAGTTCGACTTGGCATTGGCATAATCATAATGCAAAATAAAGTTAAGTTTATTGTCAAACATGACACCTAGATCTTTCACTTCATCCAATCGTTCAAGTCGAAGATCATTTATACGATAATTATGAAAAAGTGGAATGGCAATTCGATAAGCCGAGAAAATCTTACATTTTGAAATATTTAGTTCCAGGGCACTATGATTTACCCCTTCGGGTAGGGGACAGAATATACCCGAGGTAGGCATAGACTAGAATCCATAAACGCGGAGACGAAAACTTCGCAAAAAATGGCAAAAAGGAAAGTAAAACAAAAGACCCGGGGGTTTGTGTGTAGAATCTACTGAACTACCTAGTAAAAATAATTCAGTTAAACCGAGTATGGCAATGGACAGAACAAAAGATTTAAATACCCTAGGTGGCAGATCAGGTAAACTGGAAAATCCACCCTCATCGGAGGTCGGTCTGATGGATTCTGGGGGGACCATTTATTGCTTCTCCAACAAAGCTCCAGAAGGAGTTCACTCACGCCGAGAGCTCCACCAAAAACACTTGCGCCAAAAAACCTTACGGTCAGGGATAGCGCTATTATTGTAAGTATTCCAAAAATACAGAAAGAACAACCTGGAATTGAAACCAGTGGAGTTGAAAGTGAACATAAAACAGATTCACAACCGAAAGTAAAAACAAACAGCTTTTACAAAGAATGGCAAGCTGAACATAAAGCAAGAAAAAATCTGGAAGAAATTGTTCTGAGTCTGCAAAACCAGATAAAAGCTTTAGAAAAAAAAGTTTCCCTGTTGGACTGTACCAATAAGTACCCAGTTCAACCAAACCAGCAAGATGGGGAAAAAGAATACCTCACGGATGAAGAAGAGCTGGCACAAGAAACAGAAGGACATCTGAAGAAGAAGAGCAAAAGGCCAACGAAAAAACGCAAGGCAGAAGAAAGTTCTGAAACATCTACAAGAAACCTTGTTAGTGTGGCTACGGCACAACAGTCAAATTTACTAGCTAAGACGGATGATAAAAGGCTTGAAAAGATAACCACCGTCTCGAAAAGACAGCCATTACCACCACCGATAATGATCTCTGGAGTAGACAGATTTGGTGAGTTCAAAAGATTAATTGAAAAAAAATCTAAGAAAACATGCAAGCTCACATCATATAGCAATAATAATTGGAAATTAAATGTTGACGACAGTGACTCTTATAGAGAAATCACTGACGAACTAACGAAAATGTACTTGCAATGGCACTCATACGAAAATAATGCTACTAGACCATTTAAAGTAGTAGCCAGAGGTCTTCACTTTTCATGCGATGAACATGATATTGTCGAAGACTTAACGAACAAAAAATTCAATATTCTGGAAGCCAAAAACCTAATTAAAAAAGAAAGAGTAGAAGGCATGGATGGGGAGCCAACGACAAAAAGTAGAAAACTACCTCTTTTTATGCTCTCATTCCACAATCAAGAAGATGCCAAAAAGGTTTACGGTATAAAATCAATAATGGGTATTGTTGTTAAGATCGAGCCACTTCGGAACAGGCCCAACTCAATACCTCAATGCAAACGATGCGAAGCCTTTGGGCATACGCAAAGCTATTGCAAAAGAGATTTTGCATGCGTTAAATGTGAAGGAAAACATCCAACAAATGCCTGTCCACTAAAGAAAGATGACAAAGCGAAATGTATTAACTGTCATGGAAATCACCCAGCTAGTTACAGAGGTTGTCCGGTTGCAATACAATACCAAGAGAGGAAAAACAGAGTTGCTAGCAGCCATCAACAAAACCCACCCAAAAATAAAAACAAGAAACAAGTAAATATAAAAAACAAGAAAGTAGACAAAATACCAATTACTGCTAAAACAAGCACGCCAATTGTGAGTAACAAATCGTATTCCCAAATTGTGAAAAATACACGTAAAGAAGAAGAAATATCAGTAAAGGAAATGCTTTTTACTATTATTCAAAGATTGGATAAACAAGATAAAATAATTGAGTTACTAAGTAAAGAAGTTTCCACACAAAACCAACAAAATAATAATGATTAAAAATCTGAAAGTCGCAACCTGGAATGCAAACGGTTTACTCCAAAATATCTCTGAATTTCAGGTATTTCTGTGCAATGAAGACATTGATGTTTGCCTGATTTCTGAAACCCACTTCAAACAGGGAACAAAGATTAAAATTCCTGGGTACCTCTGTTACCAATCTCCCCATCCAGCTGACAGTGCCAGGGAAGGCAGTGCTGTAATTGTAAAAAGTGTTTTGGAACCCTATGAATTGCCAAAAATAGCAAAACAAACTATGCAAGTGGATAAGATAAATATTTTGACCAAAAACAAGGAATTTAAAATAGCTGGCATATACTGTTCACCCAAGCATTCACCTACCGAGGAAGATCTTAATGACCTTTTCCAAACTCTAGGCAACAATTTTATCATTGGTGGTGACTTCAATGCAAAACACACCTACTGGGGGTCAAGATTAATAACGACAAAGGGCAGGAAGCTTTACAAAACAGGGCGAAGTCTTAACTGCGACTTTATTTCGACTGGTTCGCCAACATATTGGCCATCTGACCCAGCGAAAATACCAGATCTCATTGACTTCTTTATTACCAAGGGAATCAATAGAAAAGACATAGAAGTCGAAACCAGTGATGATTTGTCGTCAGATCATACACCTGTAATCCTAACGGTCAACGGAATGTCAATAGAACAGATAATAAAGGCAAGACTTACCAACAAAAAAACGAATTGGTGTAATTTTTAAGAACTACTCCAAGGATTTATTAACTTTAGATCTCCGTTGGTGTCAGCAAACCATATTGACATTGAAGTGGAGCAATTCATTGCTGATATACAACAGGCAGCAGAAGATAGTACATCGACCTATCGCAAAAAAAAAAAAACAAACAGCGGTAAAATATCCCATAGAAATTAGGGAACTAATATTAGAAAAGAGAAGAGCTCGTAGGAAAAGGCAAATTACACGATATCCCGGCGACAAAACTATATTTAATAAACTAAATAACAAGCTTAAAAAAAGTATCGGTGAATTTAAAAATAGATCTCTAAATAAATACCTCTGTAACCTGCTGCCAAACATCTAAAGAGACCTCAAGCGCAAGATCCCCCGTTAAGAACATCTGATAAGAAATGGAACGGCGACCCAAAAGAAAAGGCCAAACTTTTTTCGGAACACCTGACAAATGTTTTTAAGCCTTTTCCACCTAGCATAGCAAACGAATGTCTTGATTTCTCTGATAGAGTAGGTGAAGACGTTATTGCTTATGTTTCGGTAACAGAGATCAGTACATGCATGCATAAATTATCCAATAAAAAATTGCCAGGTTATGATCTTACAACTGCCCAGATCCTTAAAGAGCTACCCTTCAAAGCGCTATTAAAACTCAAGCTCATAATTAATGCTTGTTTCAGACTAAGGTATGTCCCACTTCACTGGAAGATAGCAGAAACTATTGTTATACCTAAACAAGGTAAACCTCTATCAGAAGTTAGCTCATATAAACCAATATCGCTTTTAACGGTATTATTAAAACTTTCCGAGTAACTGCTTCTTAAAAGACTAGACAAAATCATAGAGGAGCAAAGAAGGCTTATTCCCACCCATCAGTTCGGGTTTAGGAATAAACATTCAACCATAGACCAAGTGCATCGTATAACTAATGTTATAGAAAAAGCACTAGAAGAAAAACAAGTTTGATCTACATTATTCCTAGACGTTGCTCAGGCTTTCGATAAAGTTTGGCATAAGGGTTTAGAGTATAAGCTTCATAGGGACTTACCTAGACAATACTATGAGATACTAAAATCTTATATAGCAAAAAGATTATTTAGTGTACGCTACGGTTCTGCGTATTCTGATCTTAAAGAAATACAAGCAGGTGTTCCACAGGGAAGTGTCCTAGGGCCCACTTTATATTTTTTATATACTAGGGATATATATATATATATATATATATATATATATATATACCACATGCGAATGACACGATGATAGCCACATTTGCAGACGATACTGCTCTTCTTTCAACTGATAGCTGCGTAGCTAAAGCAACTGAAAAGCTACAAACATAAGACGGTGTTGGCCTTCCAGAACTAATTATTTCCAGTTTTTCTTTCGAATTTAATTTAGAAAATGGTGTCTTCAATAAATTTTCAATAGCGCATCGACAAGTCATTTTTTTCTCATATGATTTGGCTTAAAAGAACGCATATCTAATTACTCCCAAAATGCGAATGATCAGTGATTATTAGCCGTGTTTTATTTGTTGCCTGTATAGAATAAACATGTTTCCGCAACGTGTTTTCAATGTAAAGATTTGAAAAAAAACACGCCTTTTGTTGTGTTGCTTTTTGCTTTCGCTTCAGTCGATATGGAGTTCTACAAATATAGAGCACAACGAAATCGAACAATAACTAATATCAAGAGAAGAGAATCGAACAAAATTCAACCAAACAAACGTTAATATGCGAAATAAAACAGAATATGAAAAGCAACAAAATACCCACAGCCAACATCTTCCTCGCTAAAGAAAAGGGTAGAAAATGTATTGTATCGAGCCTGCGTGCGCAGTTTGCTGGAGAACTCAAATTGATGCGAAGTAAAAGAGACTATGAGAAGCAACATAATACCCACAGGCTGTGATGCCATATCATTTTGAGCTAATATCGTATTTTTCAGCTAAAGAAATCGTAAAAATACGATTTTGCTAAAAAAAAAAACTGATAAATATGCACATACTAAAATTTATTAAAACAAATCAATAGGGAAAATAATTGTTAGATTGAACTTAGACTGCGATTATTAATATCGCTGCTTAAAATGTTAAACACTGTCAAGATTACGGTCATAGCATTGTGCGTCCTGAAAACCAAGTAAGGCTTTTGCAAAAAATATTCTTTGTAAAGTTTATGTGGTTAGTCGATTCCTTATTTTTGTTTTATTTAGCTTAACAGCCGAAAAAATCCTTTCGATGAATTTGGTAAGGATAGGATAATAAAAACAAATGATTTTATCAAAGGAATTTAGATGGACGATGAAGAACTCGCATCGCTAAAAATAAATTCGTTAAGATACCAGCTTACGACATTTCTGTGTGGTGTGAAACTTCCACCAACACGAATCGACCATACGTCCCAAAGAACATAAGAAAGGCCGTCTTTCAAACTTCCCATTCGCTTTCACACCCGGAACACGAGCTACACGCAAGAAAATTAGGAATATTTATTTTTGGCCCAATATGAACCACGAGATAAATGCCTGGGTGAGGAGTTGCATTCATGCCAAAAGGAAAAAATACACAAACATGTGAAATCACTTTTCGACCAAATTGAAATCTCCAAAGGGCGATTTCAGCACATCCTCATGGACAAAGTGGGTCCACTTCCACCGTCGAACGACAATAAATACTTCCTTACAATCGTGGAGATAATGGTTACAATCGCGCGCGCGACAGCAACTTCCTTTAATCCTCTTGGGCATACGCACATGCATTAAGAAGGACATAAAACACACTCCATCAGAACTCCTATACTAGGAAAACATTAAAGTGTCGCTCGACTTTTCCATTTCGTCCACTAGGGACTCCGGGGAATCCAATCTCATCAACGAATTAAAAACATTTTTTCAAAATACAGTCGAACTTCGATAACTCGAACCATCACTTGCCACAAAAAAAAAATTGAGTTATCAAGACTTCGAGTTATCAAATAAAATACAAAATTGATATAAATATGTATTTATTTGCAAACATAACACAAAAAACGTACAGGAACATAATTATTATTTAAAATAGTCGGTTGTACATGACTGAAGTGTAGATTTTTCATTTTGATTTAAAAAAGAAAAAAAATCAATGGAATTTAAACCATTATATACACATACAGAATCGGTTGTTTTTTCATTTGTCTTTAAATATAAACGCGAAGTGCTTAACGAACTTGCAACCAACTCGTTTGAAGGTGATTGAATCAAATCCTCCCCCAAATCTTCCTTCATTACATCACTGTCGCTGTCGTCGTTGTTGTCGAGCTGTGCAGATTCGGATTCACTTCTAAATATCTCAACAAAATCTCGTCAATTTTTTCAAAAATAAGAACTAAGCTTTGAGTTCGTATCGACCAGTATACCAACCTTGTAGTGTGTGTTCTAACCCCTACTAACAAGAAATTTGACAATATTCTTACTCACACATAACGAAACCACGATTTTCTACATGTATATATACTAGGTAATGGGACATACAAACACAGTGCTCCCGAAAGCGATGCATTATATGTAAAACGAGCATGTAAAAACATGCAGAATTTGGGAATTTCCATTTAGAATTCGACTTATCGAAGGTGACGCCAAATAATCACTTCGAGTTATCAAGACATTCGAGTTATAGAAGTTCGAGTTATCAAATAAATATTACATGTAAATTTCAGTCTTGGCGCTATTGCCAACCAATTTCATTCGAGTTATCAAATATTCGAGTTATCGAAGTTCGACTTATCGAAGTTCGACTGTATTCCGAACGCGACTAGAAAAACAAAAACACATGTACACTTCCCACAGGATTTAAACACTGTGACTACGTCTTGATCAGGAACGATAGAATAAAAAGCAAATTAAAATCTCCATACGAAGGCCCATTTAAAGTTATAAGAAATCTGCGAAAACAATTCATAGTCGAAAAATCTAAACAAATCTCAGTTGCCATTGACAGAATCAAACCAATTGTCAATGACAGCTGTCAATCAAAAATCAGTTCGCATGCTGAAAGGGGGGTGATCTAGAGGCTCGCGCATAGAGGGCGACACGTCCATAAAAGATTTGGGGTTTAGTAATGTCATGTTAAACTAAAGGATAAGAAAACTTTTATTTCGTTTGTCAAAAGAATTGTCAATTTTTAAATTAACGAACTTTTCATTCGCTTCTTAGTTTTCAATCCATGTGCACCCCTTTTTGAATTCATCCAATTTTAATGTATATGTTTTTAGTAATCTTTGATTAAATAATTTGTGTAAAACTTAAAGTAGCCTCTTTTAATTATCGTTTACCCCCACATATAATGGTGACTAGGGACGTTTCGATACCGCCATGATATCGATACTTTTACTCATTACTCGTATCGAATCAAAGTATCGAAACTACTCATTTACTTGTTTAAAAGTATCGAGTATGTACTCGTATCGAATCAATTGTTAGTACTTATCTTGTACCTAACTTATGGATTATGGAAAGCTTGGTGGTGGTGGATACATAGAACTAGAAGCTTTTGTGGCAATGAAATGACAGATGAAACGGCAAAAGAGTAGGCAAATGTGTGCACTGACGCTATGAAGACATTCGGTGTCCTTTTCTTTTTTCTTTGTTGCCATGTTTTTTATATGGTTAGAGTATATATGTTGGAAAGAGAAGTCTATAAAAACTTAAAAATTATACAATTTGTAACATAACGGAATTTAAGTGTTCCTGTCCCTTTTAAATTAAAATATTTAGCCAAAAATATCAAAAATATCACACAACAAACACCGGCAATAGACAGCGTAGAATGCGTCACAATTCCATCGTTTTGGGTAAAGGAGCCCGAGCTGTGGTTTTCGACACTGGAGGTACAATTTCAATTGAATCGCATACAATCGGATGTCTCAAAGTTTAACGCTGTGGTTTTTCGGCTGGATCAGGAAGTTTTAACTCTCGTAAAAGATATTGTTTTAACTCCACCAGAATCGAACAGGTATGTTACCATTAAACAAGCCTTATTAAACAGATTCTCTTTTTCCCAAGAACAAAAGTTTCGTAAACTTGTATCCGGACTTCAGTTAGGCGAACAAAAACCTTCGTTTCTTCTCGCTGAAATGGAATCTTTAAACCAAGGCAAATTAGATCATCATTCCGTTTGCACATTGTGGCTTGATCATCTTCCATAACAGCTTCAAGCCGCATTAGCTCCAGGCGATACATTGGACAACACAACGATAGCTCAGCTAGCAGACCGCGTATGGGATATTTATCGAGCTTCGGATAGCAGAGTGATGTCAGTCCAAGAAATAACCTCGCCTACTGCAGAATTGGAAAGGCGTGTCAATGACTTATCACTACGAATGGATCAAGTTTTCAAAGAATTGAGAAATTTGCGTCAACGATGTCGTTCCAATTCCCGTTCTCGTACTCGTACTCGTTCCAATTCTATTCTATATCTATAACAATTCCAAGTTTTTATCACCGACAATTCGGAGCAAAAGCCAAACAATGCTCGCAGCCATGTCAATACAAAACCACGCAGGAAAACTAGTCAGTCCACCAGTGCAAGCGGCAATCACTGGTGGCACGGAAGGACCTCGCCGACTTTTTTTGTACGATAAAACGACAGGGCAACGGTTTCTCATTGACACAGGAGCCGATCTTTCCATCATTCCGCCAACTCGAATTGAAAGGACTCGTTCATTTAATGCAAAACTATGTGCCTCCAATGGAACTCACATCTCTACATTCGGACAGAAAGCGCTTACCCTCAACTTTGGATTACGGCGCCATATTAGGTGGATATTTCGAATAGCTGATGTCCCATATGGCATAATTGGTGTTGATTTGCTGCATTACTATCAGCTGGTTGTCGATGTTAAGAAACGCCGCATCTCAAATGGCCAAACTGGAATTATAGCTAGCGGCACTCTAGGCTCTGCATCAGTGATTGGTGTTACCCGAATTTGCAAGGACAACATATGCACTGGTCTACTTGAACAGTTTCCCGAAATTCTCCACACTCCGGCACAGAATACTGCAGCAAAGCACAACATTGTTCACTATATTTGTGCTATAAGCTGTACCAAAAACTGCAGTTAAAACACCGTTTGGGCTATTTGAGTTTTTAGTTATGCCATTCGGTCTTTGGGATGCTGCCCAGACCTTTCAAAGATTCATACGTCAAGTATTAAATGGTCTCGATTTCGTCCATGCATACATAGATGACATACTCGTGGCCTCTGAAAAAGCATCTCCACTCCAATTTCGTCATTTAAACTTCATCAGCCAGTTCACAACCAAGATCATACCGATTAAGGGGACAGTCAACATCGTCGCTGATACGTTCTCAAGGATAGATGCAGCTAGCAGTCCACAGCTTCTCCGATTGGATAACCTCATCGACTTGGAAGCGCTAGCAACCGCGCAAGCAAGTGATGAGGAGATACAGCGGCTAGTCTAAAACAATACATCTTTAAAACTTCAAAAATTGACGTTCGGTCAGCAGCTGCAAGATATCTACTGTGACGTTTCACACATTGAAATTCCACCATTGGTACCGAGGTGTTTCAGAGAAAAAGTATTTGAGGCATTTCATAACTTGTCACATCTTGGGGGCAAGGCAACGTCCAAATGAATTTGTCAGCGATACGTATGGCCCTCGATGAATAAGGATATCGTTCAATGGGCACGCAGTTGTATTCCTTGTCAACGTTCGAAGATCAGTCGACATGTCCACTTTCAACCGTCTACATTCCTGGAGCCTGATCAGTGATTCGATCATATCCATGTTGATATTGTCGGACCGTTACCCGAATCCGATGGCTACCGTTACTGCCTTACTATGATCGACCGCTTCTCCAGATGGCCGGAGGCAATCCCCATCAAGAACATGACGGCAGACACGGTAGCTTAACACTTCTTTAGCCACTGGATCGCACGCTTTGGGTGTCCCTAAGACAATAACAACCGATCAGGGATCCCAATTTTCGTCCACCTTATTCAAAACAATGGCACAACTCATCGGCAGCAAACGAATTCGCACTACAGCATACCATCCAGTATCCAATGGCTTAGTGGAAATGTGATATCGTGCCTTAAAAGCTGCTATTCGCTGCCATCAAACTGTCCATTGGACTCAGATCTTACCGGTAGTGCTCCTTGGATTACGTTCCTGTTACAAAGAGGACTTAAAAGCGTCAGCGGCAGAATACCTCTATGGTGCAACACTGCAAATTCCAGGCAATTCTTCACACACGAGGACCCTCCATCACCCGAACATATTTCTAGAGGAATTCAGAATTCACATGCGCAACCAGAAACCCACATCGGCTAGTCACCACTGCAAAACAAGAACATTTTGCTACAAGGATCTTTACACTTGTAGTCACGTCTTCTTACGGCAGGCCGCGCCAAAACAAGGACTCGACCAACCATACTCTGGCCCACGTAAGCTAATCGCTCGTTTGAACGGCAATCGACATCAATGGGAAAATCGCCAATGTCAATATAGAGAGACTGAAGCCAGCACATTTAGCGACAGCAGAGTTACAAGATTTTAATACTCAACCATCTACATCTGTTACAACACAACAACAGAATGCTCCACCAGACCCGGCACCCCTACGCACTTTTTCAGGACCAAAAAAGAAAGTGCAAATTTTCATCTAATTTAAATTTTAAATTTAAATCTTTTATTTAGAAGGTAGTACTTTGCGGTTTAGCAATGTAATGTTAAACAAATGACAATTTTTTAAATTAACGAACTTTTCATTCGCTTCTTAATTTTCAATCCGTGTGCACAGAATTCATCCAATTTTAATGTATATGTTTTTTGTAATCTTTGATTAAATAATTTGTGTAAAACTTAAAGTAGCGTCTTTTAATTATCTTTTACCCCCACAAAGAGAACGAATAAGAATTAAGAATAGGCTAAAAGCTAAAAGTATTATATTATCCATAAAGTGATTACCGACTCGACGCTCTATCATGTCAAGACGGTCGCACAGGAAAAACTTAAATTAAAACTGTTTAAGTGCATAACGCACATATTCATTATAATAAAGTTATAAGTTAAGATCAAAATTAATAAAGTCTGAAAAATAAAGAGTTGTCGTTTTCTTCCACAAATGGGACACGGGAACCACGACAATAGATCCTTAAATCGGAGATTCGGTCTTCCTTGTCATCTCAAACCTGGGGGCTGTGATTCGTAGATCCTCTTTGTTGGAGCATTGCTCTCCATTCGCTCGATGTGGCCGAGCCAGTGTAGTCGGCGTGTTTTGGCTTTACGGACTAAATCCACATCTTGGTACAGCTCACAGAGTTCGCGGTTATATCTTCTCCTCCATTCGCTCCATACAGCAGAACTACCAGGATCAATGTTTTGTAGAGCATGCATTTCGTGAGTTAGGAGTTTTGAACCCATTTGTTTTGCCAAACCGAATTAGCAGCGGTTTCCTAGGGTAAGTCTTCGTCGAATCTCCACTAAGGTGTCATTCGTGGAGTTGATTTTTACTCCGAGGTAGGTAAACTCCTTAACCATTTCAAAGTTACTGTAGCCAACAGTGACGTTTTGACCTAGGCGGTGGACAGATGTTTCTTTGTTTGTTGACAACATGCACTTGGTTTTGTCCTCATTCATTCCAAGGCCAACTCGTTTCGCCTGTTCTTCAATTGCCGTAAAAGCCTCTAACACGGCGCGTTGGGAACGACCGATGATGTCGATGTCGTCCACGTATCCCAGTAGCTGGACAGATTTGTGAAAGATAGTGCTTTCCGTGTTTACACCTGCCCTGCGAACTATCTGTTCCAGCACAAGATTGAAGAAGTGACATGACAGCGCATATCCTTGCTGAAATCCGGTGCATGTTTGGAATAGTTCGGAGGAACTGTTTCCAAATTGCACGTTGCACCGCGTGTTTTCCAGCGTCACGCGGCATAGCTGGATCAGTTTAGCCGGGGTCCCGAATTCGGCCATAGCCTTGTAGAGCTCGAGACGATGAATGCTATCATATGCGGCTTTGAAGTCGATGAAGAGATGGTGAGTCTCGACTTGAAATTCGTTGGTCTTTTGCAGGATCTGCCTGAGTGTGAAAATTTGGTCGATTTTCGATCTGCCGGGCCGGAAGCCACACTGGTACATGCCGATAAGTGGCTGCTGGAAGTGCTGCTTAAACACATATACTATTCCCTGCACTTGGGTGACTAGGTTTTCTTCACTATTTCGAAGAGCCTGTGTTCCGGGCTTGAAGCCTGCTGCCATTTGCTTGGCTTTTTTATTAAACATCCGGATGTTGTTCCTATCGCGGGACTCTTCGATATCCTTGAGCTGGGAGACTGCTTGGGCCCTTTTCTTCTTACGCAGGATCTTCTCCTCCTCCCTTCTTCTTCTCTCGCTGCTCTTGTTTTGCGCTGCAGCGCTTGCACGTATGCATTTTCTGTCACCCTTTTCCGGCTGCTCCATTCGTGCTAAGGCTTCCAACATTGAATTTCTTTTTTTGAGCGGTTCGCAGCTTTTTCTCGTTGGATAGTCGAGCTCTGAATTTAGCTGCAACAAGATAATGGTCAGAGTCGACGTTTGTCCCTCTGAACGTTTGCACATTCAGAATGTTGGATGCGTGCCTCGAATCTATTAGCACGTGGTCGATTTGGTTGGCGGTTCGACCATCTGGAGAGCGCCAGGTTGCTGTGTGGATTCGTAGTCTTGGAAACCTCGTGCTACTTATCACCGTATTACGAGCTGTTGCAAAATCGATTAGCCGGAAGCCGTTGTCTGTTGTCATGTCGTGGAGGCTGTGCTTTCCAAATAATCTGCCGAAGATGTTTTCCTTGCCGATTTTGGCATTGAAGTCCCCGAGTATGATTTTTACATCCGTCCAGGGGGTCATAAAACTCTTCTTTGATAGGGTCTTCAGCTTGGTCGGTAACGGCGTGTGCACATATTATGCTGATGTTTTGGAATGTTGCCTTGATGCGGATCACATCCAGGCGATGGCTGATCGGCTTAAAGTCAATTATCATTGAGCGTAGCCGATTTCCCACGACGAATCCGCATCCTAACATGTGCAGTCCTTTGTGACAGCTGTAATAAATGTCGCCATTTTTTATTTTTTGCATACCTGATCCTATCCATCGTATCTCCTGAATCTAGCGTTGCCAGGTGTCCGGCTTTTCCCGGACATGTACTCCTTCTATTATTATTCATCAATTAAATTATTCGTCTAACGTTTATAATATTATTTATTACCAATAGAAAAAATCAGTTGGATCCAATCAAAGCAACAAACAGAACTAAGAACTGAAAAAAGCGAATTCAAAATGAACAGAGCTTTTGAAGTGACAAGTGTCAAACTTATCCAAATGTCAATTATATTCGCGCTTTTCAATAGAAATTTTGATTTGTAACTTGTTGATTTTGAGTTGCTAAAAAGATCTGTTATTAATTGTTTATTTTATTTGATTAATATTTGTTGCATAATAAAATATTTGATTGGGTACAATTACCCTGATTAAAAGGACTCAAAGGTAATAGATATCTACATATGACTAATCTGAAATGTGTTTTGAAGTATAAAATATAATACGTTTTCAGCTGCCCACAATGCCTAGAAGAAAATGCACTTTTAATGATGAATTAAAAAAAAGTTTACTTCATTTAAAAAAGGGAAATATGATTGGGAGGTGAATGCTGCATTTGCAATTGTACGCTCTCGATTGCAAATAAAGGCAAAAGTGACATCGAAGAGCACATCAAATCTGCAAAACATTGCACAAATCTACGAGCAGCGTAGATTCGATTGTTCTAACCAGACCGGCGGCGCATCAAAAATATTTAGAAGCAGCAGAGGCAACAATAGCATATCAGACTGTTTTTCATCAGCAGTCTTTCAATTCTCTTAATTGCGTGATAAAATTAAATCAAAAATTGTACTCTGACTCGAACATTTATAAGCAAATGTCTTGCGCAAGGACCAAGGCTACAGCGATCATCACCCATGTTATTGCCCCATTTTCTGTATCAGAAGTATTGAGTGATCTAAAAACAATTTCTTGCGTTAGTGTTCAAAAAGATGCAAGTAATCATTTAGCCTTGAAAATGTTTCCTGTTTTAATAAGGTATTATGATTTTAAAAACGGTGGAACTAAGAGTAAAATTTTGGAACTTGCTTTTGAAAAAAATGAGAAATCCGAGACAATCACCCAGCTTATAGTAGAAACCCTTAAAAATAATATTTTATCAAAATGTATAGGGGTTTGCGCTGATAACTGCAATACTAACTTTGGTGGTCGACAAAGGAAGGGTTCGAAGAATGTATATTCGAAGCTAAAATCGATAGTGAATGAGAAAATGATTGGTGTTGGATATCCACCACCAGTGTTGCCGCAGGTTGAAATAAAAAGTCACTAGGCCAACCTCTAAAAGTCACTATATTTGCTGAAATTTTGAAGACCAGTCACCAGAAAAAAAAGTAGCAGAAAAAATAAAATAAAAAATACTTTTTCTCTTTTTTATTTTAATTTTTATTATAGTTAGACAAACGAAGAACAACTTAACAGAAATAAAGTATTAAAGCTTATGGAGGGCTGCATGTTTATGGAATTAGAACTTAAAAGTTGTGTCCAGCGAGACAGTTAGATTTTAAGTATGTTGAAAGCAGAAGGAATTCTCGATACAAACTACACTTATTGAGTTTGTTCGTTGTCGCCAGCCCTAGGGTGCACTGATTAGTGTCAATTATTTTCGTGGTTATCGAAAAACCCAGTGCAACCCCCATTTCATCGAACGCAAATACCTTGCCCTGACAACTGGCATTCTTTGAAAATTTAACAGAAATCAAATTTGGTTAATTTTCGTATAGTTCTGCATTTGTTATTAAGAAACTTATCTGAACACAAAAAACACAAGCACAATGAGCAAAACCAACGCAATGAAAAATAACCAAATGACAATCAGCTGATTTAATGTTTTGACAGCCCTTTTTTCTTGCACGGACGAAATACTCGGGGTAAATCCAGTGAAGAACCAGTGTCGACAACGAACGCAGGGCAGCATATTCAGTGCGTTTTCAGTGTAGCACTGGCGGACATAAAACGATTCAGTGCGTTTCCAATGCACCCTAGTGCGTCCTAGGGCTGACATCAAACAAACCTATTCTTCCAACTCCAAACAAAATCGACTTGACTTGCTAGAAAGGACCGTCATTCCCATGAACGTGTGTTTTTTAATGACGATTTAAGCGAGGCGCATTTGTTTCGTGTTCATTCTCTCATGTCCATATTTAATTACAATATTCAAAAAATTGAGAAACAGGAGGAGGAGGTGGAGGTTTTAGAAATTATTGTTAATAATATCCAATACCGAATTAATAACAACTTCATTCCTCTTAAAATAAAATCAATTTTGAAAAAGCTTGTTGAAACTGGTTTAGAAGAAAGAGTAAATAAATGTAAAACTGATTGCACTAAACTATACTATGTAACACTCAAATAAATTCAATCTTGGTTAACACCTTTTGAAGAATTCAAAGTATTTTTATGGATGCAGTTTAATGATGAGAACATAAATTGGGCTTCGGTTGAGCCATGTTTATTGTATGTTGAGGAAAAAGGTGTTCATATTGAAGAAATCAAATTATTTGATCAATTTTGTAGTATTAAGCGCTATATGGATAATCTACCTAGCTGTGATGAATACAATGTAAACCAAAAATGGACTAAATATTTTAAAATTTGTAGTTCTTTAGAATTATGTAGTGAATTAATAAAGATAGCAGAGTTTACTTCGCTATTCCTAGTCACAAACACAATGCTGATGTAGAAAGAGTTTTCTCTTTAATCAATTCCCTATGGACCAAGGAAATTAATAAATTGGCGCCTGATTCCGTAAAAGGAATCATTTTAACCAAATTTAATTTTCAAGAATTAAGTTGCGGTTCATTTCACGATTTCTTGATCAGTAAAAGTGACATACTCAACAAAATAATTAGCATTGTAACAAAGCTTTAATAATCGAAAAAATGTGATGTTCTGTTTTTAAAACTATCATATTTCACTTTATTATGCAACAAATTTATAGAATTTTTGCTATGTACCTTGTTAAATGTGATTTATTTTTTAAGCAATTTTATTTATGAAATACATAATTATGTATAATTTTTTTGTTTTTTGTTTGGTTTTGTTTTGTTTAGTACAACGTACAACTTTAGTACAACTACCCAAATGTGGGAACTATAATTTATTTAATTTAATGAAGTACCAAAACAAAAATATATTTTTTCGTAATAAATAGTACGTGCGTTTTGGTCCTAGTTTTGTACTCTTTTTTGGATGCGATTTTGTCCGGGAAAGTCCGGGATTTTTAAGGTCGATAACTAGTTTCTTCAAAATATTTCTGGCAACCCTACCTGAATCGCGGTAATATCTGCCATGTACCGCGTGAGGACAGATTCAAGTTTTTGAATAGCACCAGAAGTGTGTAGTGAACGTACGTTCCAGGTGAATATTCTCAAGTCGTAGTCCGTAGACGTTCCGGGTTGTGGTGTTAAATGAGGGGGTCCATTATCCGAGGCTAGTGTCTCTCCCATAGCTAGATGTTTTTACGTGGTAAGGAAGTTAACCCAACGGCACAACCCCCAACCTGAAAAGCCAGTTCCATTTTTTGAAACACCTAAGACGAAGGGCTTATAAACCGATGTCAGTAACCCGCTTCGGGGCTGTGAGTGCTGTCGCCGCCATCTCTTTTCCAAGACCTTGACTAGTTCATGGAAATCCTTATTGACCTGAGCTCCGAATATGTCGGAGTAGCTCAGATAGGGTTTTGTTTCCGGTCTGGAAACCTAGCGCCACCGTTGGTTCCATCGAGCGAACTCGTCCGCTGACGTGATTATAGTGCTGCTATTTTCCCTGGATCAGCACTCGCACTTATAAGTTTAGCAAGTCGAGCCCGGGTGGGCAGCGACCAGTATCTGATCGCTACCACTTGGAGGTAAAATAAGCACAATTGATGTGTAGTAACAGTTACAACACAGGGCTTCGCCAAGTTAAAGCCAATCAGTGCCTACCCTTTTTCCACAACATCCAGCCACATATTCTTTTAAGAATGACAAAATACTTCCTGGAAGAGATATATAAAATTTCATGCAACAAAAAAAAAAAATTACCGCATATTCGCGAACTACAAAAATTCGCGCGAAGTTTTTTTTAGTGATGCATATCTGCATCATACCTTTATATCCGCCCTCCTTAGAGAATATAAACAATTATCTAATTTTTTTTGGTCTTGATCCCTCCCTGACTGTTCTAACGATCATTTTCAATTCCTGGAAATGGTTTGTGTGTAAGTTTTGGCCAAAAAAATCAAATTCAAAGTCAGAAAACCAGGAAAAGTAAAAGTGAGCACATCCTGTGAGTTTTGTATATTTTTTTAATTTATAGTTTTTCTTTTGTATTTTACATATGATGCATATCTGCAACATCATAAATTATGGTATGTGAATCAAGGTCCTTGAAAATGTGCACTACACACAAATTCATGGCTGTTTATATACCGTAAATACATCGCGATGCATACCTGCATCTTAGTGAAAATTCGATTTTCCGGAAAAACGAAAGGAATTTTTTTTTTTTACATTTTTTTTTTGAGTTTAGGTTATTTTTCTACATAACATATATTAAATTCGCTAAAATTAAAAAAAAATCATGCATTAAAGGGTTAAACTACATATTATGTTCTCCAAATTCAGGATTTTAGAATTCGGAATTTATGCCCAACCCCCTCAAATAATCATGTTTTTTGTTGTTTATTTTAAAGATTTTGAAGCAGCTCGAGGCCATGCAATCGAACGACAAAACTATCGGGATCACCTTCTACGAAGTACTTCTACCGAATCAAACACAATGTCATCTCGGATACCACGTCGTAATGCCTTTGCGATATACCCGAACCAGCAATCAAAAAAGAGATATAGCGAACATAATTGGAGAACTCGTAATCCGATAAATTCCGAACGAACGGATCCCTATGATAACAATTACACCAGACGATGGCAGGAGGAAGGAGAACGTCCACGCCAAAGGAGAAAATATACAAATGAATTGCGAGATTGAGAAACATTAAACATTTTTTTTTTTGTGAGAAACAAATATTTTAATAACAATAAACTAAATTTTGATTTACAAAACTGTAGATTAAATTTAAATTCGCATTCTTTTTTCTTATTTATTTCGCTCTTAAGACAAATAAAAATTTGCAGTTATTACTTTCACAATAATCTGTACATGTAAAATACGATATGTGATTACATGATTATCCAAGGTTTGTAGTCTTCAAAACTGTGTTAATGTTTGTAAAACAAGTGGTTTTGAATTAAATAGCTATCAGATAATGTGGATTACAGCCAGTACAATTCACGTGAATAATTGCAGCACAACGAATAAAAATCCACCGTCGATAAATCCTCTTTAACCCTCACACGGGCGACAATTTTTGCCCCTTAATCAGTACCTTATTAACCTAGGTTAATATTTTTATTCCCTTCCTCTTTCTATGGGCTCTATGGTCTACAAAAACAAAATTCTTACTTCCTGCCTTCCTTTTAATTGTTCTTTGTTGTTTTTTGAATAAATTTTGCAAATTATATTTTTTGCGCACCTGGAAAATAACAAGGGAAATCCCCCATTAGTACGATTTACATTGGAAAATTAAATTTTATGTGAATTGAGCGAATTTCCTTATTAAATTTGTTTGACAATCATATTCAATCAGTACACTTGTGAATTTCATTTGTGTGAAAATGGATCAAAATAAAATTTAAATTTCTTTCAAGTGTGGGCATTATCCATGTAAAGTACATATTAACACATCACATACAATAAGATATGTAGATTTAGGGTGTGCAATTTGATACATGATATTATTTTTCTTCAAGATTGGCACACGAAGTACAACAACAATACTTGAATCGATTCTTGATACACTTCATTCTGATGATGAAGAAGATAGCATACAGTCTTTAACAAAAGGAGGTGTGGATGTGATTAATCAAATGCTTGGTCAAAACACAACTAAGATGAAAACAAACCGCTGGCTCTATTTTACAACATCATGGACATGCACACATATTCATATGTAGCTGACTTAATCTTCTGGTCCAATAATACGATTGTCTAAGACAGTCGAGCCAACGCAGAGAGTTTCTTGAAGAGTTGAGGAAGCATTTTTGTACGCCTACAATAACTAGAAGAGCTCGAATTCCTCGAAATGTGGGCAAAGTAACACTAAAAATCGCATTTTAGGTATTCCAATTGATCAAATTGAACACAATACCTAGACCTTCTAGCCATTTTTGCCTGATGATGCTTCTCAGGAAAAATTAGAGGTTCTTGCTTCATATTATGTTATCGGCAAAAAAAAAAAAAATAATTGAAAAGAGCAATACGAAAGAGTTGCATACAGTGAAGGAAGCCTAAGTGCGTAGTTTGACAATGACGAAGTTCGAAACTACTAATCTATAAATGTAATATGTACAATGTACTGTACATAGTACATAGAGGTACTGAAATGTAATAAACAACAAATTGGTTTCTTTCGTTCACAAATTTGAAGATGTAGCTTGCAGATACCACCCAACTGAAACTGTATGTGCAACATACTCATATGTAAAAACATCGGTATATACATATGTGCATATATATCTATATGTTTATATATATACATACAAACTCGTAGGCATGTATGTATGTATGTATGTATGTAGCTATGTTTTCCTAAAAAAAAGTAGAACTATAGGACAAATTCAGAATTTTTTCATACAAAAGTTAAAATATTAACCTGGGTTAATAAGGTACGTTTGCTACAATTTGACGAAAAATCAGTAGAAAACTGTCAAAATTTATTTTTTTCTATATTTTTTGAAAAATATCAAATATTTAGTCACTGAGTCTGAATGAAAAGACATTTAGTTCAAAAGTATCCAAGATATGATATAATGAAATTGCCCATATTAACCCCGTTTAGTAAAGAACGTGTGAGGGTTAATAAAACGCAGCAAGAACAGCATACAAAATATATTATATTTCATTGTTACCTTTACAAACCAATGCGACTTATCAGGTTGAATGTTAAACAGCAAGAGAAAGTTCTAATTCTCGATAAACCATACAATACCCATACTCTGTTATGTATTACAATTCTTACTTTTAGGTACCTATATAATGAGTCGTGAGATCGCTCACTACTTACAGGTGTATAGCTTAGGTTGAAAGGCAGACGAAAAGAGCTATGTTAGCCTTGAGAAGCCTTGGCTTTCGACCCCGAGAAAGCTTGATCATAAGCGGCCCTGCGTTATCACAACCCGTATCGGTAAATGGTCTATTCGGCTGAATCCGTTGAAGAGGAAGATCTCCCATCAGCTCCTCACATGTTGATTTCCGCTGCATGAAGCATGACTTGCAAATGTGTATCACCTTCCGAACAAGATTACGGGTACCCATTATCCAGAACTGCTGCCGGACAAATTTGAAGGTCTTCGAAGCATCCGAGCATCCTGAGCTATTATAAACGAAACTTTATTGGATTTTGGAAGTATTATATGAAGCTTTATGTTATATGAAACAGCAGCATGTTTTATGCGATCTCCAACACGCAGAAGTCCAACGCTGTCCAAGAACGCAGAAAATCTCAACAGTGGTGATCTCGATGATAACGATTTTTGACTGATCAATTCGTTGATATCCTTGGAATACGAAACAGAATGAATTTCGTTGAATTTCAAACCGTGAGACTCGCGAACGTCTGATTTCAAGCGATAATTTGATATAAAACGACGACAAAACGCAAATACTCTGATCGAGCGATGTCAAGACGAAATTTTGTCGATCAAATGTTGAATAGTGTCCGAATTGCGCGACGTTACCAGAACAGTTTTATGTGTCCGTCTAATTTCGACTGTGACCAGGTCACCATTGGCGAGTCCAGAGTTGTTGGTCCAGGGAGTAATAGCCACGGCGGCGGACCGGTCCACCAAAGGTTATGATTTACGAGCTGCGAAGGGATAGTACCACGCGAGGCACAATTCTGATGCAATCATTCGGAAACGTTTCCAAGATAGATGATGTGCGGTAAGCGGAAAACGTAGCCCAGCGACGGGGGGTGAAGAGAGCCAATGAAGCAATATTTCAGAGTCACACCACGCAAATATTTTAATGTTTGTGTCTATATTAAGTGAGGATTTCAGAAGTTCAAATAGCTTTGACAGGAGTAACACACCACAAAGTACTAGCCGCGGGATAGAAAGAGTTTTGTTTTCTCCGCGACTATTGTGATCTTAACCTCTCCAACTACCGATCACGAGCGCGCGTAAGCAACGTCTGCATAGGGCAACGATGAGGCATCCGAAAACCCATGAAGTTTTATGTCGTCTTCAGGAAAAACGTTTCGCGGGACCCGAATGTGTTCAAGTAATAGAAGTTCCTTCCGATAGTTCATCCACTGACTTGAGATCCCGTCTCGTAGAGGATCGTCCCATCCAAGTTTAAGTTTGAATGACCAAAGTTGGCACCGTAGCGCAAGTGGTTAGTGCGTCGGACTACTGAGCCAGCGGTTTTGGGTTCGAATCCCGCCGCAAACACCTTAAAGTTTTTTCACAGTGCCCACGTCTTTCAAATGTCTGACAAGCATCAAAAAGTATCATTTGTCACGATTAAGCTTCTCAACTCGCCGTTCGGAGTCGGCGAAAATCTGTAGGTCCCTTCCATTCGTGCAAAAATATAACACGCACACACAAATGGTTGCGAGAAGCAGGCCCAGGTTCACCTCGAACTGTAGCGCCAACTAAGTAAGACCAAAGTTCTTAGAACATCATTTTGAAGAGGATCACAGATGGAGCCAAGAGTCCTAAGGGGTCAAAAATAGCGACTTATGAGAGCAGAGTTCGTCTTGTCAGCGAATGACTGAGTTTAGGTTGATGAACGCGAAACGAGAAGACATTCCTAGAAGGATTCCAAAATATACACCCCGCGCAACAAAAAAAGCCGCACATGGTAATTTTTAACAAAATGGAAAAAAGTGATGTTTAACTTTGTATTTTTGATGTTTAACATTTAAGTTGACAAATTCCCCAATTCGATCATACAGTTAATCACAAAAGTAAGTATACAGTTCGGTATACGAAGTTTATTGAACGAAAACAACCACTTAAATAAGAGAGATGGGGCACTTTTGGGCCAAGAGCGTACATTAATGAAATCGGTATCAAAATAAAGCTGGGCTTCAGTACATTAAAAATCTGAAGTTTTATGAAAATCGTATGTGGGGATTTTGAGATTTTTGTGTGTGAAGTAGATCTTCTGATGATTTTTGTCCGTTTATATGCATATAATATCATAAGAACCGTAAGACGCACATACATGTGTTTAGTATCAAATGAAAGGCGATTTTAGTATCTTTCCTATGACCTAAAAATCATCTAATCGTCTAAGACTTTTCGTTTTAAAATAATCAATTAATCTCTGAAGACTTCAAAAGTAAAGTATTTTTTTTTGAAAATCACTAATTTCTGAAAAATCTTCAGCGACAACATACCTTTTTTTAACAGTTATATGAAAGTGCGTTTTCGCAGCTTTTATTTGATATAGAATAATGTAAGATTCAGCCATTTTTAACTAAGCAAAACTCTTTCAAAATCCTAGGTGGCGCAAATCAATCACCAATTCTCAGTAACCAATCCTCAACTCTCCCCCCCACTCTTACTAAGTCTGCCCGAAGATCAACGCAAACTAACGCCAAGAGAGTTTGAAGAGTACAGCTCAGTTAAATTACTAGGTTTGCAGTGGTCACCCGCTAAGGATTCCTTTTCCTATAAGGTAAATTTGAAGGAAGGCTCATCGTTTACCAAGCGTGTCATTCTTTCAGAGTCTTCGAGGATATTTGACGCTATAGGTTTCCTAGCTCCTGTTATCGTAGGGATTAAAATTCTATTTCAGGAGCTCTGGCGAAGCAAATACAATTGGGATGACGTGGTATCGCTTGAACATACCAACAGCTGGCTATCTTTTCGTCAAGATCTTCCTGTACTTGAAACCTTAAATATTCCACGGATCATGTGGTCAGCTAAGAGCAGGGTAGCCCCAGTAAAGGTTGTTTCTCTGCCTCGTCTTGAGCTCTGCGGAGCTGTTCTACTAACACGGTTAGTGAATAAACTTAAAACTTCTTTACAATATAAAGAAATGCAAGTTTTCGCTTGGACCGACTCTGCCATTGTCCTTCATTGGCTTTCGGCGTTGCCAAAAAGGTGGTCAGTTTTTATAGGGAATCGTACATCGGAAATATTATCGTCAATACCAAGAACATCATGGCATCATGTACGGTCTCAACAAAACTCCGCTGACCGCGCTTCCCGTGGCATTCCACCTTCTCATTTATAGTCTAATAGCCGACAGCAAATTTTGGACGTGGAGGTATAACCAAAATATATGGGTATCTATGTAAAGGTATTATCGTCGTGATATCCAATTCAATCGTCTGGCAGCGTTTTTTTTCAGCCATGGCTTAATATAGAGCGCTAAAAACGTTAATTTTTCAGATTTTTTCCCGAGGGTATAACCACATAAATGATATACCAAAAAATCAGAAAAAATCCCCTGATTACGAAAATCTAGGTCCCAGACGTTTTGCTTTCAGCCTACCCCCTGCAAACCCCACATAAGTCACAGACAAATCAATAACAGTTTACCATCTATCAGACATCCTTGAAGTATCCTGAAATGTGTTTCTGACATAATGACATAGGTAATAGTTAATTCAAATATAACAAAACTATTTTTTATCACAATATGATTTTTGGAAAATTATAAAAGAATTATTCTTCATCGGACTCGTCAGATGAAGCATTTAGTTCGTCTACCTCACCATCCGATATATTGCTTTCGTCTTGTGAAAGTGAACTACTAACTACCTACGCGTGTACTTTATGCTCAAGCTTAAGCTCCAACAAAAAAAAAAACGCAAAAAATAGGTTACGGTACCACGTTCTTTAACACGCTCACGAATGATTGTCAAAAGAGGAGCCAAGGTTCGCTCTAGACTGTAGTGCCAGCAGTGTTGCCGCTGAGAAAATGTGAAAAACAGGAGATCTTCTGTTGGACTTACCAAAGTAACAGGAGGCTTAAACTTTAAACTTTAAATGTATGATTAAGCTTATTTCAGTCACTTTAGGGTATAATTAAATTTTAAGCTTAAAATCTCTTAATTTTTCCTACGTGCAAGACGGTTTATTGAGCAAATAGCTCTGAAGATGAGCCAGTTTAGCTTCAAAATCATTCTCTTTACACTCATTCATAACATCATATAACTGTCTTTTAGATATAATGCACAACCCAACCAATCCTTCAAGCAAAATAATTTATTTTATCGTAAAAAGTTTCTGATTTTTTTACTAAACTAGACACATATCTGGGATGAAAAAATCTAGGGGAGCAGTTATGGGCAGCATTTTTTTTTGTTATTGCTTCCTGACATCTTGCTCTATAAGCTGATACCAAATAAGTTACCGAATAACACCGAATTATATAACAAAATGTCCATTAAAAAAAAAATAAATAAAAAAAAATGCCCATTTGCATACATTTCAAATAAATCCAATATCTACTAAATTAAAGCTCCAATAAACTTAAAAATAGCTTCTGAATATAGTACATACCTGCAGCTAATTCCTCCATAGCAAATAATTTGGTACGCAATATAAAAAACAACAAAAATTTAATTATTTAACAATGCGATTTTTCGCACAAATCAGCAGATTCACAATTCAAGTTTACGATCGATGACTTTGAACTGATGCTGTGGCGAAGTGTGTGCATGAAAATTAAAAAAAACTACGGTACATTATGCCATGGATATTTAACTACAGCTAGAAAAAAAAATTACTTCTCAACTCTGCAGTTTGAAATATTGATTTATGAGCGGTTTTTCGATGAAAATACCCCTATGTGCGCCGGCGTGTCCAAATGTTTGCTATTCTTCGACAAGAATACTTTATAATGGGTTGTCGTAATCTCATGCGAAAGGTCGTGCACGAATGCGTTTTCTGTTTTCGTTACCGAAAAACTACGTCGGCCCAGCTTATGGGCAATTTGTCAACAGAACGCGGTCGTTTTTCGCGTCCATTTAACAAGGTCGGAGGGGATTATGCCGGGCAAATAACTTTGCGTTCAGCCAGTGGACGAAATCCGAAATTCGTCAAGGCATACATTTCGTTATTCGTGTGCTTTACGACAAAAGCAATTCATTTGGAGTTTGTCGGTGATCTCTCTTCCGCCGCATTCCTTGCCGCTCTTCATCGTTTCGTATCGCGCCGCGGTAAACCATCGGAAATCTGGAGTGACAACGGCACCAACTTCCACGGGGCAAGGAGAAACCTCGACGAAATGTTCCAGCTTCTTTTGAGTCAGCAGCACAACGATATAGTCATTGACCACCTCGCCAAGGATCAAATTGCGTGGAAATTTATTCCCCCTCTGCACCTCACTTTGGAGGTTTGTGGGAGGCGGGAGTTAAATCCATCAAGTTCCACCTAAAGCGAGTTGTCAACGACCACAAGCTGACGTATGAGGAGATGTACACCTTGCTAACACAGGTGGAGGCGCTATTAAACTCCCAACCTATGTGGCCAACATCCGATATGAACCCCATTGCGCTAAGTCTGAAACACTTTTTAATCGGTGAATCGTATAGGGTAAAGGTGTCAACGGTGAATCAGAGTACACAGTGAATTAATAGCTCTCATAATGTCTCTTTTTATTTTAAAATTAATCTGGAAATGAGAAAAGAACACATTTTTACTTCCCCTAGCAACAGACTAACGGTCTGCGCGATCGCATTGTCGAAGGTGGTTATCCTCGTGTGTTTGTGTTTTCTGCATAGGTAAGTAATTTTTTTTTCTGTTTTATTTTTGATCTTATTAAAAAAGTGCGTATTGTAACTTCATTTGAGTTTAATATTCATACTGTTGTTTATATAGACTTCATAATTTTTGTCGATTTATTTACTTTGGTGAAATATTTTATAAATGATTAACATGTTTTTGCGAAATGACACCATTGTACACAGTGAATCAGTTGAAAGTGGTACACAGTGAATCATGAACATGGTAGCAGTTCGAGGCTCCAGAATTCAAGATTTTCAATCCATGTTAATTTTTCAAATCTGAATGTTCGCTAGCAATAATTATGAGTAACTGAATTACCAGTTTTATTTTTCCTTTTATTTTCGTGCAAAAAAGTAACGTTTTGTAATAGTTTTACAAGAACTGTTGAGCTTTTTTTATTTATTTTTGTATTAATACTTGAAGAGTTTTTATTTTCGTTTTTATTCTTTTGTCTATCCCTAAATAATAAAACGAATTAATAAATATATATATGTTATGAAAAAAACTTATGTTTTTACTAAATAAATTGATTTTAAATCCCTGTTTCACTGTGTACCATGCACTGATTCACTGTATACACCCATAGTACACAGTGGATCACATGGGAAGGGTAATTTCAAATAATTTTTTCACTATTTCAACATTAATAAAGCTTTAAGATTTTGGGCTTAAAATGAAGACAAAACATTGAAAAAGCTGTGAAAAAAATATCATGGCTATACTATGATAAATGTGAGCTCAACGGCGCAATAAGTAAAAATTGATCCACTGTTAACACCTTTACCCTACTTGTGTTCCTCGTCCAGATAATTGTAACTAGAATGTTTGTCCGTACATTAATTGGTCTCTTTTACAGACATTACTTTAAGGCTTTTGGAAGCGCTGGTACGCTGAGTATTTGACGTCACTTCAGCAGCGTCTGAAATGGCAAAGTGCGAAACCAGATCTCCAAATAGGTGTGGTTGTAATGCTTAAGGATTCCAATCTACCACCATCCAAATGGATCCTTGGACGTATTTCAAATGTACATCCAGGAAAGGACCAGCGAAGCCGAAATGCAACAATTAACACACAAACTGGTGAATACGTGAGACCAATCGCTAAGCTTGTTCCTCTACCTTTTGCTGAAAGACCTGAGTCTTCCAGGGGGGCTGAATGTTCAGTACTTAAAAGCCAATTTATTCTTAAAACATATATTCTAATCGTATTCTTATTCATTATCGGTAAATTATTAACTTAATCCAATTTGTTCTATTTTCTAATAAAACTACAATTTACCCTATTCTCATTAACCATTGCATTATGTAATCATTTATATCAGTTTAAAGTTAGAGAAAGATCAACTGTTAATTTTCATGTAAATACATACAGTCCGCTAAGTCAAGAGTCTTCACCTAGTTTGCACTTGTTTCATTCTCTTTCATTATCCAACCATCATCGTGTGCAGATCAATTCATAACCATCGTATGTATGTTAAGTAAAATATATTATAAGTGTAAAATTGACATTTTCGTTTTTCATTTAATTCTCAATCTCTCGTTTAATCTGCGCTTAATCAAAAACAGCTGGTGTACGAATATGAGATTGGTACACTGTAGGCATAGGTAATCATGTTCTTCTAGTAATAATTTTACTCATGTGCACTTTTCCAAAATTGTTTATACTGATGAACAAAGTTCACTTGATAAGCTTTCAGTGTAAGAATCATTGAAATCGGTGCAGAAATAAACTCTCAGGAGGAATCACAAGCTCTTGCGCTAGCGATTTAATTATATAGATAGATAGATACATATGTATAATCTTATTCTGTTACCTGCCAATTATACTGAAAGAGAACTTTATCAAAACAACCTGAATTACAGAGCCTTCTTATGCTGAGAGGAATAGTACTCCAAATGCGAGTGGCACAAACAAAAATTGACGCTCAGAAATGGAGAAGGAAGCACGTGGTGTGATCAAACTAAAGGATCCGTTAGATTGTGAAAAATTAAATTCTTGAAAGAGGTAAGGTGGCTGTTTGGTGGTTACAATCCTATGAAGGCACTTGATTATGCAATAGTTGAGTTATTGGTTTAATGTACACCCAAGAATGGTTTTTGCGTACGGAGAGATATGGTCATATCGTTTTAAAGCGTACACATAACGAATGATATTATTAAATGCCACATTGAGTTTCCTTTTCATGTCTGCACTGATGCTACAACAGATCTCGCAACCATATGTTATAATGGGAACAAGCAGTGCTTTTACTTATTTAAGTCTGGTAGTAAAAGGGGTGTAGTTACGAGAAGCTGATAAGTTCTTGAGAGACCCATATATTTTGCCTATAACCGTGCGAATATGATGATCTCAACACAGCCTTGTACTGAACCATACACCGAGATTCTTGGCCTTATCTACGAAGTCAATCGGTTCATTGTTTAGCAGTATGGAAGGAAGACTATCCACGTTGATCGCATTTCTGCTGATTACTAGGCATTTGGATTTAGTAGGATTTATCTTCAACGAGTTTTCTTGAGACCAACGTAAAATTCTTGTGAGATCATCATTGAGCTTCGAAATTCGGGCTTACAGCTTATGTAGAGTTGCACATCATCTGCATACATATGAATATTTGAATTTTTGATGATAGATGGAAGATCCTTTATATAAATGACGAATAGCAAATGACCCAATATAGATCCTTGTGGAACGCCGGACGTAGTATTCAACAATTCAGATTTAACATTTTTCAAGTATACTGCTTGTTTTCTTTCTTGGAGGTATGAATTAATAAAACTGGAAGCAGATGATGAGAAGCCGAAACTTGATATGAGTTTTTTAATTAATTGCTGGTGATTAACTGTGTCGAAAGCCTTAGAAAAGTCCAAAAGTGTCAAAAATGTGATCGCATCCCCATCCAACTCTACTCGCAGATCATCAGTAACTTTTAAACGTACGTATGAACAGCTGTGATACTTCCTGAAACCAGATTGGTTCATACAGAGTAGAATATTGTATTGGATAAAGGACGCGACCTGTTGATGGATCAATTTTTCCAAGACCTTAGACAAGAATCTTCTTTAAAACAGGAATAACCTTGGCTTCTTTCCACGATCTCGAAAATGTGGAGGTGGTTATAATGTTATTATAAACATAAGTAATAGCTGTAAGAATGTAAGGTAGAATGATTTTCACGAATGATGTGAATTGTGTTCATTTTAAAATTGATACTGGCTCTGAGGTTAATATTTTAACGACTGAAGTGTTTCGAAAACTTTTTATTAACATTGAGTTACACAGTACAAATATTAAATTAGAAGTTTTTCCATATAAGCCACAATGATGTGAAAATAAATACCTGCTTTATAATAGCGAGTGTTAAATTTGCACCAATATTAGGTTTGGAAACTTGTTTGAAGCTAAAAATATTAAAGAACATAGATGAAGTTAAAGTGCATCAATGTAGTCAGTTAGATTACGAGAAAGATAAAAATTAATTTATACAAAAACATAAGGACATTTTTTCGGGACTAGGTTGCTATCCCGACAAGTGCAAAATTTATTTGAAAGAAGGGTCACATGGTAGCGTTAAAACTCCACGGCGAATTCCAAAAAGCTTGAGGTCGAAATTAAAAACCAAACTAGAAGAGATGGAATCTTTAGGAATTATCAAAAAAAAAAAAAAAAACTGTCCTACTGATTTTGTCCATAACATTGTATTGGTTGAGAAACCAGATAAGTCAATTAGGTTATGCTTGGATCCTCGTGAATTAAATTAAAAAGGGCCTTTTGAAATGCCACGTCTTGAAGATTTGACAACAGCATTTGAAGATATGGAATATGTTACCGTCATTGATTTGAATGATGGGTTTTGGCAAGTGCTCTTAGATAGTGCTAGTAGTGATTATTGTGCTTTCAGTTCATTATATGGAGTATATACATTTTTGCGTATACCTTTTGGAGTTAGTTTCGCACCAGAGTTGTTTCAAAAATTAAACACAAAGTATTTTGGAGATTTGCCAGGAACGTTCATTTATTTTGATGACATTCTTGTCGGTGGAAGAACTTAGCAAGAACATGACAGTAATTTAGACCGAGTAATAAAAAGAGCCCAGTTTCTAAAGAAAATATGAAAACGAACAAAAACAAAAATAACTATAACTGCTAAAAATCAACAAGAAACGATATCTACATATGTCTGTACCTTAAACGCGCTTAAAAACATTAAGTGGGACATAATAGGACTAGCAGAAACACGAATATCGGGCGAAAGGATTATTGAACAAGGCGATGGGAATATCTTTTGCTATAAAGGAGAGAGTGAGGGCAAATATGGAATAGGGTTTCTTATCAACAGAAAGTGGAAAAATAATATTATTAAAATCAAGCCATTCAACGAAAGAATAATAGCAGTACAATTAAAAACAGCAACATCAAAACTGTCAATAATTCAAATTTATGCTCCCACAGAAGCAGCCGAAGACGAGGAAATGGAGAAATTCTACCTCGACTTGGACACTGAATACGAAGACTTCACAGCGTAACAATGTTCGTCATAGGTGACTTCAATGCTAGAATTGGTATGCCTATGGAAGGTGAAAAATTAATCATGTGGCCACGGCAACATGGACATTGTGTTGGAAATACCTTGCTCAAAAAACCGGCAAACAAAAAATGGACCTAGTTAGCGCCAAATGGAATTGTCAAAAACGAAATTGACTTTATCATATCAAACAAAAAAAAAAATCCATTAAAGATGTACCTATCTGTCCTCAATAAATTCTAAAAACTCTCGGAAATAACAAAACAAATCATAAGTGAAAGGAATAAATTACAAACGAAAGGCACACTTAACGAAGTGAAAAACAAAAATGTAAGGAACTGAAAATTGAAGCCAAGCACTCGATTCGCAATGATCTAAGGAAATATAATGACGCACTAGTCAAGCAAATTATTGAAGATACCAAATCTATAAAGAAAGTGAAACAAAAGAGACGGAAAAGACATTCGAAACAGAAAAACTATAGTCGCAACCGCAACGAACTTTATTAAAGAGCTGTACACAACTTCACTAACAATAGAACAACTGGACACGAAATAGCACTACTAGACAACCACGACAACATTCCAATCTTCCTAGATGAAGAAATCGACAAATCTATAGACGAGTTAAAAAATGAAAAATGTGCGGGAAATGATGAAATTAAAGCAGAAATGCTAAAGATTGGAAAAAAAAGCTATAACATCAATACTAAGGGAAATATTCAACGAAATTCTTCTAGCTGAGGAGATGCCGCTGCAATGGACAAGATATACAATAATACTTGTCCACAAGAAAGAAGACAGAGACAACATTAATAACTACGGACCAATAAGCATCATATCAACAATATACAAAGTTTTCGCCAAATTTCTACTGAGAAGGATTAGTAGTACTATGGAAGATAACAAGCCTCGTGAGCAAGCAGGTTTTAGAACCAGATTCTCGACAATTGACCACTTACAAGTCCTCAACCAACTCATCGAAAAATGCTCGAAATACCAGCAAAAACTAAATCTGGGATTTATTGATTTCACGAAAGCATTCGACACAATAGAACACACCATGATCTTCAAATCATTAAATTAACAAGTTATACATCCTTGGGCACCGTAGCGCAAGTGGTTAGTGCGTCGGACTACTGAGCCAGCGGTCTTGGGTTCGAATACCGCCGCAAACACCTAAAATATTTTTCACAGTGCCCACCTCTTCCGAATGCGTGACAAGCATTCAAGAGTATCATTTGTCATGTAAAGCTTCCCAACTCGCTGTTCGGAGATGGCAGAAAACTGTAGGTCCCTTGCATTCGTGCAAAAGTATAACGCGTACACACAAATGGTTGCGGGAAGCTGGGCTTGGTTCTACCTAGGATTGCTGAAACCAAACATCTATTTTATTTTTTTTATACATCCAAAATACATTCACATAATTAGAAAACTATATAACAACTAGCTGAACCCGGTGCGCTTCGCTCCACCTATCTTTTCAAAATTTGCTCGCACACTTAGTTATTCGGGTATGATATGATAGAAATTTCCATTTTTTTTTCTATCTGTCTGTCTATTTGCCTGTTCATCTGTCTATCTATATATATAAAACTAAATAATATAAAATTTGCCGATGACATCACCCTAATAACCACATCAGGCGCTGAATTAAAAACAATGATTAAAGACCTTAGCCAAGAATGCTCAAAAGTTGGACTACATATCAATAAAGAAAAGACAAAACTAATAACTAACGCACAACCATTTCCGATTCAACTTGAAACTGAGAACCTCGAATATGTTGACGAAATTGTATACTTAGGACAATTTATATCTTTTACCCAGCGAACCAACAAAGAAATTGACAGAAGAATAACGAACAGTTGGAAACAGTATTGGAATCTAAAACCGATTCTCAATGCTGATATAACGCCGGACTCTAAAAAACATTTATTCGATGCTGCGATACTTCCAGTCATGACTTACGCTGCACAAACATGGAGCCCAAATACAAAAGTGGCTAAAAAAATGCAAGTATGTCAAAGATCAATGGAATGGTCAACACTAAAAATCTCGGGACTACAAAGAGTTACGAACGCAAGCATTAGGGAACAAACAAAATGGGTGGATGTAATAAAAAGAGCAATAGAACTAAAATGGAGCTGGGCAGCGCATGTCATCAGAATGAACGACAACAGATGGACAATAAGAACAACTAATTGGACACCATACGAAGGACACAGAAAAGTCGGTAGACCTCAGTTAAGAGGGCGAGACGACATTCAAAATTACCTTAACAACTGGAGACATGTAACACATAATAAACAACAATGGCGACACCTGGGGGAGGCTTATGCCCGTTTATAATTAATTAATAAATTTCTGAATTTCAAATAATAAAATCTGAATTAAATAAGTTAAATATTCTGTTTACGATATAAATAAATGTTAACTTTTAATACTTACTTATATATTTATATAACTAAAATATTGTAAACTTTAATCAACCTTGAATCATTGTTATAATCTTTAACTTTTCAAAGGGTAAATAAAGCTTACAATAATAATAATAATAATAATAAAAAGAGGATGCCGGCTCCTTTCATTCCAGACGGTGGCTTAGGGACTACAACCCAGATCTCACATTTGTAAGCTGTAACCGCGACCTAAGACCTCTTCAAACCAGTCGGCAAGTCCTCGCGAACTTCCCCCATAGCCAGCATAGACCCATTGTCATTGACATAGGCATTCAAATACCTATTGTTGAATCCGTTGCCCAACCTAGATGGAATTTCACCAAAGCCTCCTGGGACAGGTACTCAAAAGACTTGGACGCGAATATAAGATGGATCCACCCGCTAGCCAAAAACTATGATCGACTCGTCGGCACCATCATTTCCACAGCTTTGAAATATGTTCCGAGAGGATATCGGAAACACTACATCCCTGGTTGGTCGGAAGAAAGCGAGCGCCTTTACAAAGAGTTCGAATTGAATGGCCTGCCCGAAACTGCGGATCAACTACTCCAGTCCCTCGATAAGGCATGTAGCAATGTTTTGTCCACTCCAGCCGTAAGGCCTGGAGCCTACTACGCAAACTTGGCAGCAGCACGCCAATAGCAGCTCCAAAACCTTCAATCCGCCCCAACGCGATAGCTGCCAGAATAGTAAAGCTATCGAAGGCTCCCCCAGACAAAATCGAAACCAAACTCATCAAGAAGAATCTTAAGCTACTGAAATCTGAGTCAATTCCCCTAGCAGAGTTTTCAAGTCCATTCACACTGAAGAAAGTAGAAGCTTCACTTAAAAAGCTTAAGTCAGGCAAAGCCGCTGGACTCGATGGCATATTCCCGAAATTTCTTACACATAGTGGCACCTACTTTAAGAACTGGCTAGCACGCTTCTTTTCAAACATACTGGAAACAGGGCACTTTCCCACTAACCTCAAGAAATCGAAAGTTATCGCCTTACTTAAACCTGGTAGGCCCAACGACCAGCCAGAGAGCTACCGCCCGATCGCTCTACTCAGTACTGTGTATAAGATGTTTGAAAGGCTGATATACAACAGAATAGAACATGCCATCGACGCAGTGGTACCTATAGAGCAGGCTAGGTTTAGATCCGGGCGTAGTTGTTCGGACCAAGTGCTAGCGCTGACGACCCACATTGAAGCAGGTTACCAGGCCAACCTAAAAACATCGGTGGTATTTATCGACCTCACTGCAGCGTATGATACAGTCTGGAGGGACGGTTTGATTCTGAAGCTTCTTCAAGTCATACCATGCACGAAAATACCCACCATCCTCAACAACATGCTTAGCGACAGATCATTCCAAGTCTTCCTGAATGATGAGCACAGTTCACTCAGAAAATTAAACAATGGACTCCCTCAAGGATCAGTGCTGGCACCTCTGCTTTTCAACTTGTACACTCACGATCTCCTAAGTACAGAATCCAGAAAATTTACATACGTGGACGACCTCGCCATAGCCATACAACACCGGTCCATGCTTAAAACCGAAGCAATACTTACTGAAGACCTTGACACCCTAGGTTCGTACTTCAAAAAGTGGAGACTGTGTCCAAGTATGAGTAAAACAGAAGTTACTTGTTTCCACCTCAACAATAAACTTGCCAATACTAAACTGACGGTAAAATTTAGTGACGTTCAGCTTAATCACAACTTTGCACCAAAATATCTTGGAATTACTCTGGACCGTACTCTATCGTTCAAACAACACCTGACAAATACTGCAGCGAAACTCAAATCCCGTAACAACATTATACAAAAGCTGGCCTCGACAACATGGGGTGCCCTGGCTAAAACACTCCGCTCCGCCTCCCTAGGGCTGGTATTTTCCACCGCCGAATATTGCGCGCCTGTGTGGCTAAACAGTGCTCACACCAATAAAGTAGACGTGCAGCTAAATACATCAATGCGCATAATTACTGGAACTCTTAGCTCTACCCCAACGAGGTTTCTACCGGTGCTGAGCAACATCCTCCCGGCATACCTCCGTCGTCAAAATGCCTTACTGCGCGAGTTTAATAAACTTAACACGAACTTTCTCTTGCCAATCCACAACGACATCGAACCTAGTTCAAGATCCCGACTAAAATCACGGCGCCCTCCGCTAAGACTGGCACTAGAGCTTAACTCCAGCAACTTCAGCGCGACGGAAGTATGGAAGAACGAGTGGAGTTCCTCTTCTGCGAACGATTTATTCCACATAAATGATCTTTCAACCATGCCAGCTGGATACGACTTACACAGGAAAATATGGGTGAGTCTTAACCGTTTGCGTACGAACCATGGCAGATGTGCGGCAACACTCTACAAATGGGGGGCGTCCGATTCAGCCCTCTGCGACTGTGGAGCTGCAATCCAGAACATCAAACACGTGACCACCGAATGCGACCTCCGAAAGTACCACGGCGAACCAACCGATTTCATCACTGCCTCTCCCGCTGCTATCCAATGGCTACAGAACCTTGACATACAATTTTGAATCACTGTGCAATCTTAATAACTCATCTGTAATAGTTTATAGTACTTCGCATGTACATATGTATTGTATAGTTTCAGAGTGTATTTAAGGTTTTTTTGTATAATGTATCTTGCCACACGCTAAATAATAGGACATATTTTCTCTAAAAATGGAATTTCTATTGATGCAAGTAGAATCGGAGCAATAAATGCCTTAAAAATACCTGAAAATAAAATCGATCTTCAAAGATTCTTAGAATCTATAAATTATTTGAGAAACTTTATACTTAACCTATCAGAGTTGACCTCTTCTCGAGAACTTTTGAAAAAAGATAATGAATTTGTATGGATGTCGCATCATGCACAAATATTAAACATACTTAAAACTAAAGTATGTCAGGCTCACGTTTTACAAAATTTTACCGACGCTTTGCCAATTGTAATTCCGACAGATGCTTCTCAGAGTGGAATTGGAAGTTGTCTTCTTCAGATGGAAAGACCTGTTTGTTATGCATCCAAATCCTTAAACAACTCAGAACAGTCGTATGCACAAATTGAGAAGGAAATGTTAGCAATTGTTTTCGCGTGCCTTAAATTCCGTTATTATACCACTTTTCCTAGTTAAATTTTCCAACTAGGCCTACATACTCAGTATGGTTTGAATCTGGGATGTTAAGGGGAAAATCGTATGGAAATTAGGGTTTTGACGGGTATTCTAATAAATGAGCATACTTTGAAACCTTCGTAAGGTCATACTTTATTTGCAAAACAAATTGCAAACTTATGATTTACTTAGAAAATCGCACTAATTGCCAACTGTGATTAAAAAAATAGGTAAAATATCATTTTTTCGCCTTTTACCTGCTGCGGTTTTTTCCAAGTAACATAAAATCTGTGAGTTTTTCAGAATACTTACTACACATTTTTTTGTTTACAATTATTACATTCATAAGAAAAAATAATAAAACGGTATGTTTATTACGCATTTTTTGTAGAAAAGCGACGTAAAAGTTAAAAAACTGTATGGGCAAGATTTAGGATACTGACTTCAAAATAAAATATCTAGAAAGCAAAAAAAGGTATCCAATTTATTTAAACGCAGTTGAAAAGGGTGTTATTTCTTCTAAAACTAAAGCCATAAAAGAATTTCTGTAGTAAGTATTAGCGGAGATATTTGAGTTAGTATGGGTCAAGGTACACCAAAGTAGGTGTTTTCTTAAATTCTCGATAAATGATGTTCAAATTGGAGATAGACCCTTGCTGTAGAACGATTTTTTTCTTAGAATAAACCTAAGAATCAGTTGCCATAGTCTTGACATTTAACTTGGAAACACCCTGTATATCTTAAGATATTGAAGAACTCATTTGTCAATGTAGAGTCTGTGAACAATTTCAGCGCTCAAATGCGAAACTCACATTAATTCCACAAAAAATTCCAGATTTTCCATTTTTTAAAGTAGGTTGTGATATCTTCGATTTTCAAAACAAGCCTTATCTCGTGCTTGTTGATTATTTTTCTAAATGGTTAGAAATAAAACCACTGGTAAATAAAACTGCACTCTCAGTGAGCTCTGTTCTGAAAGAAATTATTTCAACTCACGGAACTCCAAATCAAATAATATGTGACAATATGCATTTTAATTCCTACAGTTTTAAAAAATTTACAAATGACTGGAACATAACTGTAACAACGTCAAACCCTATGTATCCTCGCTCGAACGGATTGGCAGAAAAAGGAGTGCATATTTCAAAACAATTACTGAAAAAGGCATATGAGGTAAGAAAATACATTTTTAGTGTGTTATTATCTTATAGAAACTCACAAATAGCCGGTGTTAATGCTACACCATCACAGCTGTTAATGAGCAGAATTTTGAGATCTAAAGTTCCTATCCAAGAAAGTTGATTAAAGCCTAAAATTTATGAACACCCATTAAGTATTTTAAAAGAACATCAACAAAATTACAAAAGTAATACATAAGAAATGAAAAAGAAACGAATTTTGCTAGTGGAGAAAATGTAGTAATACAGCGAAACAAAATTTGGGAGCCAGCTCAGATAGTTAAACCGCACAATACTCCTAGGTCATATATTGTGCAAACTGGAGATGAAAGTTTACTTCGGCGCAATTTAAGAAGATCAGCTCAGGAGCCACAATTTAAATCGCCAGATTTAGAATAGACATAAAAATGAAAACACAATTGAAATGACAACATCATATTGTTTGTTTGTTGTTGTTGTTGTTATTTATTTCCATTATTTAAAAATCGTGACATAAAATTGTGTATCTGCAAAGCCTTAAGGGCTTGTCTGCAGAAGACTGTTTACACGTATTTATTACATTTAGTGTTGAGAATCTTTAAGTCTGTGAATAAATTAACAATATTAAGAACAGTGAAATAGCAAATAAGAACAATTAAGAGTTTTACATAAATTACAGGTTGACGATTAACAGTTTTTTTTTTTTTTTTTTTTTTTCTGAGGTGGTTGTTTTTAACAAATATTTAGATTGATGCATATGTACATTCATGTGAACAGTTATAAATTGAGATACATTTTTTTTACTTCTTTTAATAATTCAGTCTTTGATAGGTTGCGAAACTCTCTTGGGAGCTCGTTTAGGACCGTGGGGACTGCGACATCGTACTTCCTGCGTCCATATTCGTTCCAGAACCTCGGTATTTCGTAGAAGTGCTGTTGTCTTCTTCTGGTGTTGACTTCCTGTTGGGTTGGTACTCTATACGCGTTGTCATCATAAAACATGGACAAGATTTCTAGATTGTAGAGTTGAGAAATGCTGAACATATTTATCTCGAATCTGCTACGTTGCGTGTCATTGTGTTGTCTTATATGAGCTCGCTGTACAATTTTTTGCAGACGCATATGTATGCTTTGTAGAGGTTGTAGTTGCGACGCTTTTCCCCATGCAAGTATGCCGTATCTCAGATGTGATTCCACCAATCCAAAATAGCATTGTCTAAGCACAGGAGGTGTGCAGAGATTGCTTAGGTGAAAAAGTGCAAACGCCGATTTTCGCAACTTTTTTATGACATCTTCTATGTGATAGCTCCACTTAAAGTTGTAGTCAACTATCACTCCAAGATATTTGTATGTTGACACGTTGTCAATGTACATGGAGCAATTGTCCTCGCCGATTATGTATTTTTGCCCCCCACTTCTGTGCAAACACTCGTTCTCATGCATTTTAAGCATAATTTTAAATTTTGGGATGTGGGGTGGGCGAATATGCATTACCTTGTTTTTTTGGGCATTGATAACCAGCCCATGATCGTGACACCAAGTTGTGATTGAATTAAGCTCAATTTGCATCAGTCGCACAGCTTCCTCTACGCTTTTGTGGCTCACTACAATTGCTGTGTCGTCCGCGTATGCATAACCCGTGGCGTGTTTTAGTACTGAGAGCAGCTCATTCACATATATAATGAAAAGAAGTGGGCCCAATTTTGATCCTTGTGGAACACCATATGTTATTTTTTCGCTTTCACTAACGTGGTTTGATATTTTTACCTTAAAGCTTCTATTCTGGAGATAATTCTCAAACCTTGCTAGGATATTGCCCCTCACTCCTATTTTTTCCAGCTATTTCAATATTTGGTTATGGCTCAGTGTGTCAAACGCCTTTTTAAAGTCTATAAACAAGACTACTGAGTTTTGGTTTTTATGTAAGCTGGAGTACAGTCTATTGGCGAAATCTCCAAGTATGCTTTTATTTTTTTGGAAACCAAACTGATTTTTTTCTATGATATTGTACTTCTCGACATACCCATAGAGTCTTTTTGCCAGTACTTCTTCTAACACTTTGTCGATTGCTGATAGGATGGAAATTGGTCGGTAGTTCAATATTTCATTTTTTTTACCGCTTTTATGTATTGGTCGCACAATCGAAGTTTTTAGCAGTTCGGGAATCGATGCTTGATCTATACTCATGTTTATAAACTTTGTTATGATGGGGGATAGAATTTCTGAGTTTAGTTTTAAATCTTTTGGTCTTATCTCATCTATCCCTGCTGATTTGTTTTCTTTTATCGAGTTAAGGATATTTTTTACTTCCTGAACGGATACAGATTCCACATATATTGAACTTTCGACACTATTTTCTGGGCCGTAGTAGGTTTGGTGAACGCAGTCGTGTACCGTGCTTAGAATTTCGTTTGAGAGTGTACTCGCGAATTTATTGGCTAGATTTTGGAAATCGTTATATATCTGAACTTACCAACGCAAAGTAATCAGAATAATAGAAAGAGCTCTCCATCTGGTAACTATGTAACCGGATCAGGTTGAGAAGTAAAACCTGTTAAAAAATAGACTGGTTCAAAAGTATGAATTATATATTATTAATATTATTATTATACTAATAAATATCAATCATGTACATGTACACAATATTGTATATCTTTCCGTGCTTTATTGATATATGAGTATAATGAAATATATAAAAATAAAAATACATATATGTAACATTAATTATGCTAAGCAAAATATGCAATGAATTGTTCTTTTGTTTCTTTTCCTGAATTTCGTTTTATTTACAAAAATAAGTTAGAACCTATATGTACATTGTACATAACTTTACAAAAAAAAAAAAAAAAAATTATATATATTAAGTAGTGATTGAATTTAAATTAAATTTATTTTGGTTATAACAACATCTTAATGCGGGAGATGTTATATATTGTTTAACACTTATAACTTGCTCTCATAGTACATATATTTGATGTAAACTTTTAGTTGTTACTTAGCTACGAACGTGAGCAATCATAAATAAAGAATGGACTAAAAGTTGTGTTTTAATTGAGAAATTAGCGAGATATAACAGCAGAAATCTTCGGTATGGTTCCTGTGTCTGGATACGATGTCCCACCAATTGCCCCTATCGGCTCTTCTTTGCGTTATTCAGCATCGCTGGGCAGAATTGAGTCCAACCAAAGTGAGGTTTATTTCGGCGTAAAGTCTCTTTATTTTCTCATACGTATTTGCTTGTACATATGGAGTGTCTGTCTTCACGAAATTCTTGATCTTTCCGTGAGTATAATGGAATTCTAACCATGCTTCCAGAACCTCGTATTTTTTTATTTTATAAGCGGTAGTTTTCCCCTACGAGCAAAAGAGACGGGAAGAACATCGGCTTCTTAGAAGGAAAAAGAAAGAGCACGAGAAGCGTGCATTCGAGGATATTGAGAGATGCTACTCCAGGAACAATGTACGGAAGTTTTACCAGAGGGTAAAAAGAATGTGCCAGCAAAACAAATCCCGTACAGAAACCTGTAGAGACGCGGATGGAAACATCGTAGTAGAAACACAGTCGGTGCTGAGAATTTGGAAAGACTACTTCTGCAGACTGTACAATGGCGATGACGACCAAAATTCCGCTGTCAGGCAGAATGAACCATTCAACTTAGATGATGATAGCCAAAACTCCCATCCACCTGATCAAAACGAAGTGCGGATAGTAATATCCAAACTTAAGTCCAACAAGGCTGCTGGACCTGACGGTTTACCCGCAGAGCTATTTAAAGCAGCTGGAGATGACTTGGTAGTGAGCATACACCAACTCATCTCTAAGATTTGGTCAGATGAAAGTATGCCAGATGAATGGAATCTCAGCATCGTTTGCCCGGTTCATAAGAAAGGCGACCCTCTCAACTGCTCCAATTACAGAGGCATCAGTCTCCTGAACATCGCCTACAAGATCCTATCTGCCATATTGTGTGAACGCTTGAAGCCTTTCGTCAACAACCTGATTGGCCCCTATCAGTGCGGTTTCAGGCCAGGAAAGTCCACCATAGACCAAATTTTCACACTCAGGCAGATCCTGGAAAAAACCCAAGAAGTCCAAATCGATACCCACCACCTGTTCATCGATTTCAAGGCCGCCTATGACAGCATCTGGAGGGATGAACAGTATAGAGCCATGTCTAGTTTTGACATCCCTGCCAAACTCATCCGTCTGTGCAGGATGACGATGGAGAAAGCTCGCTGCTCCATCAAGGTCGGTAATGACCTCACCGAGACCTTCGATGTCAAAAAAGGATTCAGACAAGGTGATGCGCTGTCATGCGACTTCTTCAACATCTTACTTGAAAGAATTGTTCGAAACTCACAAGCCAACACACAGGGAACGATCTTTCAAAAGTCCGTTCAACTACTTGCATACGCCGACGATATTGACATCATTGGTAGAACACAGCGAGCTGTCACCGGCGCGTTCGCGAGTATAGAAATGGAAGCGGCCAAAATGGGTTTAGCGGTAAACGAGGGCAAAACTAAGTATATGCTGTCAACAAAAATGGGACAACCAACATCGACGAATTGGACAGAACGTCACAATAGACAGCTACAACTTTGAGGTAGTAAAGGACTTTGTCTACCTCGGCTCTGCCATAACATCAAAAAATGACATCTCGTCGGAAATCAAACGAAGGATTACTCTTGCCAACTGCTGTTTCTTTGGGCTAAGAAGGCAATTGAGCAGTAAAGTCCTTTCCCGATCGACTAAGGAGACTCTATATAAGACCCTTATCATCCCAGTCTTGCTATATGGAGCTGAAGCATGGACTTTATCGAAAGCGGATGAAGATCTCCTTGGTCGCTTTGAGAGAAAAATCCTTCGTAGGATATTCGGTCCCGTTTGCGTTGACGGGTTTTGGAGGAGAAGATTCAACGACGAACTGTACGAGCTATACAGCGACATCAGCCTGGTCAAAAAACTGCACATTGGGCGTTTAAGATGGCTAGGACATGTGGAGCGCATGGACATCAGCGCTCCGGCTCGGAGAATATTCAACTCTAACCCGGAGGGTCAGCGCAGCAGAGGACGACCTCGCCTAAGGTGGCGCGACCAAGTAGAACAAGACCTCAACCAACTTGGAGTGCGCAACTGGAAGCGGTTAGCTAAGGACCGGGCTAACTGGAAGAGGTTGTTGGTTGAGGCCTTGGTCCACCCCGGACTGTAGCGCCACCTAAGTAAGTAAGTAAGTTTTCCCGTCGGGGCCGTCCTTGCCAATATTAATTTTAAGTCGTTGAAGCTCCTCTGTAATGGCTTTCTGTCGGGCCACGATTTTAAAGATTTCCATTTCATCCATTGTGGAAAAGTGTCTTCAGTCTATGTGTAATAACTTGTCCTTCTCTGCTTTGTGGAGAGTGGGAAGCACGTCACTCTAACTATTGTGGTGATGAGACGGTGAATCAGGGTTCGGACCCCAGGAATAAAATTTGGGAGTGGATTAAGAAAAAATGCGGAGCAAAACCAAAATTTGCGGAGTAGATTTGTAGATACAAAAAAAAGCTTCGCAAAACAAAAGCAAAAGAGACAAAAGGCGTGTTTTTTCTGTAACCTACCTACATATGTATGTGTATACTATATACATATAGGCTAAGAAAAATTTTCCATAAAAAACGATTTTCGCCGCTTAAGTTCTCTAAATGAACACCTGGCATTACTGGGCAATGGGCATGGTGACACTTAAGTTGTAGTATTTATTTTGCTTTGGATAATTAAAATAGATGGATATTTCTGAATATTTTTCAATTGAGTTTTATTATTACCTTTTCTTTTTTGAAGACATTCTTATCTGCCCAATTTTTTTATAATTGACATGATGTCGTGTGTGTCGTGTGATAAAAGTAATTTGGAAGCACAGGTTTAGATTTAGATTTAGTTGTTTTTGTATTTTACATTGAAAGTAACAAGGCAACGCAACAAAACAGAATGGTATAAACTTGCTAGTAATTGAAAATAGTAATAAACAAATACAAATGAAAACGACGAGAAAGAAAAGACACCTGTATTCTATTCAAATTTAGACATTCACAGATTTTTTAAAACAGATTTTCCAAATGATCAGTTCCATTATTTGCTTAAATTTTTCTGTGTGAAAATATCGGAGTAGATTTTGAGCGAAGTGGAGTGTCGGAGTAGATTTTTTATTTTTTTAAAAAGCAGAGTAGATCTACTCCGATTGGAGTAGGGTCCAAACCCTGCGGTGAATTACTTCTTACCACTGATGGGTATGCGTATCCACGCTTAATATCTCACATGCAAAATTAATGTTGCTATCAGTATTAGGCGCTGTCGACACCTCGCCAATGTTTTGCCTTGGCGAACGCAATATATTAAAGATTTATGTATGATTCTGGTGGGGGGAAGCAAATCAAAATCTCGTCGGGGTCACCAATGTATTGACCGGGAACCTCTTTTGATTCCAGAGTTGATAGAAAATGCTCCTTACCTCTGGTGGTGGGTAGCAAATTAAGGGGACCTTCTGGTCTAGCTAGGGTTACCAGATTGAAAATGATGAAAAGGGGGACATCGCGAGACAAAATATGTTTTTGAAAAATATAACACCAGCGAAAAATATAAAAGCGAAGTAAAAAAGTTAAAGCAAATCAATCATGTCGCATATTTAGGACCTTCTTTGCTTTTGTTAACCACTAGAAACATTTTTCCCAGCACTGATTATCATAATTATATGCACACTTTCTTTTTTTATTCGCTTTTTCAGATATTTTAGGTACTATTAAACGCTAATGAAAATAATTTGTAAATACTAATTTGTAAACAAAAACTGACAAAGGACAGATAGCAGCACAAATCATAAACTGACAGATGAAAGAAAACTTTTGCGCGTGAAGTGATAGGTCTGTTTGGTAACCTGTTAATTTACGGAAATTTACATCCAACTGTCAAAAATCAAGAGAAGAGAGAGCCAAATGAGAGTATCAAAAAATGTCCCCTCTTGCGAAATCGTGCTACATTTATTTCATGAAGTCATCGAGGGACATCTATCAAAAAGCAATCTGACAGTTTTTGAAATGTCAATCATTTCTTGTTAACAAAATAAAAGAAAATTAGTTTTTCGTGAAAATATTGAATAGTTAAAAAAGAAGAAGAGAGGATTTTTCCCCACTTTTACTATTTGACATATGTCCCATTTGTGTTTATAAAAGTTACCAAACACACCTGATATTAAGTAGATGCATTCAGCTTTGAAAGGATTTTGAACTTGAAATGGATGTATTTACAGAGAATCTTTTTAAAAATATTTAATGAAAATATTTTAACAGTTGTAAATTGAATGTTTTTTTTTTTTTTTTAATTTTACTTAATAAGGGGGACAGAGGTTTGTATAGGGGAGACAAACCCATGTTGGTTTGAAAAAGGGGGACGTCTGGTAACCTTAGGTCTAGCGCCATTGAATTTGACGACTTTTTAGAATTTTTTTTAATGAAAATAATGAGCAATAGTATTTAAACTTTGTAGATATATTTTACAATATTAACAATATACAAAAATATAAAAAAAAAATTAAATTATTTTAATTAAACAAAAATTGGTGTTACCGTTGCCCTCTTCAAAAAAAAAAAAATGGGTCCTGCTGGTGTGTCATTTTTTGGCTCTTTGACTAATCGAAAACAAAAAAAAAACAAAAAACAATTTAATCAGTATGAGTGTAGTTATCGCAGGAACTAGAATGAATAAAAAAAATTAAAATTGACAAAATGGCGCGTTGATGACATTTACGTTTCGAAAAAATGCCGTTTTTCATTACTTTTGTGACTGGCTACACGATCAATTCCATACCGCTTCTTTTCAGTGAGACAGGTATATTTTATGTGAGTTGAAACGAGAAGGGTTGATTTCACCAAAAGCACACCGAAAATCCGATTTGATAATAAAGGGGCCTACAGACACTGATACCTGGTACTAGCGCCATGTTGGGCCTGTAGCCTACACACAGTCCAACCATGTTGATCAACCGCAGTGTGCGAGGAGATTGCAACTGATTAACATCGCATTTTGTATGCGTGTTTAATTCTGATAGAGAGGAAAATTAGTGAAAAAAGGAAACTTGTGAAATATGTATATAATAATGAATGAGTGGTTGCATGAAATAGCACAATTTTCTCATATTAACCTACTGAATAAATTTGAATACTGTGCTGCTGATGATTTTAAAAATTTTATTCGAATGTATACGATGCAAATTATTACCAATTATTGGAACAAGTGTCACCGCTTATACAAATCAAAACTTTTGATAATTTTCTTAACCTCTCCTCAGTCGTTTCTCATATTTTATATTTTTCGAACAATATGTTCCATGACTTTTTTTCTCCCGATCCTTGATATCCTGAATGTCTGCTTTGACCTGCCAAAGTGCAGGTATAAATCTTTAAAAAATTCTAAAAAAAATCTCTCCAACACCCAGTATCAGAAATATACGCTATCATACATAGTTGTATCTTATTTTATTGCTTTATTTTCCTCGCACAGATAGACTTTCATCCCTTGAAAATCAACACTTGAATGATGTTGGGCTCAATGTTGGTCAACTTCGATACACACACCGTACCATGTACTAGTACCAGGTATCAGTGTCAGTAGGCCCCTCAATTCTCGGTGGAAGATGCATGTTCTTTTCTCAGCGCGTTTCATTTCTCATACATTTTTTTATTTTTTTCCGACCGTCGGAGGGTTCTTACTTACTTAGTTGGCGCTACAGCTCGAGGTGAACCTGGGCCTGCTTCTCGCAACCATTTGTGTGTGCGTGTTATATTTTTGCACGAATGGAAGGGACCTACAGTTTTTTGCCGACTCCGAACGGCGAGTTGAGAAGCTCAATCGTGACAAATGATACTATTTGATGCTTGTCAGACATTCGAAAGAGGTGGGCACCGTGAAAAACTTTTAGGTGTTTGCGGCGGGATTCGAACCCAAGACCGCTGGCACAGTAGTCCGACGCACTAACCACTTGCGCTACGGTGCCCACCGTCGGAGGGTTCACATCACGGAAAACTCAAAAAAATAATTCTCTGTACAGGACGGAGCACGGAGATTGTGTGTTCTGTTTTCAAAGTGTTTCCCTCAACACATTTTGTGTGTAGCCACGGGGAAATTTTCAATACCTAGTATGCCATTGACCGTGTAGCCAGGGCCTTTTGTATGTAAAAAGTAGGAAGTATTCAACGTAAAAAGTTTTTTTTTTTAGTTCCAACGATAAGCACTGGTTTACTGAATAACAAAGTAAATACACCACAAGTGAAATGAACACTTTCCGTCTTAAGCTGGGCTACCAAACACTACAACCATTTCCATAGGGACACTTTTTTATGCTGTCACTTCTCCTCTGAATCGTTGGTTGAAATGAAACTAGCTTTATTACCCAAATATAATCATAGTCATACATAATACACTCTCTCGTGTGACATAATTTGTCATATTGTAATTGCAGATGATGAGAAAGATTGCCACATGAGGATGATATCTCTTTATCTTTTCCTAGAAATATTCGCATGTATCGTCGCAGCGTTGTACCGCACATCTTACACAGACGGTATACAGATTGCAGAATGTCTTCTTCATGAACACTTTATCCTACTCGCAAAGAGAACTGCATGCTGCATGGCTTCAGTCAGTCTGGGTGGCTTGCAAGTTATTGATGTGTCTACGATGATGACAATGACGACAATGTGCGGTGAGCTAAAAATACATTCATACTCGTATCTCTGCCGCATGAATACTAAAAATAATTTAATATCATCGCTCTTCTACGAAATGTGATTATTTGTGGGCCAAAAACAACACACACAAGTCTAACAGTAAAAAAAAAAAAAAATGCGGTGAAAAGTTTCACACAGGACAACAACGACAGTCACGACATTGCGTTGGCGCCATAAGTTTTATCGATGAAGAGAAGAAATCATTCTTTTTCCTGTACCTCCTCTCGAAAGCTCTATGTCATCATTCACATCGGTCATTGTTGATCCGTAAGCGAAATACGATAGACGTAATTGCTTTTTAATAGAAGGATATATCCGTTTTTTGGTGGCATGGGTTTTTTTTTTAAAGGGCTTACCGAGTCTCGACCGTTCTTATTGGCGTATCCTTGGATAGTTTATTCATCTTTCTATTGGCTTTAGATTGGGTGTGTGCTTCCTGGGAATTTAGTGTTCATATACATTGAAGCGCAACCTCGGTAAGGGGTTAAATGTGCTTTTCACTACTGACCTGTTGTCTTCGTGGCGCCAGCTGAGGGTGTGGGTGCAGCAGTGTTATGCAATCTGCGAGAGTTCTTCTGTATGCTCGCACACTAAGAGAGTGGGTTTTGTTATCTGTTTTATGGAAATTCAAAGCAATAGAATTTTTGTTTGAATCTTACTTGTTCCTACCATTTCTTGGAAGCAAGAACCAATCAACTTGAAAAGAAACACATCACCTTATCACTTTCTCACAATCATTTCAGGATATACAAGAGTTTTCGTATCATTAAAACCCATAAATCCCCACCGAAACTTAAATTAACTGAAGAAAAGAAAAAAAAAAACTCCATGACGGTCTTCTTCACCAAAAATAATTAACTCAAGATTGTGATGCTCTCGATAAAGAAAACAAACAATTAAAGAAGAAGATACTTATACCTCCCATCTTTGGGAGAAGCATTACACCAAAATAAACAAATCTCCCAAAATGGTTATCCTTTGACTTTTGCCACCTCCGCATTATCTGGTGGTTTCGATCCGAATTCGAGTCCAATTCTGTGGATGCGCCTGTGCTCCTGGTTAAATGAATTGAGCACTGTTGTGGCATCCTTCTCATTCGAGTGCGATCGATCGCGGTCATGGGAAAAATCAAATATTGGAATTTGGTCAAGATTAAGAAGGTAGCTCTGGCCGGCCGGCACGGATGGTGGTTTTCGATCTACGCCCACTAATAAGATACAAATCTGTTTAGCCAGCGGCATCAAGAGAAATCGATGTGCGGCGGCTAGCATCGTCGTCATCATCGTCGTGCCAAGGCAGCAGCGGTGCTAAAACGTAACACTTTCTGTCTCTCTGGCTCTGCTGACCTGTATAGTTTTCCGCTTGGCATTGAGATTCTGGAATTGTTTGCGGGGCAAATGTGTGTATACCTTTGGCAGTGAGTAATCGCGATAATCGATTTATTGGAAATAAGGCTTTGTGCTTTGTTTACTTTATTTTTGGAATTTGATGAAGTGGACGCAGATCCACTGATAAAGAAACAATTGGATTCGATTTTTGTGTTTTGTATCTGCTGTAGACTATTGTACTCGAATACATATCTATAATTCGAATACAATTCGTTATCACCTCAACTAGTGCAGGCGCCAAAGGAAGTTGAGTATGAAAAATCCGAGAACCGCATTCTGTTCATAGTTTTGAACTCAGAAAAGCTTGCAGATGATTCTGGATGTTGCCAGGAGGTTTGTTGGTCCATTTATTTTTTATGGCCCATCCTCTTAGATATCAAGTTAGTTATTACTAACTTCTATATTTATGGACCAAAAAGGCTCATATTCACAATATATGCTGACTCAGTGTCAAAAGAGAAAATTACAAATTCTGGACCCGATAGGTGGCGCTGAAGTCAAGTTATCAACAGCTTCTATATTAGGTGCGATTTTTTTTTCAAATCTATATAGACTTCGAAAAAGCTCTCCATACAAAAATAAGACTGGACAATTATCCAGGCTAAGGTTTTGTTGTATTTTACATTGAAAACATGTTGCGGAAACATGTTAAGCCTATATGGATTTGAAAAAAAACACGCCTATTAATTAATTGACCAAAATGATTCATATTCATAGTTTATGTTATTATATAGACAGACGGACAGACAAATAGACAGACAGACAGACAGACAAAAAATTTAAAAATAAACACAAGAATTGTTAATAAAAAAATATTTAATACGAAGAAGCAATTTTAACATAAGTCATCAAAAAAAAATATACAAATAATCCACCTTTTTTAATTTGACAATCATTATTAATACATTTGCATAATGAAATACACAATAGAATTTTTTGCAAGAACAAGCTTTTGTTTGACTTACAGGGCTGAATCAACAATTTTAGCAATGGCATCTCGTTCTCGCCCTTCATGTGCTCGTGCTGTGTGTAAACATTATAAGGGTATTCATATCCCCTTTAGCGTATGAAGATTAAAAAAAATGGTCACTTCGTTAGTTGCTGTGGGTACAATTTACCATCTTTTTTTTCATATCCTAATAAGGTGAAATCAATAGGCTGTACTAGTGTTTGGTCAGCATTTATCCATACATATGTTTGTGGTGAAGCTCTTAACAAATGTTAATGTGGAGCATCTGATGTGCAAATAACTTTTAATAAATTTAAGCAGAAGCCGATATTTTGTGAAATCAATTTATACCGAAGTTTATCAGCAGTTAATTCTTTTTTTGAGAAAAGATAGGTGCAAATGGTTTCTAATTCTGTTAACAGTTCGACACTTAGTTATGGATTTCCTAAATACCTTAGAGCTTTTTGTACAAAATCCAACGATGCAGCTTTTAAACCATTTTTTTCGAACCCAATCTGCTAGTCGAATATGAAAAAATAAACCGTTGCGCACTATTAATTATTTTTGTCTGACTACTAACTAGCCCGGTGCGCTTCGCTCCACCTATATTTTTAAAATTTGCTAGCGCACTTAGTTATTATATTCGTGATAGAAAGGAAGTACATAGTAGGAAGCAATCACTGCTGTTCTATTTTTCAACTTCAATTTCCATATTTTTTTCTATCTGTCTGTCTGTCTGTCTGTCTATTTGTCTGTCTGTCTGTCCGTCTGTCTATATAATAACATAAACTGTGAATATGAATCATTTTGGTCAATTAATATAAAAGCTGTTAATAACTTGACTCCACCGCCACCTATCGGGTCCAGAATTTATAATTTTCTCTTTTGGCACTGAATCAACATATATTGTGAAAGTGAGCCTTTTTGGTCCATAAATATAGAAGTTAGTAATAACTAACTTGACATCTAAGAGGATGGGCCATAAAAAAAAAAATGGACCAACAAACCTCTTGGCAACATCCGGAATCATAATCTGCAAGCTTTTCTGAGTTCAAAACTATGAACAGAATGCGGTTCTCGGATTTTGCACACTCAACTCCACCCATCTCCCGGTTTATGAGATGAAATTTGATTTCTTATTTGTTTTTTCCTATTATATTGATGTATTTTGTTTTTTGAAAAAAGAATACCTATATTCTATTTTAATATTTCCTCCTTTTACTTCCCTGAATGCTGTCCAAGTATAACGTTCCTTTGATTTGAAGTGGGGGCATAAGTACCTTGCCTGAATCTACCAATAGGTGGAACTTTACGTTTTTTTTACATCAGGTATAGTATCAAGGCTTCTCTTAGCGGCTATCTTTTCGTACGATAGTTTTCAGCGTCAGCACTACTGTTCCATAAGTAAATAAAACATGTTTACTCATTTTCTCAACTAACTACTATTCACAATAACTTGCAGAGGTAGAATAATAGGCTTTCTCTGCTTACATCTCCGTTAATACATTTCGCAATGGCGTTACCGTAAAGCTAACAGTTAGAACGAATGAATACTCAAAATGTGCTTGATATATCACAAGGAAGTAGAAACTAACGAAAAAATATCATAAACAAATTTTTGTTACACAGTGATAATCTAATTTGAGGTCGTTTAAGCTACGGGCATTTAGATAACAGACTTTACGTCCCTTATTATATCTTTGATAAAATATTTACCATAGTGTACCTACGTGGACTTTTCATTCACATTGTAATTGATTTGTGGCATCCATTGAAAGTAGTGCTTCAAAGTATCCGGATATTTCGGATAATCGGATAGTGTCGGATACTCGGATCCAAGATTCGATATCCGCCCTTTTCGGATAGTTTCGGATCTTCGGATAGTGAGAATGAGACAAGACGTGTCTCGCCTCGCTATTTCACTGAAATTGGGGAAAATGCGATGAGGCAAAAAAGACGGCTCAATGATTAGTTGTCAGTGTAATTGAAACCTTTTGTGAGAAAGTGACAAGAATTATTCTTTTATAAAAAATGCCTAAAAGCAGTTGGGTATGGGAATATTTTAAAGAAACAGAAGCTGGACCGACGTGCAAAATATGTAAGGCAGTGTTTAGGAATGTAAATTCGACGTCACCTTTAAACAAGCATCTCATCTTTAAGCACCAACAAAAAAAGCACGACACACAGCAGGACAGGAGTGATGACGATGAAGCAGTTATGTAAGAAATATAATGTTTATATTTTCTTTTTCGGTTTTTTTAATTCCTTATTATGTACATATTTAAGATTTGAGGGTAATATCGACGACCTATCTCGCTTCCTACATCATCTCGATCTCGATTAATGCAGGCTTCTCCGAGACTTCGTAAGACTCTGACCAAAGTTGACAGAAATGAAAAAATTAGTCAAGCTTTGGCGAAAATGATAGCAGTAGACAATTTGCCAATATCTTTTCCTAACGGTAAGCTACAGTTTTAAAATGTTAGTAACGAATATACATACATATTTGTATACATACATATTTGTATACATACATATTTGTATACATACATATATCGCTTTTGACGTTTTTTCTCGAACGTGAGAATAACAATCAAATTACACGTTTCTCCTCTACGAACATGAATCCTTATATAATATTTTTGTTTTTGTTTTTATTAACACATATGTATGTACATACTCGTACAAACATAGGTCAGGGGTTTCGGGATTTCATATCGACTTTGGAGCCCTGCTATAACATTCCGTGTGAGCCAACTATTAAAAATAGACTTCAGCTTATATACGATGGGCTAAAATCAAAAATTGAAAGCTATTTAAATGACGCCAAATACGTTTCACTAAGCACTGATGGATGGTCTTCTAGGGCGCATGATACGTACATAACTGTCAACGCTCACATAATAGATTCCGAATGGAACGACCACACTTTAACGCTGTCGACGGCTGCACTGGATGATAGGGAAACTGCTTTTAACATTGAAATGCGGTTGGAAGAAGTAGCTGATTCGTGGAAAATCAAAAATAAAATCGTAGCAGTTGTAACTGACAATGCTGCTAATATGAAAGCAGCATTGCGCAGATCTAATTTTTTAGAATTTAGTTCAGGGTTGACATGCGCGGCGCACACATACATCTGTGCGTTACCCAATCGTTACAACAGCAGGGAATAACTGAATTAACAAAAAAAGTAAGTAGACTTGTTTCACATTTTCAGCACTCCAATTTTGCCACAAAGGAACTTAACAGAAAACAAAAATCTCTGGATATAAAGAAACAACTGTTAGTTCAGAGCTGCTCAACCAGGTGGAACTCAGTTTATTTAATGCTCAAATCAGTCCAGCAGAGTAAACTTGCTATACAGGCAGTGTTGAGTGACCGAAAAGTTACATCATTCAACAACGATACTCGTCTCTCTCTAACGGATGTTGACTGGAAGACAATAGATGAACTTATACCCCTGTTAGAACCATTAAATCTAGCCACGACTGTATTTTCTGGTACCAATGCCTCAATATCCTTAGTGCTGCCTGTAGTAAGTAGTCTTCTGAAGTTGCATTTTTCCGACAGCGAGTTGGCAAGTCACAATGATGGACTCACCAATGAAGAACCAAATGCCACCTGCAGCGACTTGGCATCTTCTTTCGCATCAAACGTCTCAAAACAAATTTATGACCGTTTTGAAATTAATAACGACATACTTATTCAAACGCGACAGCTTGCTGCCTTATTAGATCCGCGTTATAAGGACTTGGAACATAAGCACCCAGAAACAAAGATCGCAGTAAGGGATAAGTTGCGCTCAGTAGTTAGTGCTCCAAGGAATGTACTTGCTGATGCAAGCGAGAACACCAACGACAGACCACAGGAAATGACGCCGAAACTGACTGCATTCGATATTTTATTTAAAAAAAAGGACAGTCATCATGACCCAAAGCATCAAATCGAAGCCTACTTAAGTGAGCCACAGCTAAGTCACAACGCAAATCCGTTATAATGGTGGAAGCATAGAGCTAAGCGATATCCACTTGTAGCTGAACTGGTCAAAAAAATGTTTAGTATTCCCGCCACATCCGCAGCTGCGAGCGAGTATTTTCAACGGCTGGAAATATAATTACATCAAAGAGAAACGCGCTTCTCCCGCATAATGTAGATCTTTTAGTTTTTATAAACCAAAACAAAAAACTTGTAATTGTAACAATGCAAATAAAAATAAAGTCTCATAATTTTCAACTACCCGTAATTTTTACTGTGAAAATAATTTATAACAAGACGTTTTTCTTTGAATGCCTGTTATTTTGCCTTAGAATAAGCAGCAAAACAACATTTTATTTTAGTTTAACATGATATGTATGAACATACATACATGCATACATATGTATGTAGATAGTTTCCATACAACATTATGTAGCATTATACGCTCTGCAACTGGATTCCAGTATCTGACACTATCCGAAGATCCGAAACTATCCGGCTCTATCCGCATTCACATGGATCTCAACATTCTCAACTGTCTCATACTTATGTATTCGGATATCCGGATATCCGGATAGTTTGAAGATTCGGATAAGGTTTGAAGCATTAATTGAAAGAGAAAAGCAAATAAAAGAAGAGCAAGAAAGTGCGAGTCAGCTAGAGAAGAGGAAGCAAAATTTAGTAGAGGTTTTTAGAGGGGGAGATGTGAGAGAAACAGAGGAATAATGACAACAGAGTTACAATGTGTGCATATAGCCTTACGTTTAATATGTAATTAATCATTGGTGCATCTCAGCAGCAGCAAGCAGATCCTCAAAGCTTTTTTCATTCGCCGACCTTTTAATAAACACAGATCCATCATCCATACTATGTGTACACAGCAAACAGGAGTTTCTTTCGTCTGAGCCCAAGAGCGCTATTTAAGATAAATCGACTCTGCCTCGTCAGGCTCTCTCTCATTTAGATAGCAGCTGTTGTCCGATTATATGCCAAGATCTTGAAGACGTAGTTCGGTTGCGTGTTGCTTACGGTAATTAGCAGCAGACTTGAGAACAGCGTTTCTCTCTTGTGAGTTGCTGAATTTTAACACAACATGAGATTTTCATTACACCGCGTCTCCACGAGACATATTTCTGCCAAAACCACATCTTGACTAGAAACAGGTTTTTTTCTTGTTTTCCTTCGCTGGGCAAATCGTGCCAAGACATTTCAATCTACAAGCTGACGTCGAGAAAGAAACAATGCACAATTCTCGCTTTAAAAGCAGTGAAATACTCTACGGAAATGCCATTGAATGAAAATCTACCTACCCAACCAGCATCTTCACTCTACGGAAATACCCTAAAATGAAAATCTACCTACCAAAACAACTCAGCGCGACATGTTCACACTTTGCATCTTAGCGATTTCGTCTACGAACCCAAGCCGCATTGATTCAGTTTGCTTAGTGAGGTGTTCTTCTAAGATTTTGGCAGTGAGAGGAGCACTTTCACTGCTCAGCTGTTTTACAGCAGGTGAATTTGATTGTATGGGTTAGGTGGGCGTTGATGGCGAGCCTCTTTTTGTGTTGCCTCTTGGACGCAATTTCAGAGCAGACATAGTTTTAAGAGAACTTTAAAAAGTCGAAACATTAGCAGCAAAAATATATTATGAGCCGGTAAACTATTTAAAGGCAGATGTAGAGTTCTTTGTTATTTGGTACACACCAAAAAGTATATGACCACTCGGCCTAAATGCTTTATGATATCTCAAGTTTATTTATTGACTTTACACACAGTTTTTACTCACTTTAACTGGACGACAGGAAAATAACGCTTCTATTCGTGATTACTCTTCATCACTCACTCCAATTTTGATCAGTTAGATTGCATAAATTGCACTATGCGTCGTCTCCTTCAAACCACGTCTCGTTCACATCCATAATCCCAATATAAGCCCGAAACAGGCACACGTTGTGGATGTCTTAGTTTCTCCACAACTCTGAACCACAAACTCGAGAATTTTGACGACTAACAAAGCCATCAAGATGAAAATCAGCCTAACCGCTGAAGATGTAAATTACGAACTGTAACTGCCAAGCTTTCACTGACCACCACTGTCAACTGTCTCGATGTCCTTTTTTTCCATTGGCAACACTTTGCTTTAAATCTTGCGTGAATTTTGGGACACCCGTTATAACATGTGATGGCTAAGGGCGCAGTTTTCGTGAAGTTGATGCTGTAATAAATTCCCTCAAGCCATGTTGTAGGTCACAGTTAATATAATTTTTGGGAATGGTAAGTATGATTATAATAAATATATATATTATATAAATATATATATAGGGAAATGAGCAGGTATGAATGTATGACACTACTTCTTGATATCGAAAAAGCGTTCGACTCGGTGTAGCACAGTGGTCTAAAATATAAAATGATTACTTTTAGATTTCCCCAATTTACCTGTAAAATTGTCAAAATTGTGCGTCTTCTTTAATTATTTGTTTGTGCTGGTGTACCCCAAAGCTCAGTTCAGCCACTGTTATTTAACTTATACACCTTAGATTGTACAAGATTACCAAATTGTTGCGTTCTATTTTTTGCGACTGAATAGTCGGGCGACTGCAATCGCATGTGTGTACCTAGCCTTACGGTGGTTAACGTTGGATTGAGAGAACTGCGAGCGTTGCCGGTCGAAGTATGAGTAGTCAGAAATGAGTGCAACTCCAATCTGGTCTGTCAAATGGTTCGGTGATGCCACACCACTTAGATTTAGATTGTTGTTTTGTGTGTTGCCACAGTACCCCCGTCTAGTGCTAACGATAACGTGCTGGTATTATAACTCTGCGTCCCGTTCGTGATGTTCTATTCTCCGATGATGAAGTTGTAGACGAAGGAAGTGGTAGTTCGGTGTAACCGGGCAAGCTGGAAGTTGTTTGCTTTGCTATATGAGTTTCAGGATTATCTTGTAAATGTTGTATGTAAGCTGGCCTAAGTCTGTCAATAGAAATGCATTTATTAGTGTTTTTAAAATGGATTCAAAAAATTTTACTATCTCTACTGACAACTTTAAAAGGACCTTCATAAGGAGGCTGTAAAGGTTTTCTAATTGAGTCTGTTCTCACGAAGACATGACTGCAAGTTTGTAGGTTTTTGAAAATGAACGAACTATTGTGGGAGTGATTTGAAGCTGAAACTAGTCGAATTGTTTCCATTTTTGTTTTCAGGTTGAAGGAAATCGTGACTATCAGCTGATTGTGTCTCGTGAAACACATTTCCGCCACCGATTGTTTCCAAAAGACTGATTGTCTAAGAAAAGGAGACGGGCCGTCTCAGAAGCGACAGGCGGTCCTTCATAAGACACCAACAGTAAACGAACCGAAACAAACGAAAGAACCAATAAGTCGACAAAATATTAATGAGACGGATGAGTCTCCACCGTTAACAAGAGAAAAACAAACCAAAACATACACCAACACAATGATTCATATTAAACAACAATAAACAGAAATAAACATAAATGAGACGGATGGGTCTCTATCACAGCGTATCACAAAAAACGAGACGACAGGAGACGATAACCAACGATCAACAATGGCCGAGGGCCCAACCTAATTTAAATTATTTCTGTATAAAATGGCACGCTAGGTGTAGGTCCCTGCATCCGCAAATCTGCACAAAAGTCCACCGGAGTAGTTCGCGTTGTAACTTAAACTAAAAGTAGGTACTGATTCCTTTTTTCTCGGGGGTGATGATTCAGGTGAGCTTCTTCTGCGATCGGTTTCGATAGTCATAATAAATAGTATGAGATAATTAAATTAATTGGGAGAAAGTCCAAATCACTTTTTTCTTTTTTAATTGAGCGCTTTTTTTTTTACTCCAGTGGGGAACGAAAAACGGTGGCGTATTCTAGCCAAAGAGCAGAATACCGCTTGAAAAGCTGCAATTGGATCCCACTGTGGCTGAATGTATGCGTGTGTGAGTGCATGTGAGTGGGAATCTTTGTGTCCGAGGTGGACAAAGAAATCCACTGGAATGGTCACTTCTTGGTTGACCAGTGTGGTGTAAGGAAGAAGGTACAAGAAAAAAAAAAGACGAACAAGAAAAGCGTTTAAGGAAAAGAGAAGAGAAGAGAATTCACCGTCGGTTTTCTCCTTTTCTCGCAAAGGTTTCCCAATCGATTTTATCAAAAATTTATTATCCCCTTTCTTGTTTATTTGGTCCCCGTGTACCGATACTTCGAACCCACCCCAGCTGAACGGCCGGCGCAACAGCTTCCAGGCGATCAGCTGTCGTTGCACTTTTCTCTGCCTGCCTTAAGGGTTCGATGAAAACGTTCGATCATTCCGTTAGCACAAGGATGGTAAGATGTTGTCCTATTGTGTTCGATGCCAAAAATCCTGCTGAGCTCCTTGCTCAAATTGTCTACCTTGGTCCGTCGTGATCTTCGTGGGAAGGCTGGGAACTCCATAGCGACAAATCCAATTATTGTAGAGAGCTGAAGCTACTGTTTCTCTGGTCATGTCGACAAGTGGAATGACTTCAGGCCACCTTGAGAAACGATCGATTACAGTCAGGTAGTACGAAAAATCATTGGAAATCGGCAACGGACCAACCAGGTCTATATTTAAATGTTCAAATCGATTGTCCGGAAGAGCAAAGTATCCAATGGGTGATTTACGGTGTTTCCCTATTTTGGACTTCTGACAAGCGATTAATTTTTTAGCCCAAGTTTTGGCATCTTTTTTCATGGAAGGCCAGACACAGTCACGACTGCAATAGCTTAAACGTCGCATTGCCTCCTGGATGTGACAAACCATGACATTTTTGGAAGATCTCTCGGCGGCAAGAACACGGTATATACGGGCGAAGTACGTTCGTAGATGTGTCGCAAAATAACTCGCAGTCCGATCCCGGTAGTTTAAAACGATGTAATTTTAGTGTGTTTGGGCTAGCTAACAGCTGTTGTAATTCCACACCAGTTTGCTGCTCCATTGCCACTCTCGTAAAATCCATGCTGCTTGTCACTTCTGCCGCCATAATACGCGAAAAACTGTTGGCAACTACGTTGTCTTTTCCGGGAATATATTTGATATCCGTAGAGAATTGACTATACTCTGTTCCACAAAAATTTCAGTACAGGGAAGATAGGACATTTGCCTCTCATTCTGGTTGCAATAGCTTTCATAAATCTGTCCCTCTTTTAAGCCCTCACTGAGTTACCATAGTATACATAATGGAAAGCCGCAGATCGGAGAGCAATATCCGTAGGGATACCGTCTGCTGATTTAAAAACAAAATAATTTGTTGAACGGAAATAGATAATTGTGTACAAAGTGCACACCACCTTAAATTTTGATAAAATTTTTGTATGATGTAGTGGGTATTTTTTTTTTGAATAATTGCATGCATGCATTACATAAATAAAAACACTCCAAAAAAATTTTCTACAACGTACTAAAATTTCATCAAATCGAGGTGGTGCGCACTTCGTACACAATTACTGCACTTTGTACACAATTACAGAAATAAATTGAAATAGAGTTGAAATTGAAACCTATCATTTGAGTTTCCTACCACTACGTGGATCTGTCTGTCTCTCGTTCTCGTCCTTCATGTGCTCGCGCTGTGTGTAAACATTAAAAGGGTAAAAAAAAAAATGTACTTTTTTCCTCACCACCTAGGCCACTTTGTAACCATTTTTCTTTTAATTCACAAGTTGTTAATTAATCACAAACAATATCAATATCAAACACAATATCACTATAACGCACTTTCACGCACCGAATATTATAAATATAATCACTTTATTGCACTGCGACAGCGTAAATAAATCTTCATTATAAAGCACAAAAAGCGAAAAATTGTTTAACTACATTTTAACGGATTCCCCATAAAAACCAGAAAATCGAAAAAAACAAAAATAATGCGGGATGCGGCAACACTCTCACATACTCATACTCATTTATTGGTTCTCAAAGCACAAAATCGCAAAGCTCTTTGACAAAAACCACAGAAAAAGCTGTAACGATTTGCTTTAATTTTGTAATGGTAACACTGGTTACACTGGTAACACTGGTTGATGGCGGCCACACGACCGCAACCGCAGTCAGTATGCCATTATCTCTGGTCATGGTAGGATGTATGCGCAGCGCATTGAACAAAAATTATAAAAACAAAACCTTACTTAAAAAAACTTACGTCAGTGGTTTTGTTTTTATTTCAGTGGCAATTTTCCAGGGTGCCAGGAATATATGTACCGGCACTAGTGTTTACAAAAAAGCTCTCCCATAAGGCCTGTACTGACAATTTTTGTGGAATAGAGTTTAAAAAAATCCATTGTGCGCTGTTGTCTAGGTGAAAGTTTTTCTGGGTTCTGATGAAATGCGAACGTCAGCGGCTTACTGGCCGAACACAATGGTGACGCTGTAGTGGAAGTAGAAAGTTGAAGTTGGCTGAACTTTGCGCTTCACCATACAATTCATACTACAGCAACAGCTTCGCATTGTGTTCGCGCTGTTTTTTTTTTTTTTTTATAATACACGCGCGCTAAAGGGGTTATGAATACCCTCAAAATGTCTTAGACAGCGCGGGCCAAGGGAAATTTAGGGAGGATGAAAGAGGAGATACCGATGCGCATTGGTCTTAAATGCTTGTAGATCGTAACGGGAGGGGAAAATCGTGTTTGGTAAAGCATTCCACATTCGTGTTGAGTGGTTAAAGAAAGTATCTATATATTTTACTGTACGTCCGAAGTTGGGCTTAAGGGTAAACTGATGGGCATTCCTTGCTAGACGTGTGTTGCGAGAAAATTGTTGAAGGGGACGAATGCAGCTAGGCTTGCCACCTTCTAGAGAATCTCGTGGAGGACTTAAAAAAATAAAACATTTTTTTAAAACTTAAGGGGGTATTCTAGTCTAGAATTTTGAAAAAATCGTTTTTAGATTCGTTAGATCGTTTAAGGATTAGACCTTCAAAAACATATCCTCCAAACGTTTCCTGAATTATCCTACAGAAAGTCTCTTATACACTATGAATTCTCAGAAAGAAATTATGTGAACGTCGTTGTAACGTATTTCTTTAAACGCGTTTTTCTCGAAACTACTTTTTCCAACACGTCTGACATGATTTCTCAAGTTGTAATGAACCGATTAACTTAAAATTGGTGTGGAACTTCTTTATATATCCCTCTACTCTATCGTTGGAACTATAATTATGTAAAAATTTTGTTTTTTACTATTTTTAGAAAACTCAAAACATTGAAAAAAGGGCATAAAATCACTTTTTCTTTCAAACGGCCGCCATTTTGTGAAACTAATTTTGGTTTTTATTACCGTAGTTCAGACGATAGCGACATTCTTACTTATAGAAGAACCTTTTTTTTTCTTTTTTTTTTTTCTGTTCATGTTGGAAACATGTCATGAAGGATGCACCCTTTTAACCACCCCACTTCACCAATATAAATAAATATCTAATAAAATAATGGCAGGTAAAAATATTCTTAATTTTTTTTTATCGAATTTTAAAAAACACCCAAAATTCGTACCGTAAGACTAGAATACCCCCTTAAAATGCGTATATTGCCCAATTATTACAAAATAAATAATAATAAAATTACAATTCAATGAAAAACGGGTAAATAAATAGACAAGAAAGATACAAAAAATTAAAAAAAGCAGACCGAGTGCGAGTCAGACTCGCGCTCAAAGGGTTCCGTAGTTTTAAAACTAGTTATATTTTGTTTAAATAACTGTTTCATTTCATTAACACAAAAAACGAAAACGAGCCACCTCTATATTCACTATACAAACTTAATATAATAAGTAATATTATTCACTATGAGAAATTTGATCAACATTAAGAACGCGGCTGAGTGTGTAGCGCGTCCATTAACCCTTTTTGCGCTATACTACTGAGTTCAGGGGTCTCAGGTTCCTTTCCTGGCAAAATCCATATTTTTATTTATTTATTTATTTTTTTTTTTTATGGCAGTACAATTTCGTATATCCTATAACTTTCCCAAAATTATAGTTAATCGTAAATAGTGGTAATTTCAGTATAATGTATACATATAGTTTACGAGTTAATCGGTTAAGAAATGGAATTTTTCGACATGAAATTGAATTTTTCGACGTGAATATCTCAAAAAACTATTACGAGATTCGCTAACCTATCTAAATATAGTTAATTATCTACAAACTATGATTTTTCATATTTTTGACTTCAGTAGTTTCCGAGAAAAAGTTCTGGTGCTTTTGGTATGATATTTTTCACACATTTTTGGCAATAACTCCAAAAGTTTCTAACAGAAAAAATTAAGAAAAACATTTTTGGAATCTTTGTTTCGAGCCCTTTCGAATGATGTTCCACATGATGTATTTTTTAGATTTTTTTTTTAGATCACATTTTACCCACCCTGTTTAGTTGTTTCACAATATTTTTGAGTAATGTGTTGTCCATGTATGTGGGTCACCGTAATGTATAAGTGTGCCAAATTTCAAGTTTCTAGAAAGAACGGTTCTTGATGTTTTTATCGTGACAGACATTTTTGAGTTAGAGCGAACTTATAATGGTTCCGTATTACCATAAGGGTACGGAACCCTAAAATAAAAAAAAATTCGGTGTTGTCACATTTGTAAAATAAAATCGTACTCTTTGACTCTTTAAGAAGTGAAAGGAATTAGATTTTGTTTTAGTAATTATGTGTGTGGAGGACATTTTTCTTTTTGTGGAGGACGGAGGACATCGCCTTACAAAGGAGGACTGTCCTCCTCAAAGGAGGACGGGTGGCAAGCCTAAATGCAGCTAGCTATTTCGCTGGAGCACTGTTTGTGGAAAAAGCGATAAAACAGGGAAAGACAGGAAACATTACGACGGTGTTCAAGAGAGTCAATTGACTCAGTGATATTTCTATCCCCTATAAGTTTTATCGCATGCTTTTGTATTCTATCGATCAGGTGCAGTGATGTTTTTGGAGCACCCGACCAGATATGACCATTGTACTCGAGTTTGGGGCGAATAAACGCCTTATAAATTGTAGCTAGATGATCAGAAGGGGTGAAGAATTTCTTACATTGTTGGAGGAAACCTAGGCATTTCGCGGCATTATTGGCGACTTCGAATATGTGGTCATTCCAACGTAGGTTGGCATTAACACACATACCGAGAATTGAAAGCTTTTCGGTTTCAACAATGCGCTATAGGGTTTACGTGTATTTTAACTTTGACAGCGCGTCATACTTCCACTACAGCGTCACCATTGTGTTCGGCCAGTTACACGTCTCCACGAGCTAAAATTAACAGCAAGATAATTAGCATGCTATGAAGATAGCTAATGGAGACGGCAAATAGCAAGATAATTGAGATAGCAAGCTATCCATAGCAGGATATTTAGCAAGCTAAAGATATCTTGCTAATTTCTGACATTTGAGTGAAAATTGGTTGCATTCGATGCATTTGAATAAGAAAAAAATAATTATGGCCGACTGGAAGATGTCACAAGAAGAGATAATTAAATTAATAAACAATTTTCGGCAGTTTCCATTTTTGTGGAGACATAGAATTGCTGAGTACAAGCGGTTGGATCTAAAAAAAAAAAATGAAATATCAAACTATAATTTGCTCACACACAAATTCGACAGTTCTCTTTTTTTTTATCTTGCTATGAAATCCTGCTATTTGAAATAGCACGTGGAGACGCGGTGTTATGGTCAGTGTAGATGGTGAACTCGCGTCCTTCTAGCATTTGTTGAAAATGTTTGATCGCCAGATAAACTGCTAACAGTTCCCTATCATAAGCACTGTACTTTCTCTGGGCTGGATTGAGCTTCTGGGAAAAAAAAAACTTAGTGGCTCCCAGTGTTCACCTCGATTTTGCTGCAAAACACCTCCTAATGCTGTGTCTGATGCGTCCACCATGATTGAGGACTTTGCTGCTGCACAAGGATGAGTTAGCAATACGGCTTCTGACAATGCTTTCTTGCAATTCTCAAACGCTTATGGCGTCTCCGCTGGCCAAAGCAACTCCTTATTTTTCTTCGGGTTACCTTTCAAAAAACTCATTCAATGGACTCTGTAGATGAGCCGCTCTCGCTAGAAATTTCCTATAAAAATTCAGCATACCAAGAACACGACGTAGTGATTAATGTCTCTGGGCTTAGGAAAATTTAATATGTGTTCAACTCTACGAGGGAGCAGTTTGATGCCATCACGTGATATAAGATGTCCCAAGAACTCTACACTATCTTTCCCCAAGCTGCACTTTTCTAAGTTGATGGCGAATTGTACTCACTGAGACGCTGAAATAGTTGTTCTAAATGGTTTTTGTGTTCTTCCATCGATGACGACGCAATGAGGAAATCGTCTACGTAGGAGAAACAGAAATCCAGGCCACGAACTACTTCATGTACGAATCGTTGAAATGTCTGAGTAGCATTTCGCAAACCAAATGTTATCTTGCAAAATTCAAATAGACCAAATGGTGTTATTATTGCCGTCTTTTCGATGTCCTGTGGATCCATTGGAATCTGGTGAAATGCCCTGATCAGATCTATTTTAGAGAAAACTGTTTTGTCATCTAAGTAGAGTGCGAAATCTTGAATATTTGGTACCGGATAGCGATCGGGTTTGGTCACAGTGTTGAGCAATCGAAAATCTCCACACGGCCTCCATTCTCCGTTTGTTTTGCGAACTATATGTAGCGGAGTTGCCCACGGGCTCTTGGAAGGACGACATATACCCTGCTCCATCATGAACTCGAACTCTCTTCTAGCTGCTAAAAGTTTTTCTGGAGATAATCTGCGAACTCGACAATGAACAGGGGGACCAGAGGTCAAAATCTGATGCCTGACTCTGAATGGAACGATGACATCTTTATGTATGCTGTGGTATGTGCTATTTGGATCAGCAGTTTTTATAGTAGAATAGTTATCCGCTAGTAGAAGCCTCCCCGGCGTAGTTAATTTTGTTTTGTTGTCGATGAGGCGTTGCACTATGGGACCAAACAGCGTTTACCGTCTCAAAATGTATTTTTTAAAAATACTATTTCAATGTAACTTTTGATGAAAACCATTAGAATATTGTCTAAATTACTTGTTTCAATAAAATTTTCACATTTGAATTTTACCGTTATACCAAAAATATATGCTTTAAGGCAGTGGTGCCCAACCCGTAGCTCGCGGGCGCCGGGCAGCCCGCGGCCTGTTTTCTAGGCGCCCGCGAGGTATAATCTAAAATCTTACTAGATTACGCCGCATGTATCTTGCGAAGTATAACAAGTGGAGCTATTTCACCAGCTACAATCTTAACTCGCAAGACGTTTTGACAACATGTTCTATATGGAACCTCTCTTTATTTTGGTCAAAAATCCATTCATCAATATCGATATTTGACAACTAGCTTCATTGTTGGAAACTCATTGCTTCATCAATAAGCTCATTGCAAGATCAGGAAGCTGAATTAGGATTTATTACACTTCGCAGTGATATCATCCTTAAAAGCACAGACAATAAAAGCGAAAAGGTTTTCAGGCTCATGGCCCCTGTTAACCTTTAAGTAGGTAGGTGGGGTGCTGACAACACCCCATCATGATTTCACTTTATTGCGCTTAGCTTTCCTCTGGTAAGTCAAAAGTCAAATTGCCATTACTAGTAGTTTCCTTTATCCTAATTAGGTTTTCTTAAACTCGGCGGTGCCCGCGTAGCATGTTGGGATTTTCAAAATAGCCCTTGGAGCAATACAAGTTGGGCACCACTGCTTTAAGGCCTCGTCAAACAGAACGCGTTTTCTAACGCCGCGTTAAGATTATTTTCTGTTTTGTACTGAAATACACAGTCCCAGTCAAACAGAACGCGTTTTGAACGCCGCGTAAAGATTATTTTTTGTATTGTACTGAAATACACAAACCCAGTCAAACAGAACGCGTTTCGAACGCCGCGTAAAGATTATTTTTTGTATTGTACTGAAATACACAGCCCCAGTCAAACAGAACGCGTTTTGAACGCCGCGTAAAGATTATTTTACGCCGCGTAAAGATTATTTTTTGTACTGTACTGAAATACACAAACCCAGTCACACAGAGCGCGTTTGATTTCAGCGTTGATTTTTTAACGCGGCGGTGAAAAGCGGAGTTTTAGAAAAATACAGATTATTTATTTTTAACGCGGCGTTCAAGGGAAAATACGGGAAAATTTGTTGAAAATGTGCGAAATTACACATGTTCGTATTTACGTGTGCAATTTCGCACATTTTCGACGAGCTATAGAAATAGTAGGGGAGACTGGGGCACATTTGAACGTGAGGCAGCTTTGAACATCGCTAATAACAACTCAATTAATAAGTATTTTAAAGCGTTAACCAAAATTTCCACATGGCGATACCCTCATCTTTAGTCGTCAATACTTTTCTGGGGTTTCCTCAAGCGTCGTCTGCCAGTAGCCGGGAGTGCAGAATTTATGCACACACTTTCGTTTTATAATTTTTTTTTTGTAAGGGTGTTAAACATTTTTCGTGAGGATTGCGAGTAATATTTATTGGAGGCACCGTTTCATATGGAATAAGAATAAGATAAGCTGTTTGCTAAATAATTTTCTGTTATAAACCATTACAATAGCTACAATTCAAAAAAGCCCCAGGCCTATTCAAAGCTGCCTCTAGTTGGGGCACATTTGAACATTAGGACTTATTTTAAAAGAAAAAAATAAATTAATTATAAGCCTTTATTGAATTTAGACTAATGTTGGTTTAAATTGAAGGTTAATTTTACTTCTCAAAGTGTGAATAACTTAAAGTCCAATAATTCAAATATGTATATTGGTGTTGAGAAGCATTTAAAGCAAAAAGTGTTCAAAAGTGCCCCAGTCTCCCCTAGGTCTAGGTACATACCTATTTTTTACCTTTAATCAATTGGTTGTCTTTCTCTTGTTGAAATGGGTTACCTCCAGTTTGCAACTTACTTTGAAATATAGTTTTTAAAAACAATCTTGATATGCAGAAATACATATGAAAGACACAGTCTTTGCGAAACAACTTCGAAATAACTGGTGGTATTTTCGTACTTCAACTCCCATTTTGGTGTCGGCGAAAAATGGCGTGTGGTTGATCACACGCTAGGCTATTGATATTTTATAGCTTGGCGCGACTTATATACATATTAGAAGCCCAACAGCAGTAACATTTTCTGTTTCGCATTTGTTTTAGACTGTTGAAAATCTATGTAATCAAGTGTAGGTATTTTCCACTTGTTTGAGACCTCTGATCATTTGTAAAATCGATGAAAACAAGGTTCCAATTCGATTTAGGTAAAACCTATGGGCGTTTTCTTCGGATAGTGGCTGTAAGTATGATATTGGGGTTCTGTAGTTGAATTCATGTTTTGTACCTTTTCTGGCTTCGTTTCGTTTGCTTTGCAATTACGTGCGATGTCTCTATGAGCAAGAATCAAGTACAGTGTAAGCAATTGATCATGCATCTGCTCGATATATCGTTCAGAAATGTGCGAAAGTGCTTAAATAATTTTGAATTTATGACTGGTGATTCGAGTGCTTTAATAGCTGCTTGGCTATCAGTATAAATTACAATATCGCATTTGTACATTGATTTAATTGATAACCATTCAGCTCTCGACACAACCGGTGGTACTCTCCAACTTGCTAAAATATTTGCAGACACAGAGTTAAAAGAATTCGAAGAACAGTCCCAGCCAATATATTCAGCAACCTATTCAATTTTACGATCCGAGTCTCCAATATCTTTAGAAAATTTCATTACGTCCGAACAAAACTATATAAAGGGTGATTTTTTAGCTGGTTTGGTTTTGGCAACACTGGTTTTGACAGCTGACGTGTGTTTAGTACCTTGTGTCACTGTCAAACAGCTTCAGTTTGGTTTGCAATTTAACCATGGATCGTCTTACAAATGAACAACGCTTGCAAATTATTGAATTTTACTATCAAAATTCGTGCTCGGTTCGAAATGTTCATCGCGCGCTGCTTCCATTTTATGATCGGCATTCTCGACCTTCTGAGCAGTCTATTCGGAAGATTGTGACCAAATTTCGCACCAAATTTACTTTGTTGGACATTAAACCACCAACACGTTTACGTACTGTGCGTAGTGAAGAAAATATTGCGGCCGTATCAGCTAGTGTGACAGAAGACCGCGAAATGTCGATTCGGCGCCGTTCCCAGCAGTTAGGCCTTTGTTACAGCACTTTTTTTTGCCCGAAATGGAAGTTCTTGACTTGCATGATATGTGGTTTCAACAAGACGGTGCCACATGCCACACAGCACGCGAAACAATGGCGCAATTGCGAGGCGAGTTTGGTGAACAGTTAATTTCACGTTTCGGGCCGGTCAATTGGCCGCCTAGATCGTGCGATTTGACACCATTAGATTATTTTTTGTGGGGGTATGTCAAGGCTAATGTCTATAGGGACAAGCCCGCTTCAATTGACGCACTGGAAGCCAACATCCATGCATTCATTCGTGAGATACCGGCCGATATGTGTGAAAGAGTATGCCAAAATTGGACTCAGCGGATGGGCTACCTGAGACGCAGCCGCGGTCAACATTTGCATGAAATTATCTTTAAACATTAAATTGCAAGGTTCAAACTATCGATTCAAATAAATATTTCATTCATTTTTTCGAATTTTTTGTGTTTTTTTTTTAAAAAAAGTTCTCAACCTCTTAAAAAATCACCCTTTATATGTATATACAAGAAACGCCCCAGTCAAAGCTTTTCCAAATTCTATCATCGACTTCATGCAGTTCTTCAAAACAATCTTGCGACATGCGGAAATACGAAAAAAAAAACGATCCTCGTGCGACTCCAGCTCTCGACACAACCGGTGGTTGTACTTCAACTCTCTTTTTGTTTATTTCATGTACCCAAACTCTTTTTCTTTTTCGTTGTGTATGTAGTGCGAATAACAGTTATAGTTCTTCGTCTGAACTACTCGACATTTTGTAAGAGAATGAATTTAGTTTTGCTTTTGCATTCGACGTAAAATAATCTTGACGCGGCGTAAAATACGCAACGTAAAATAATCTTGACGCGGCGTAAAATAATCTTTGCGCTGCGTAAAATAATCTTTACGCGGCGTAAAATAATCTTAACGCGACGTAAAATAATCTTAACGCGGCGTAAAATAATCTTTACGCGGCGTTAGAAAACGCGTTCTGTTTGACGAGGCCTTAAAGTATTCATTAGAAAACATGACGTCCATACAGTCTTGTGAAGTAACTCTTTAACACCGTTATTCTTCTTAATCTTATGTGGAACTTCATAAGTATTATATATTTTTAAAAGCCTATAGTTTCTACTTTCTAAAAATGGCAAGTGAGATGTTCCCATTCAACGCACTGAGAAATACTTTTTTTTTCAAGTACTTCAAAAAATTTCCGTTTTCTAATGTTTGAAGAGATTTGACAGTTAGCACTGTCTGCCGCTGTTAAGTTATTTACGCCGTTTTATTCCTTAGTTTATCTTTTTTTATGGGAAATAAAAAAAAGTTGCCCAATCTGCCCCCCTCTGCTCTAGATCTATTCACGTGTCACGAGGTAGGGTTGACAAAGTGATGCAACCAATTTATATTTTTCTCGAAACGTGTTGTTGCATTGACAAGATGTTCATCAATAACGTGATTCTTATGCAGACAGTGTACACAATTAGATGACATTTTTTTTTTGGTTAGTTAGTTGAATGTGAAACTTTTAACATATCGACAGTAATATTATCTTCTTTGTGCACAATTATATTCATAAGTAACTAGAATGCAATTTATTTTCGCAAAATGTGTGAATTTGCGATTTCTAAACGCGACTTGTGTAACTTTTCATTAATAAATACATCTTAAACTCTTTACTAAATGGATGTGATGGCTCTTCCGGACAGAGTTATTATAAACAAATATTATTGGGTGAAGATTAATTCATTTCAGAGTCCAACTTATTCATTCCTTCATTTCTGCTGATAAAGCTTATTAATATGGAAACGCACGAGGTTCTTCGGCAAAATTGCACCTGTTCGTCAGTGCGATATTGTCGTCCGATTTTAATAGAGTTTGCAAAAGAAACTCCTGACAAAACAAGAGCTGTCGTTAATGATATACGAACACAGATAACTCAGTTACAAGCTTCTCTTATAAATAAGGATGGTGAAGTAATTAAAATCAAACATGAGCTGTTCTTAACATTGATCGATAGGCAAGTAGCTCCAGTCCTTACTGATACCAGTTCTAGTGCTATGTTTACTATTTGTGGGGCAAAACCGAAAGAAATAAAAAAAATTTTTTTTTATGAATATCAAATGTGTACTAAAAATTTAACATTTTAATTTTTAAGTATTTTTTTTAACTATGATAAAACATATGTATGTATACATGTGTTATGCTCATTATCCACCAGCTGATGTGAGTGGTTTTGCTGGTTTGGTTTACCAGCAGCAAAAGTTCATTATCTACCATTTTTATTTTGTCAAGCACAAAGAATAAAGAAAAATGTAAATTGTACTCACGTGCCCGTGCGGAGTTCTTCTCTTTTTTTGTAGAAACACTGTCTGTGATTTTCAAATACAGCTACGGCAGACGAATTACCGTTATTCTATTTCATCCGAAACATGTATGTGCGTGCGTGCACATGTATAGAATTCTGCCCTGACAGAAATGGAAAAGTTAGAAAAGCGTCCGCCATATTGGATTTACAATGTCATCAAATAGCACAAATTGCATTGTCTCCGGAACTATATACGTGTGCAAAATTTCAGGATGATCGGATATTTGGAATTGGGTGTAAAATCGAATCCCAGATTCCGCCCTCACAGAAATGGAAAAGTTAAAAAAAAAGTCCGCCATATTGGATTTACAACGTCATCAAATAGCACATATTGTATTGTCTCCGGAACTATATACGTGTGCAAAATTTCATGATGATCGGATATCTGGAAGTGGGTGTAAAATCGACTCCCAGATTCCGCCTTCACAGAAATGGAAAAGTTAGAAAAGCGTCCGCCATATTGGTTTTACAATGTCATCAAATAGCACAAATTGCATTGTCTCCGGAACTATATACGTGTGCAAAATTTCAGGATGATCGGATATTTGGAATTGGGTGTAAAATCGATTCCCAGATTCCGCCCTCACAGAAAGTGAAGTTAATATAAAGCTTGTAAAAATGGGTCAACCAACGACAAACTATATTTTATTTGAAAGATAGTTTGCCTCTTGGACTTAAAGAATCCTTTTATACAATAGTTCTTTAAGGTCACGTATTAGCCTTGGCGCAGGATCATTTATATTTGAACCTTCGTTTTTTGTGGGCATAACAGGCAATGAACGATCTTTCCGTCGTTTCCTTAGTTGATGTCTCGGGGTTATTTAAAGGGCAATTAATGGCCTCTGGCCAAACCATCCTAAACTTAAAAAATATATTATATTTTTTAAAAATATATTTTGTAATAAAGTTTTCTACTACTGCTAAAGGGCAATGAGGAAGCTACAAACGTTTATGAATTAAATTCAAGTATAGTTTTTAGAACAATTAGAACACTCGCACACGGAGTATATTTCTCAAATACTTAGGTTATTCTTATACGGTGTGTCGGTTGACATTTCACTTAAATCACAACAAATCTTCCCAGGATACAAATAAAAACAAAAATTTCCAATCACATCTTTAGTTATCATCTCTCGCAATACCTTTTGCTTTTCACTCTTGGTCACGAATGAAGGTTTTCTCAACGGGATAATAAAAAACAACAACACAGTTTTTTGCAGTTTTTATCTATTTCATTGTCAAATGTATGAAAATATCTTTGTGGCGCCACAGGCTTTATAAACAACATCACTCTGCCCTGTCCTCGAATGTTTGATACTAGTATGTCAAACTGTGTATGCTCTGTTTATGGTTGGTTGATGATTTAGTTGCCCGATTCAAGCTTATGGCGAATTCATCATTATCCCGTAGGAAGTAGGATGGGTTCACTAGCCAACCCCGAGATGAAATCTATACTTTTCCTTCAGCCAGATAAATTACTTTTTGTTTCTTCGAGTTATTGATTAGATCCTTTTCGTTATTTATTTTAGTTCAATTCACATGTCCAATTGAAATCTACATCCTTAATCCTGTCACATAAATTTCCCTTTCCCTTTGTACGTATGTTTATTCTAACATGCACGTGCATGTACAACAGGGCTATACTCGTATAAACTTCGATAAATCCAATTAATTCTCAATAAACTAACCGAATCGAAAAGGGACGAGTAATACATATTGAATCCCAAAAATATTCATTCCGTGAAATCTGTGTATCTGCTTTTACATAGGTGTATCTGCATTTGTAATTTTATAGCAAATCGATTTATCCTCTGGTTTCGATTTTTATATACATATGTAGCTATTTTATATTTGTATGTGCGTATACATCCTTTAATCCTTAAAGTGACAGAGTAGAGTACTCGGAATACTCACATTGTACATACATACATATGTATGTGGGTGTGTTATGTTGCTTATAGTTTCCAATCAATTACTTGGGTGTTTGGATGTTACTTCCTACTACTTCTACTTCAGCAGAACTAATGGATATTTTGAAGGGTGGTCATGTAGGGAGTTGTGCCCAAGTAGCTCCTGTTGGCGTTGGTGACAACGGTTAATTGGGACGAATTGATTGCTCTAATTAGCTAAATGTCAGAACAAATTGCTGGCTAACGAGTGAGGATATAAAAGATTTGTTACCTCGCCTTCAAGCAGGGTTCGAATAGGACATTGAACTAGAAAAGGAGAATAAAGATATTTTACAGAACTTGGGTCTTTAAGTGACATCGAGTGGAAAAAATATACATAGGAAGGAAACCATGTTTAATAACTGATATGTATAATGTCCGTTGAGAAAACATGGTCTTAGAATAAACTTTCTCAAATTGTAAATACGCAAATGTCGCGGTATAAATTATTAACAGGATTTATTATAGTCTATAGATCGTATGCTCCAATATTAAAAAACATGCTTACGTGTACATATACTAAAACGTAGTTATGTGCGATGCTTAGAGAAATCCAAATTAAAAATCATCACCGGTCTTTGTGTCCTGTCAAGATGAGCTGTGTAATTTTCAAATACAGTGCTATAATCTAAACCAACTCAAGCAACTAAGCCTTCAGCTTGCTTTAAATAAATAGTATATTTTATATAATAGAAAATAGTCAAAAACGAATGTTGCATAATATACTCCACAAATCTGTGGCATAGCAAACCTTACGACGGCTCCGAATCAACTGATTCATTCAGCATACACAGATATGTCTTTAGCTTTCTCTCTCTTTCATCCGATTTATTAAAAAGAAAATAGGACTACTGAGTCAAGTCTTAGTATAAAATACCACTTTAAATAAAAGTACTCTAACACAGCTCTCGATGAAATAAAACATTTCGTATATCTAAAGTACTCAGCTCACAAATTTATTAATCCATTACACTCAGAAAAAATCCTATAATATCAATGATTTTTCCTATTACTTTAATAGTTTTTCACTATTAAAACTGGTCAATGGAACTTTCAAAACTATTATTTCAATACTGTACTCGTCCTATTATTTCAATGCGATTGTCATTTTAATTTTATGGTATGTCCTATGAATCTTTAATAGTATACAGTATTAATTTTAATATACATACATCCTATTAGTTTAAAGTGACAAAGAACATTAAGAAGGAATCGGAAAAACTATTATCAACCACTGTTGTTTAAATGGATCGTCCTATTACTTTAAACGAATTACACTATTATTTATCAATAGTAGACACATTTTTTTTTTATAATCTACACACGCTTAAGGGGATATGAATACCCTTATAATGTTTACCCATAGCGCAAGCATATGAAGGACAAGAACGAGAGACAGACAGATCGACGTAGTGATAGGAAACTCAGGTGATATGTTTGTATTTCAACTAACTCCATGGGTGGTGTCCAGGATAACTGGAGAATTGTGTATTATTTTTGTTCTTACTTATAATTCACAGTAGTTTTTGTTCAGATGTTTCTTATTATAGTTTGTGAGATCGATTTCTTCAGCCATACCCACCCACCATCCTACTGCCAGTGTTATGCCTTCGCAGTAGGTTTTGAAATTAACTTCTGAAACTGATCAACTTATTTTTATTTCGTAAGAAATAAATGCTTCGAAGACATCTGGATACTGGATTCGAGCCGTGAACCTTCCACATGACAAGCGACGACGACTACCACTACGCCATGGCCACGGCCAGTGTCAGGACTAGTCGAGATAATTTTAAGTTATAGTTTACTTCAATAATATAACCACATGAAATCAATAGTATGTCTTATTGAAAACAAGACAAAACGTGTTATAATAGTACAGTAAAACTTGTGAATAGTGGAATGCTTCCGTGCACACTTTTTTTCTACTATTCGCAACATTTCCACTATTCGCAAGTTTTTCCACTATCGGCAACCTAATTTATTTTATTATTTTTTGATCAATTTCGATATCACACTTCAGAATAGGTGTGTTTGTTTACTTTTATTAACACAAATGGCACATCTGTCAAATAGTAAAAGTGGGGGAAAATGCTCTCTTCTTTTTATTTAACTATTGCATATTTTCACGAAAAACTTAATTTTCTTTTATTTTCCTCGGTGACTCCATGAAAAAGATGTAGCAACGATTTCGCAAGAGGGGAAATATTTTGACACTGTCATTTGCCTCTCTCTTCTCTTGATTTTTGACAGTTAGATGTAAACTTACGTAAATTAACAGGTTACCAAACACACCTAATGTGTACTTTTTGAATTTTACCGCTAGCAGAATGAGACACACACGAAAAGAAACACTTGAAATGTCAAAATGGTCGGAAAATGAACCGAAGCTTAAAAAGTGCTAATGACCTTTGGCTCATTCATTTCTCGATTCTGCTATTGAAGAGTGAATTTGCATGGGAAGAAAACAAAATTCATTAAAAAATGTTCCATTGTTCAGATTTCACAGGTTTCCACTATATAAGAGTGAGTTTGTATGAAGAAAATCCGAATTGGCATCCAAAAATGTCCACTATCCATGTTTCGTAAGATTCTTTTATTCGCAGATTCCACTATTCACAAGTTCTACTGTATTATACTACTAAACCAATATGATATCCGAATTTCTCTTACTGTTAACTTAATATGATGGTGGGTACTATTAATAATTTACTAGTTCGGATTATTAAAATAATAGGACGATCTTATTGATTTAACAAGAGAACTAATATCAAATCTAAAGTATATCTGTTTTGATTAATTCTCTGCTCAAAAGGTAAAACGGCTTTGTAAGATCCGAATGAAAGTCTGGTTTTGCTTCAGTGCAAAGACTCTTATAAAAATCATGAAGCTGCTCATCGATCAAGTGGAGCAGCTCCAGTAGATCTTGCTTTTTAGCTTCGTTGATTTTATTAGGGCCATCGTACAACATTTCAAGACAACCTGTGTTTAATTCGTTACAGTCTCGTTTTTTAATATTAGGCATTTGAAATGGTTCTGTTTCATTAACAGAATATTTATAAAAAATATTGAATGGAGCATCTGATGCAAGACGAAGCCATCTTATATTCTTCCAGTTTATTTTGTTATTATCGCCATTTACTTTGCGGAAAATGCATTTATTCTTAACAATCGAACCAAAGTTGCGAAAATTGGATTGAGCCATTTCATTCACCATAAATTTCGTTTTGGTTCCGACTCCTCTAACAAACTGGTACCAATCCCTTGGGTGGTGAATTTTAAAGGTCGATCTTGTTTTCTTCCTCAATGATGGAGTGGTCTATGTTACATTCCATGTGGGTATGACCCGGAATCAAGAACTTCTGATCAATATACCTTATATTATTTGTTTCATTACAAACCCACATCAACATCATTATAGCAACCATCTTATTTTTATTTTGCCCGAAGCAGTTGTCACTGTAAAAAGTGACATGCTCGGTATATGGTAAAAAGACAGATACCGATTTTAAATGTTCAAACAAGCATGAAGATATCTCATTACCACCTCTATTCGCAGCAGCTTCATGCCACATATAACAGTGGGGAGTTCCTTTTACACAGTCGTGCACGGTCAAATTAAAAGTATGTAACTGACGTTTGTAAAAAAGATACCGAAGATTGTAAGAATGGTGTAAAAAGGCACTACCGAAGATCGAAGGTGAAAACTTCCATACCTCGCTGATTGTTTGCAGTCTCAATATCCTTTTTTTCCATTCATATGCAGAATCTGCATCTTCATGGTGTTGTTTTAGCTCCAGCTCAACCGATATCTCGGTTCTCCCGCCACTGTTAATTTTTTCATGGCCAACAAGTCACATTTTGTGCAAGTACCAGCTTTTGGTTTCTTGAATTTTATGTTAAGGGTCTTGTTTATTTTTGATCTACCGAGCTTAACTCTAACAGATTTAAGAATATAAGAATAATATATATATATATATATAATAATAAAATATAAAAAAAAATAAATTAATAAAATTTTAAAATTTAATAATATAAAAATAGATTTTAATTAAGTTATAGAGAATTAATTTTTTCAATGACTATAGATTTAAAACTTAATCTAGAGAGGCACATACATATACATTTACTTATTGGTTCATTGAAGCCATAATTATAAATATGTCGCGGATTGTTTAAAAAGTGGCGTGGACGAATTCTTCTTTCTGGGACATAAATTAAAAAGTTGCTTAAAATATTCGAACAATTAACGCGATATGAGAAAACATCGTGGACAAACAGAATACATTGAACATTTCGCCTTTTTTCTAAGGTATCTAAACCAATGAGTGCACATCTTGTAGAGTACGGAGGCATACAATCAAGGTTGCATTTTAATTGCTTGACAATGAATCTTGTAAAAGACTTTTGGACTCTTTCCAAACGAAGTTTTGAACACCAGATAATAGAAAAATATTCAAGTTGAGAACGCACAAGTGACATGTAAGCAGATTTAATAGTATAAGGGTTTCGAAAATCCTTACAACTACGTTCTATAAAACCAAGCATTGAATTTGCCTTTGCCACAATATAGCCAATATGAGCGACAAATGCTAATTTGGAGTCAAATAGAACTCCAAGGTCTTTCATTTCCGTCTTTTGATTTAGCATCGTCCCCTCAATTGTGAGTGGGAGTGAATAAACGATAAAGAGAAAACGAAGAACATTTATTTATATTTAACGAGAGAAAGTTACTGTGACACCATTGAACAAAAACATTTAGAGCCCCCGCACACTACAGACTTTCTATCGGCCGATAGTTTGGTCGGGTTGGGCTGGTTAGTGCGCACACTGGGCCGATTAATTAGTCGGGTTGGTAGTGAGTGTGCACACTAGACAGACAATCGGCCGACTGTTCTTGAACGATTTGGTTTTGCTAGTCTTTAAACACATTTTGCAGAGAATAGTCGCTTAATGGTAGTTAGTAAAAAATGTTCCAGAGAGGTAATCATTGTTCTACGCCCAAATTTGTCCATGATTCCATATTTAAATACAACAAAAAATCCAGAACTTAAAGAAAATTAATTTAAAATTCAGAGCAAACTGAGCTATCGAAAAAAATCGGTCGACTTTATAGTCTGTAGTGTGCGCACGTAGAAGAGCGCCGTACTGATTAAGTAGTCGGCCGATAGTTTGCCGATACTTTAGTTTGAAGGCAATCGTGTAGCCTATCAAACTTATTTATCGGCCGATATCAAATCGTTGTAGTGTGCGCACTCTCATATATTTTCATACTGATTAAGAGCCCGACTAAACTGTCGGCCGCCAAAAAGTCTGTAGTGTGCGGGGGCTCTTAGGTCATTCTGAAGAATATCACAATCATTTATGTTTCTAAGACGAATAAATATTTTAAGATCATCAGCATACATTAAGCAATAAGAGTGACGCACGCAGTAAAGATGGAATTTCATTGACAAAAATGTTAAACAGTAAAGGACCCAAGTGACTACCTTGAGGAACACCAGATAAAACATTAATGACTCTAGATCGTAATAAGCCAATCTTAACAGCCTGCTTTCTATTTGTTAAGTAACTTGAGATCCTTTTAAGTAATAGTGAGTGGATTCCAAACGACATTAATTTTTTTAATAAAATTTGGTGACATACTGTATCGAAAGCTTTAACAAAATCAGTATACACAACATCAACTCGGTAACCCGATTCCAGAGAATCAAACAAATACTTAGAAAACAACATTAAATTTGTTACAGTTGGCCTTCCAGACACAAATCCATGTTGACAAATGGAGATATGATTTTTAATATTAAAATATAATTTCTTGGTCACAATCAATTCAAAAAGTTTGGGAATTGTTGAAAGCTTGGAGATTCCTCTATAATTTTCTATATTTTGCTTGGATCCAGCTTTAAATATGGGAGTAATAAATGAAAATCTCCATTCATCCAAAAATACACCTGACGACAAAGATAAATTAAAAATAATTTGAAGTGGGCGAGAAATAGACAAAATACACACATGTAATACAACACATGGAATCTCGTCAGGACCAGGACTTTGGGAGGAGTTAATTGACAATATACCATTAGTAATATCATCCAAAGTTATATATAAAGATCCCATATTGACGTTTGAAAAGTAATGGGTGTTATTACTAGATGAAAGATCAACATTGGAATGATCTACATAAACAGACTCAAAAAATTTAGCAGAAAGCTCACATGTGGTCTCCATATCTTATGAAGAGACACCATTATACTCCATATTTCTCTGGAATCCATGAACCTTCTTTTTACTATTTAGAAATGTCCAGAAACCTTTGGGATTCTTTAAGATCTGGGATTCAGTGTTCAAAATATATTGTTTGTACAAAAACTTATTAAGGCAATCATATTCACGTCTAAGTTGACAAAATCGATGTTTATCTAGTTCAGAATTTGATCTTCTATAACATTTATAAGCTTTATTTTTTGCGTTTTTTAAATTAACAAACCTTTTATTATGCCAGGGTAAGTTAAAAGTTCGATTAATTTTTTTACGAAGAACGAAATTAGTAAATCCAGAGCTCAATATCTCAAGAAATTTTTGATTAACTTCTTTAAGATGCGAACCAGAAAGAATAATTGACCAATCAAAAGAACATAGAAAACGATCAAGAGCGCTAAAGTTGGCTTTGTTAAAGTTAAATTTTGAAACATTTACATTTTTTAAATAATTATTTTTATAGATACTATGAAAATCTATATTTATACAAAGACCAATGTGATGAATTGAATTTCTTAGCAATGGACATAGAGCTTGAGTTACAATACAATTTTGATTATTATCCATAAAAACGAGATCGAGTAAACGATTTAAAGAATTATGACAATTATTTAATTGAAATAAATTAACAGAAAACATTGAATCAATAAATAAAAATTCGCACTCTTTTTTCATATTAAAGGGGAAAAAACACTTATCTTCATCATCGTATGTCCACTTTATGTCGCCCAAATTGAAATCTCGCAAAACAAGACGATGTTGATATTCACACAGCTGATCAGTAATGAAATCAATGTTGGCGATATGACGTTCATAAACAGAGAGGGGACTATTAGGTGGTATATAGCTCACGATCAACACAATTTCCTTTCGAACAGAATGATCTCCATTAATATTAACAGCAACATATAATTGTTCAATATCATTATCGTTATTCGGAAGATTAACAGTATAAGTAGTAAGAGTTGAACGCACTGCAACAAGTACACCACCACCGCGCAGGTGACCGCTAGACGGTAGGCGATCGATAAGTTGTATAATATTCATCAAAAACCTCAACAGTTGCAATGTGAGAATGCAGCCATGTCTCCGTTAATACAATAATATCATACTCATGTAATGAAATGGTAAGATATAATTCATTAATTTTCGTTCTGATTCCTCCAGCGTTTTGGTAGTAAACAGTGACATTTGTGTTTACATAATGATAACAGGAAGACGGCAATGAAGAATACGAAGAGGAAGAATGCAAAAAAGTCGTCTCATTTCTGTGGCTTAGGTATTCAGCTCTGCGGGAGCTGCGCTCTCGTTTTTGGAATGAATCGAAAATGTCTAACTCGCTCGTTTAGAGGCCAGTTATCTGCATTTATTGCATCATCAATTTTAGAAGCAGCGACAGCAAGACGAAAATTTACAAATTTAAGTAATGACAAATCAGCATCTCTCTTCTGCAGTGGATAACAAGAGAGTAAATTTACAGGAACATCCAGCTTATTCGATATGCATATGCCTTAATCGAATCAACTTTAGTGTTTGTAGAGAAACGAGAGAGATAAAGCCATTTAATGGTAGGGATAGCTTCAACTTCAGTATTTGATGAATCATTACCGTCTTGAAAATCTCTGCATATTTTGTTAAAGAAATTGGACTTTCAGTTATATCTGTGTAGAGATTGTACAGCTTTGATAGATTCAGATTGGTGCCAAAGTACTTTTGACTAGACTGCTTCATTTTTTTCGCATCTGAGATTTTATTTGTCGGAATTCCGTTTCCTCGCATATCTCTAATTACCACGGTACCTGGAGATTCGATTTTTTTTGCAATAACTGTTTTCAAAAAGCGGTCAGTTTCATCCAAAACGATTTTGAAGCATTTCTGACAGACTTGTGTTCTGATGCCTTTCAGATTCAGGAAATATGAGTAATTAAACTTGCGATTTCGAGTTTTGCCACTTTTCTTTGAACGGATTGTTTTTTTTTCTCCGATTGAAATCAGTCCAGACACAAACGCCAACTTAAGATTGTAGTTTCCAAGATTCCAATACTGTTTAAAAATCATTTCTTGTTCTGTTGGTGAAATTTTATGCATACATTTTCGTTGGAATCTGTCAGCAGTCTCATCGTTCTTGCAGGAACGTTTGTTCCAGAGCTAGTAAAGTACTTCTGGCCTAAATTTCGTTTCTGGCGTCTTCCCTTCCGCGATTCTTTTGTTGATGCATTTTCAAGACTTAAATTAGTACTTTCTGGGATATGGGCTTCTGAACCTAAATTTCGTTCTAATTGGGTGGCCATTTCTTCAATTTCTGAGTTGGAAAATAAAGTGTGTGGTGATTTATCTTTAACGCTATCATCACTGTCTTCGTCAAATGATTCATCTGACATCATATCAGTGGCGAATGTGCATTTCAAATCTGCGATGGTTATATCTGTCAGGTCATTTACACAGGTTGTAGCTGTTTCATTAGCCACAACTGGAACAAATATCTCGTTTTCTGTATTTAATAAAGCAAAAGCTGCCTTTAATACACATACCTAAATAATATATCTATAACAAAATTTTACCATCAAACTCCCTAGGATGAGCTGAAGTTCGCAGGTTCTCTCCAGAGCAGCTTGGAATTAAACCCGTTTCACCTTATGGAAAACATTACAAAAATTAGTTTTTGTTTCCCTAAGAATTCAATAATAATATCTAAACTACAAAGACAAAGGAGAGCCAACATACCAAATTTAATTGGACCCTTAGGTTCAGGATTCAAATTTTTTGCGTGTTTCAAACGTGCAAGATGAATCATTTGCATTGCTCTATTCATTTTAATTAAAAAACTTTTTCTTTACGATCGTAAAAAGTACACAATTATTACAAATTATTTCTCTAATTTTCGTTTCCTTTTTTTTTTTTGTTTAAAAACGATTTCTTTTTCCCACTATCGTTAATATTTCTTATTCACAAAACACTTTCACTTATGTATAATGTTACCGGCCAAACCCGATTTCAGGCAAAACTAGTTTGGCCTAGGCCTAAGCCTATCAGGACAAACTAGTTTATCAATAAATATTAATAAATATTGCTCATCTAATTGATTGCCTTTTAATTTTACCCAATAGATTACTTGAATAATAATTCAAAACTAGTTTCGCCTAACACGCTTAGGATAAACTAGTTTGGCCTAGGCTAAAGTAGTTTGTCCTAGGCCAAACTAGTTTTTCCTAAAATATGTTTTGGCTGAAATCGGGTTTGGCCGGTAACATATACACCGCAAGAAAAATAACAAATCCACGAACTATTAAACTTAACGACAAGACAGTAACTTTAGCGAAGAAAACTAAGTATCTGGGAATGCACATAGACCAAAAGATAACTTGGAAACAACATATACTCATAAAACATAAATTTAGACAACAAACTGCTCATTTACAAGACGATCACTAAACCAATATGGACATACGGACTTCAGCTGTGGGGAACAGCGAGTAAATCAAATATTAACATCATCCAAAGACAGCAATCAAAAATATTAAGACCGATAATAGACGCTCCATGGTATATTTCCAATGACGACATTCATAAAGACCTCAAAATAGCGACAGTAATGGAAGAAATACAAAAGACAAGCACAAAACACAAAATCCGGTTACTAATCCACGATAACAACGAAGTCAACTCTATCCCGTTACAAGAAATAACCAGAAAAAGAAGACTGAAGCGCCTTAGACCTTCTGACCTAACTCAGAGACTTTAATAAAAATTATAAAAATTATAAAAATTATAACAATTGTAATGTTCACTTTTTGAAATTCGTTAGTTAAAAAATAAAAAAACCCACCTTATTGTTAAACAAAAGTATGTAGAGGCACTGGACTTATAAGCTAGCATATCCTGTTCTGTAACAACAATTACTAAGTGTCCAACTTGGACAGATGTAAATAAAAAAAGGAAATGAAAAAAAAAATTAATATTTTGAGCAACATTTTATTTTGAATTTGATTTTTTCTATGATAACTATTGAAGTGCTTAAGGCCGTGTGCCAATTGCGTTCAAATATTATCCTCTGGGTAATTTTTGACGCTAGTGAGGTGAATATAGACTTCAAAAAATTAGCCGGCTCTGGAGCTGCATAAAAAATTATCCTGTGGCTAATGTTTGACATTTGTATATACCCATGAAGGGATGAGAGAGACGACGAGAGCTTTGTGTTAGTTTCGGTTTTCCAAGTCGATTGTCGGTGGACAAATGTAGTGCACTAATGTTCACATACGATGGGAAAACTACCCATTGTGAAAATTATGTACAAACCAGTTTAACATATTTGTTTTATAAAAAAAGTAATTGATATGAGCAATATCGTGTAAAAACAAGTAAAATTGATAGTTTGAATAATGTTGATTAGTGAAATTTTATCTTTATATTTTCCATTAACAAATGACGAATATACAACAAAAGCATTAACAAGAAAATAACTATTAGTTATGCTTTTTATGTTATTTTTTTATTTAAAACTGGGAAAACAGTGGTAATTTTAGTTCTAATAAAATGTGGTATGAATAAAATGAAAGGGACATTGTTCAATTCTAGTGGGAAATTAATGAAAAATAGTACCAAAAAAAATCCCATTTAATCCAATCGACACAGCAAAGAGCTAAAAATTTTTCCACCTCTGGTAGAAACGTCAAATATTAGCCAGAGGATAATATTTTAACGCAATTGGCACACGGCCTAAGTAGAGGTAATGAATTTTAAATTAAGCTAGGGTAAAAAAAATCTGTTTTTAATGAATTTTGTCCGTGTTAATGTGCATATTTGCACCCCAACCAGCGTCTCTTCTCGTGCTGCCGGCAGGACAACGAGGGATCCAGAAGAAACCGTGAGTCAGATTTTGTGTTGAATTGAACTATAGTAGTATGTTTGTTTAGTTAAAAACAGAATTTTAAGATATATTTAAGCATTTGATTGGAATAGTTGTAAGATTTTATAATGAAATTAAAACTGATGTCTGTGAACCAGACAAAAATGAATATGTGTGTTATTTAGTGTTCACTTACTATATAGTGTGGGAACGAATGGAAAGGCGGTCCTTTTACGGATTACGATACAAGGACAACCGGATGAAATACGAACAATGACGACGGGAAATGACGACAAACGTTAACATCCACCACATGACATAACTCAGGTAAAATAACTCCACCTCTATAAAGATCGGCCAATGAGGTAGCCATGGTTGTCTTACGACATTAAGGGTGGGTTGGCCAGACCTTTGCCAACAACACCAGGCATGTCTCGGGTTCTTGATGAACATTTACCTTAGAGAGACAAATGAAACGAGGAAATTCGATCTAGGGATAGTCGTAGGTCGAATTGAATTAAGTTAGTATAGGTTCAGCAATGGGTTTATCTTTAAGATTTAGGTTTAGATTAGGTTTCCTCTCTTTCCTCTCTTTCTCTTCGGTCTTGGACTTTCCCCCTTTTCTATCCTATCTGTAGGTTCCGTCCGTAGTCTGATTAACGTAGCTTTCTCTCTGTCTTTCTTTTGAATTTTTCTTTAATGGCACAAGATTTTGTGTATGAACAAGTGGTGTATGGTGGGGTTGGCAAGAACTACCCCCGTCCGATGAGCTTTAGCCGAGCAACCACAAGCGTGCCTCCGCCCTTCACACCTACGCCTAAGCTGCACCTGTGGCCTAATTGTGCCTTATAACAATGGCGCCCAACGCTACTTTTACCATTTAAGTGGCTAGAGGCCAAATTGTAACTCCATTTTCAATTTTCAAAAGTCGTTGCCTTGAACTTGTAATAGCCTCACAACCCGAATTTTAGTTTTTTTTTTCATTTCTTAAAATTTAACTTTTCTGTTTCTCAAATCCAAGAACTGTTTAGGCTCTGTGTCTTGATTTAGATTGGAGACGGTTGTCCAATCCGAAGGCCAAGCGCCAAAGGATCTCTAGTCAAAGGTCTTTTTTAATGCACAGAGCGGGACGGGGTGGAGAAACAAATCCGCTAACTGCTGCCTAAGAATCTAGGTATTTTTGCTCGATTCTTTGTGAGGCGTATGCGTAGGTTTTGAAGCTTTGTCCATGTTTGAACTTATCCTGAAAGTCCTCGCTAGCCTTCTATTAGGTTTACCTGATAGCTAGTAGTGGTAGGGACAGAAGAGGTTCGTTTAGCGCTAGTCAAGTTCCTGAGTCACCGGTCACAATCTGACTTGATGACAAACTTGACAAATACTTGTACATGACGGAACTTACAGATCTGTAGAATGGTTTCTGGAGAACCTGACCAGGAAGCCACACACTAATATACATGTATTTATACGCACTCACTTATACACACATTTAGCCCATTCAGAGGATAATCAACCTTTTTTATTTTTTTTTTGAAGTGAAACTTCTTTAGCCGCGGTAGGGCAAATTTGCCTGAATCAGACGAAAAAGTGAAACGCTTCCCCTTCTCCAACTTTAACAGGCAGTAAAATAAATTCTAAAAAAAATACACATACATGTCGAGCCACAAAATACCACAAGTCAAGCAAGCGAAGAAAACAACAACAAAACAAGCGAAGAAAATAAAATTCTTATTTTCAAACAACCCCAGAAAATACAATTTTTATTTTCAAACAACAACAAAACAAGCTCAGAAAATAAAATTCTTATTATAAGGTGGGTACCTTGCAAACATGGGGCACCGCACACGAGATGATTTTTGCCGGCAGACAATTTTTTTTGTACGCGAAGGGTCTGCGGTAAGAAATGACTGAAAATCTTCTACCGAGTTTGAGCTAATGCATACCTACACAACTTTCAAAATATTTTGCTCTGAAGAAATTCATACTACCACAGTGAAAAGGGGTTTATGTATACAATTTCTTCTGCCGGCAAAAATGTTTTCATACAAATTTTTTTTATGAGATGCCACTTTTTGTATATTCTTTGGTTTTATTCCTAAAAATATGAAGAATAAATAACGTCGTTTTTATTCAACCCTTAAAATTCAGCTTGCAATACACTTTTGAATATTTCGATATTTTTTGGAAACAAAAACTTCTTTCTTGTGCAATACACATTGCAATACAAGTACAATACACCTTTGAATTTGTTTGTGAAATAAGTTTCACTTCTAACGCGCGAGAGTCTCACGCACTTTTTTTTTATTGATTTATCAATCAAAATTTCTATAATTTTAAAAAAAATTAACAAAAAAAAAAAATGGAGCAACACATTGAAACCACAGGCGCTGTTCCGAAGGGTACTTTGTCTGGATTTTCTCCACAAAATCAAAAGCGAATTACACACAACTCAGCCAGACTCGAACAAGACCGACAGACGGAACGGTCCAATAACTTAACTGACAAGACAATGAAGGTAGCTCCACCCAGTTTTCGACTTCTGGAGGAATCGGAGATTGACCCATTACCCCTTCCAATACAACAGACCGAAAGCCACGCGCACAAACTAACTGAACACACAACAACTCAAACAATGCTACGGAGGGGAACACAAGACATAATCCAAAATAGACGGTAAGCGGGAGCATTTGGACAACAAACTACAAATGACTACGAAGAAAACTTAACACGACATATCGACGAGGCGACCATTTAGGCGCTGCAGAAGAGTTTAGGGGAAATGATGGACTCCGGAGTCCATGCCTGTTGAAAGCTTCCTCTTCCGTGTTGAAACCGCGCAACGCAAGAATGGTCCATCGGTAGATCAAGTTTTTGCAGATTTCCACTACCTATTGACAGGCCCTGCAAAGAGATGGTATTGGCAATTCCTTCAAGAAAATGCAAACGACCAACTCTTAGATTATTTTGACCTTAAGTCTGAACTTTTGACACGATTCAGTTGTAGGAAAAACGACCATGAGATCCCTAGAGAGATTTTGCATAGCAGATAGCAGCCCCAAGTTGAAGTTACAGATGACAAACAAACCAAACGAACTCGACATGATAGACATTTTAAGACAAAACATAAGAGCCGTAATATCGACACTGATCTTCGGATGCTCAATAACGAGTATCCAAGATTTAAGAGGCGAGTGTAGACGAGCAGAAAAACATCTGAGTGTGAAAATCACTTTCTCTCTACGCACTCAAGGAACGCTGATAGAAGGTATATAGTCCGTCTTCCCTTCAAGGATTCTCCTATTGATCTTGGTACTTCTCAACCGGCTGCTTCTCGAATTCTATCAAGGATGATAAGAAAATTTTCGTTTGACTCAAAATTCAAAACACTCTACTCAGACTTTCTACAAGAATACTTGGATTTAGGTCATATGTATCGTGTATCTGATGATCTTCCAGAACCACATCTCGTATATTACTTGCCACATCATGGAGTATTCTACAAAGCTGAGAGTGGTGTTTAAGGTTAATTTCTTTCAAGTAGTGGTCAATTTCTAAACGATCTACTTCATATTGTCAGGAAACTACAAAATGATCTCTCGGATGTTATAACTTGGTGGCGTCAATTTCTATATGTCTTCTCCGCGGATATGGAGAAGATGTTTAGGCAAATCCTTATCCACGAAGACGATTGGGATTATCAACGTATTTTGTGGTCACCAGATTTGAGTCCAGATTCCGTCTGCAAGTACCAACTATCAACAGTGACGTATGGACTAGGCCCAGCTCCATATCTCACGAATAGAGTCATCCGACAGCTGGTCATTGATGAAGGTCATCGATATCCATTGGCAACAAATGTTCTCAAACGTGGTACTTACGTGGATGATTGTTTCGGTGGAGCAGATCCTCCATTTGAAGCTAAACAGTTAGAACATGAACTCAACAATCTTAGCATGGTGGACGGCTTCAAACTTCTCAAATGGACGTCAAATGATTCCGACATTCTCTCAGATCTCTCAGCTGATCGTTTTGCAGCTTCGGTTAACAAATATCACGACGGCAGTCCCCTGTTTAAAGCATTAGGAATTGCCTGGCAGCCGAATTAAGATCAATTTGTTTTCACGATACCTTGGGACAAGGATAATACACCCCCAACCAAGAGAAAGGTACTCTCTCGTATTGTACAACTATTCGATCCTCTCGGATGGCTGGCACCAATAACTATCCGTGCGATGATATTCATGCAAGCTCTCTGGCTTGAGAAAGCTGGTTGGGACGACGAACTCTCCAATATACTCGCTCATCGATGGAATAATTTTATCAATCAACGCCTCTCAAGATGCGATGGCAGCTGTACTTTATCTTAGAGTACTCAAGACCATGGAAGATGTCCAAGTTACTTTAATCTCAGCGAAGGCAAAAGTTGCTCCAATCGACAAGACTAAGACAAAAAAGATTACAATTCCTCGTCTCGAGCTGTGTGCTGCTGCAATGTTGCTGCTCCTAATGAAAATCTAAAATCGCTATTCAATAATCTCTGCCTTGCACTGAGTGTAAAAGCTCCACCGCTGGTAAATATCTACCGCATTCCCGCTAAAAACAAAACAATTGACTCACCTCCAATAATGATTCGGTTCAATTCACCATACGAAAAGAACTTTGTACTGAAGTCCGTTGCATCATACTGCAAGAAGAATGAGTCCCAGCTCTCTTTGCATGATGTTGGGTTGAATTCTGATGGAGCTATTTACTTGCATGAATCTCTCACCAAACAGAATCACATGTTAATGAAGCATGCATTGATGTTAAAGAGGAAGAAAGTCATTGCATCAGTGTTTTCATATCGTGGAAATGTTTATGTGAGGCGTGAGTCTAAATCGGAAGCTGTTCGTGTGAATTCTCTTCTTTGCTTTGCTGATATTACGAATGCTGTCAACGACGAAAGATCCAACCACTCCATCTTAGACAAAAGCTTAACCTCTGAGGTGCAACATGCCTGTGAAAATTTACATAAATCTATGGGGACGCCAAAAGCAACAACAACTATGTAGGCTACCTGACGGCACACACAACAAGCTTGATACCTACACCACACTCCAGCATTACTAGTTTATTATTTATTTTTACTCTTTTTTTTTTTCTTTTAATAATTTGTTTATTTATTTTTTTCTTCTCATTTTTATAGAATGTTGGGGCAAAGTTCTGTGCCTTCTAGAATTCCAGTAAATAATTATTTAACTTCGGTAATGATAAATGTTTTATCTAAAAATGTTGAGGGATTCCGTATATGTTATTTAAATGCACGTAGCCTTAATGCAGAAAAGCTTGATTATTTGAGTTTTTTATTTGTTAATTCTTGTGTTGATGTTATCTGTGTCACTGAGACGTGGTTTAAGTCTGATATTGAGGACTTATTATATAAAATTACTAATTACAATTTATTTAGAAATGACAGAGTGACATTAACAACCGGTGGTGGTGTTGCTATTTATTGCAGATCCACTTTAACTTGCAAACTTGTGACGAAATCAGTAGGATCTAGTGTCGAATATGTAATTGTGAAAATATCTGATAATTACACAAAATGCTTAGTCTCCTGTGTGTATTGTCCCGATCGAAGTACTTCTCCTGAACCATTCTTTTCTGAGATCTCTAACTTTTCAGCACTATATGAGCACATTATTATCTGTGGGGACTTTAATGCTGATCTTTACAGACGCGATTCTCGTTCATATCAAGTCTGTGATTTATGTTCTTCATATGGGCTGTCAATTATTAATTTCAATGCAACGCGCTTCTCTCCTATTTTCGATCCTAGTGTCTTAGATCTCGTTATAGTTGCAGATAAGTCATCAGTTCTACTTTTTGACCAATTATCACTTGATGGCGTTTCCGATCATGATTTACTTTTTGTCACCTATGGTATTAGCTTTGGGCATAGAAGTTTACCTACAGAGTTTTCTTATAAAGATCTTAATGCAATTGATGCTGTTGCCCTTGAAAGTAGTATATCCTCTTCACCTTGGGAGTTTTGTTGGCTTGCTGTTGATCGAAACGACAAAATTAATTGTTTCCAGTCCATAGTTTCACATTTGTATGAAAACATTGTTCCCACGAAAACCGTTTCAATCAGAGACAAGAACTGTCCATGGTTTACAACAGATGTTGTGAATGCAATTAAATGTAGAAACAGGTCTTACAGCATGTGGAAGAAATCGCCAAACACACTAAATTGGAATTTGTTTAAATCTGCCCGTAACTGCGCAACACGTATCACTCGTGCTTCTAAATGCAATTACTTCAGTTCTAAGTTGAATGCAACGCTTCCATCTAAGACACTCTGGAGAAATTTAAGGGAGCTCGGTATTAATAGTACTAATAGTGGAGTCTGTGAAATTGAACCTGATGTGCTGAACGATCATTTTCTCTCTGGCGATGAACAATCAATTCATATTAATGCTTCTTTCAGGAGCGTAAGAAATCCATCACTGGAGTTACAGTTTAGTTCTGTTGCAGAATCAGAAATAATTAATATTATGGGTACGATTAAGTCCAATGCAATTGGTGATGATGGGATACCACTAAAATTCATTAAATTTATGTTGCCATACATTATTGGGCATCTTACTCAGCTAATAAATTTTTGCTTAATGACTGCAACATTTCCCCAATGTTGGAAATCTGCTAGGGTAATACCTGTTGCTAAGAAGCGTAATGCTAAATCTGCCTCCGATTATAGGCCTATTAGTATACTACCTTGTTTGTCAAAGATACTTGAAAAAGTAATCGCGAACCAAATTTCTTGTCATCTTCAAAGTAACTCACTACTCTATCACCTTCAGTCTGGTTTTAGACCTGGTCATAGTTGCTCTACAGCAATGGTCAATATAATGGATGATATAAGGACACATATTGATAAGCGCCATGTTACCTTTCTCTGTCTTCTAGACTTTTCCAAGGCCTTTGATTCGGTTAATCATAAGCTATTGTGCTGGAAGTTAGAACACTATTTTAATTTCGGCCGTAACGCAGTAAAATTACTAGATAGTTTCTTAAGTAACAGGCAACAAAAAGTTGATATTGGAAATAGGTCTTCTTCATTTAAGCATATCACGAAAGGTGTTCCCCAAGGTTCAATTCTTGGTCCAATTTTGTTCTGTATGTTCATTAATGATCTGCCGTCTATCTGTAAAAATGTTACAACTTATCTCTATGCTGATGATGTTCAATTGTGCTTATCGCGTCCTCTCAGTAATGTTCATGATCTTGCAATTAAATATAATGAAGACCTGTCCGAAATTTTGAGATGGTCTATTTCTAATGGGCTTGTTTTAAATCCGACGAAATCGCAGATTATAGCAATCTCAAATAAGTCGATTGATCCTAACCTTTTACCTGATATCTATCTTTCCAATACAAAAATTAGTTATGCTAATACAGTAACTAGCTTAGGATTCAAAATTAACTGTACCCTGTCGTCTAATGATCACATAAATTATGTTGTCGGTCGAATATATGGCTGCCTTAGAAAACTTTGGTTGACGGCAAGTTTTACTCCCACAGAAACCCGCCGCAAATTGGTAATCTCCCTGATATTACCTATCATTACGTATGCCGAGGTAGTATACAGTGAACTGGACTCTCTTTCTCAGCACAAACTTCGAGTTGCTTTTAATGATTCTGTCCGTTATATATATGGTTTGAAAAGATATGATAGAATATCTCAATTATCAGACAATATCCTGGGTTGTACTCTTAAGCAATTCCTTAAAGCTAGAAATCTAATTTTTCTTCACAACGTTCTTCATAGTAAAACTCCAGGGTATCTCTATAATAAATTATCTTTTTCGCGATCTCAGAGAACACTTAACATCAATATTCCTTCATTTAAGTACTTAAATTCCTCCCGTATGTTTTTTATTCACTCTGCAATGCTCTGGAACTCTTTGCCTATTCAAATTAAACAAATTCGAAATCCTAAAAGTTTTAAATGTAATGTTTTCATATACATGCAGCAATGATAATGTATTTTAATAATTCTTTCATAGTTTTTTCGTAATTTTTTGAATTTTCCTCACATAATTTTGTTATCTTACTTTGTAATTTAGTTATATATATTTATTATGAATTTAATTGTTATTATTCTAAATTGTTTAGTACTATAAAAGACTAAGTCTTATTGTACACCTCTTAACTTAATATGTATAATAAATTGAAATTGAAATTGAAATTGAATGTTCACTAAACAGGCTGCTCAAATATGCAAGACTCTTAATCTCAATAACGCTCCAGTCCACCTGTGGACAGATGTGGATTAAAGCTCACCCTTCTCGTTGGAAAGATTACGTACAAAATCGTGTAATCATTATTCAAGACACTCTTCCTACAGCTAAATGGCATCATGTATCCGGAAAAGAAAATCCTACTAATTGTGCCTCTCGGGGAGTGTCACCTCATCAACTCAGCGAGAGTCCTCTCTGGTGGAAAGGGCCACGTTGGCTCTCTCAACATTCAATTTCATGGCCAACAACTGTTTCACGATTAGAACACAATATTGATTTAGAAGAAAGAGCTCAGGTATCCACTACCCATCATGCTGAGGAACCTAAGATGTGGAATATAGTTGACCGATACTCAAAATTAAATCTTCTTATCAGAGTTACAGCGACATGCCAACGTGTAATTAAAATACTCCGGAAAGAAGCTCGCAGTCTAAAGAATCCACCGTTGACAACAGATGAACTCGATGCAGCTCGTATGTATTGGGTGAAATCAACTCAGAAGGCCTACTTCTCATCAGAGATTTCCACACTTTATCAAATAAGAATCCATTAATAAAATTAATACCTTTTTTAGATTCTTCTGGGATACTAGATACTAGACATCCTCTTATTTTGCCAAAAAACTCATCACTCACAAAAGTCATCATAAGACATGCTCATGAAAAGATGCTTCACGGCGGAGCTCAGGTCACTTTGGCATACTTGCGTAGATGTTATTGGATTCTTGGCGGCAGAACACTAGTTCGATCCTTAATTTTACGTTGCGTAATCCGGGCCAGACATCGTGGTATCACTGCAAAACAACGCATGGGACAGCTTCCTTCTAAGAGGAAGACCATTTCTCAACGCAGGCAAGACCATTTCTCAACGCAGGCGTCGATTATGCTAGACCATTCACACTCAGGACTTGGAGGGGACGCTCAGCTAAGACGTACAAAGGCTGCATCGTTCTTTTCGTCTGCTTCTCAACATCAACAGTGCACTTAGAAATTGTTACGGACTACTCAACCGAAGGTTTTCTCGCTGCCTTTAAATGATTTACTGGTCGCAGAGGAACTTCTGCAACTCTCTATAGTGACTGTGGAACTAATCTTATCGGCGCAGGCGCTGAGCTTCGAAGGCTTTTTTCATCTGCTTCTCATTAACTTGGAGAACTGGCAAATGACGGAACTCAGTGGTTGTTTAACCCCCCATCTTCTCCTCACTTTGGCGGTAAGTGGGAAGCTGTGGTGAAATCTGTCAAGTTTCACCTCAGACGTGTTGTCGGCGAAACCACGCTCACCTATGAAGAATTCTCTATTTTACTCGTGCAAATCGAAACAGTTCTTAATCGTGGCCATTATGCCCGCTATCAGATGACCCTGAAGACATCGACGCCCTTACTTACTTACTTACTTAGTTGGCGCTACAGCTCGAGGTGAACCTGGGCCTGCTTCTCGCAACCATTTGTGTGTGCGTGTTATAAAGGGTGATTTTTTAAGAGGTTGAGAACTTTTTTTAAAAAAAAAACACAAAAAATTCGAAAAAATGAATGAAATATTTATTTGAATCGATAGTTTGAACCTTGCAATTAAATGTTTAAAGATAATTTCATGCAAATGTTGACCGCGGCTGCGTCTCAGGTAGCCCATCCGCTGAGTCCAATTTTGGCATACTCTTTCACACATATCGGCCGGTATCTCACGAATGAATGCATGGATGTTGGCTTCCAGTGCGTCAATCGAAGCGGGCTTGTCCCTATAGACATTAGCCTTGACATACCCCCACAAAAAATAATCTAATGGTGTTAAATCGCACGATCTAGGCGGCCAATTGACCGGCCCGAAACGTGAAATTAACTGTTCACCAAACTCGCCTCGCAATTGCGCCATTGTTTCGCGTGCTGTGTGGCATGTGGCACCGTCTTGTTGAAACCACATATCATGCAAGTCAAGAACTTCCATTTCGGGCAAAAAAAAGTTTGTTATCATCGCTCGGTAGCGCCGAATCGACATTTCGCGGTGTTCTGTCACACTAGCTGATACGGCCGCAATATTTTCTTCACTACGCACAGTACGTAAACGTGTTGGTGGTTTAATGTCCAACAAAGTAAATTTGGTGCGAAATTTGGTCACAATCTTCCGAATAGACTGCTCAGAAGGTCGAGAATGCCGATCATAAAATGGAAGCAGCGCGCGATGAACATTTCGAACCGAGCACGAATTTTGATAGTAAAATTCAATAATTTGCAAGCGTTGTTCATTTGTAAGACGATCCATGGTTAAATTGCAAACCAAACTGAAGCTGTTTGACAGTGACACAAGGTACTAAACACACGTCAGCTGTCAAAACCAGTGTTGCCAAAACCAAACCAGCTAAAAAATCACCCTTTATTTTTGCACGAATGGAAGGGACCTACAGTTTTTTGCCGACTCCGAACGGCGAGTTGAGAAGCTCAATCGTGACAAATGATACTCTTTGATGCTTGTCAGACATTCGAAAGAGGTGGGCACTGTGAAAAACTTTTAGGTGTTTGCGGCGGGATTCGAACCCAAGACCGCTGGCTCAGCAGTCCGACGCACTAACCACTTGCGCTACGCCCTTACACCAGTGCATTTTCTCATTGGATCGGCAATTAACACCCTGTCAGAGCCGTCGCTATCCGAAATGATTCCAGTTTCAAGACTCTCTCGCTGGCAACACATCGGACGTATGTTGGATAGTTTTTGGACGAGATGGTCTTCCGAATAAATCCAGCATTTTCAATCTATATCCAAATGGAAGCTGGTAACAAATCCAGTACAAAAAGACTCATTCGTTCTCATCGTAGATGAAAGATATCCTCCTGCTAAATGGCTTCTTGGACGTATTTTGGAACCTCACCCTGGACGCGATGGACTTACTCATGTGGTCACCGTAAAAACCAAGTGCTCCATTCTCAAGAGGCCAGTTGTTAGATTATGTCCACTACCTATTGGACATTCAGAATAATAATAGTGTATTTTTTCTTCTTTTTCTCTTATTTTGCTAGAGTTAAAATCAATTATCCATACTTTGCTTTATTAGAGTGTTATAATTAAGTTATTAAGTAACTATCAGCCAATGAATTAGTACCACTGACTGTTGTTTTTTGTTTGTAAAAAATTAATTTCGTCACCTCTTCAAGGCAACGAGACGGGCAGAATGTTTGCGCAAAATGTTTTATCTGGCAATGCCCTAATTACTCTAAGCACTTGACCAGTAACTCTCCTGAGGAATTATTATCTTACGCAGCAAATAAAAGAAATTTATCGCTGAAATTTTATCGAATTAAGTTGTTTCATATTAATCCAAAAAAGTTTAGTTTATCAACACATTGAAACCCTTCTTCGAAGCTTACAATGCAATAAATACAATCGAGAATACAATTTAACAAAGTTCCTACTTCGGTATAGAATTACACTACATGCGTTTACAAATGAGCCCCCGTCCCAGTTGATGTTTGGACGGGTTATTAGATCACGTTTAAATTTGTGGGTGGCCGTGGCGTAGTGGTAGTCGTCATCGCTTGTCATGCGGAAGGTTCACAGTTCGAATCCAGATGTCTTCGAAGCATTTATTTCTCACGAAATAAAAATAAGTTAATCAGTTTCAGAAGTTAATATCGAAACCTACTGCGAAGGCATAACACCGGCAAAAGGATGTTGGATATGGCTAAAGAAATTGATCGCCCAAACTATAATAAGAAACATCTTGAAAAAACTCCTGTGAATCAGAAACAAGTACAAAAGAAATACACAACTCTCCAGTTATCCTGGACACCACCCATAGAGTTAGTTGAAATTGAAACCTATCATCTGAGTTTCCTACCACTATGTCGATCTGTCTGTCTCTCGTTCTCGTCCTTCATGTGCTTCCGCTGTGTGTAAAACATTAAAAGTGTATTCACATCCCCTTTAGCGTGTGTAGATTATAAAAAAAAAAAAATAGACAAAAGAATAAAAACGAAAATAAAAACACTTCAAGTATTAATACAAAAATAAATAAAAAAAAGCTTAACAGTTCTTGTAAAAATATCACAAAACGTTACTTTTTGCACGAAAATAAAAGAAAAATGAAACTGGTAATTCAGTTGCTCATAATTATTGCTAGCGAACATACAGATTTAAAAAATTAGCATGGATTGAAAATTTTGAAATCTGGAGCCTCGAAATGCTACCATGTTCATGATTCACTGTGTACCACTTTCAACTGATTCACTGTGTACAATGTTGTCATTTCGCAAAAACATGTTAATAATTTATAAAATATTTCACCAAAGTAAACAAATCGACAAAAATTATTAAGTCTATATAAACAAAAGTACGAATATTAAACTCAAATGAAGTTACAATACGCACTTTTTTAATAAGATCAGAAATAAAACAGACAAAAAAAATACTTACCTATGCAGAAAACACAAACACACGAGGATAACCACCTTCGATAATGCGATCGCGCAGACCGTTAGTCTGTTGCGAGGGGAAGTAAAAATGTGTTCTTTTCTCATTTCCAGATTAATTTTAAAATAAAAAGAGACATTATGAGAGCTATTAATTCACTGTGTACTCTGATTCACTGTTGACACCTTTACCCTATATCGGACAAATGAAATAATGCAACATTAACATTAAACAATGTGTGCAGCTTAAAAGCATATAGTCCAATTAGTTGGAGAAAATAGTTTTACATCTTCAGCACTCGGAACTGGTAGTGGTATTGCAATTGCAATCGAGCGTCCATGCAATTTTAACAAATCTTTGGTTTCGATTTGAACGAAGCAAAATGCTTCTGTGTTCAGTACAAAAACACTTGTAAATATTTAAAAATAACAGAAGTAATTTACACATTGCAAATGCATATTCTTTACTTAGTATTTTTTCTAGTTGGAATTGTAATATGTCACGGATAGTATTTCATATGCGCACAACAATAACAATATTATCTTCATCATTATTATCATTAAAAAAAACAAATCAAAACTTATTTTCATTCTGTTTTTATTGAATATTGAGTTTCTGTTGGCAAAATTATTTTCTACTTCGACCACCAGAGGTCAGATTTACGTTAAGTAGTCAATTTGTGGTTGTTATTCGCATCTAAAAGTATGCAATTTTTTTTACAATCACAACTGAACAAGGTTGTTTTATGTAATATGAAAAATTCGTTGAGTTGCGCAAAAGTGGAGTTGAATGACAGCCAACTCGAATAAATTGAGTTGTGTTATGGAATAGGGGCATATATTATGAGGTGACTTAAACCTGGATATTTTGGGTAATAAAATAGGCAATTTTCGGATATGGTCGATTCGATGAGCTTTCGGTTCGCAAACTCCAACCATCCCACAAATTTTTCCCCACATAAAACACCTTCACTTATAGATGTATTTTTACTATCTCAAGTCGAACTCATGGGGCATTATGACCAGATTGCATGTCCCGGTTTCTCACACTATGATTTAATTGTATTGTTTGTGAATATGTTTCCTTCTAGTCCGCCAGATGTTTTACATGAGTTTCGTCACTTTTCGTCAGTTGATGTTGCCTCAATTTTTTATGATTGTCAAAATATCGATTGGTCGCCCATTTACTGCACCTCGGATGTTAATGTTTAGGTATGCGTTCTAGAGAAAAATCTAGTTTTCTTGTTCACGTACCATTGAAAAAAATAAAAAAAAAATAGCTTAGAAATCCCCTGGTTCAATCAGGAGGTAAGAAAAGAGACGTGATTCACTGTTTTATAGATTCCGTAGATACAGATGTCCTTTAATATACTATGTCGAATACAAGCGCACTCGTAACGCAGTAAATTCTTTGATTCGCAAGAACAAATGCAATCATTATCAGACTAAGTTCAATACGAACAAATCAAGCGCCGAATTTTGGAAATCTATTCGCCAGGTCGGAATACGTAACAGTAAAGGACCTCCTTCCAATAATATCGACCTTAATGATCTCAATAAAAGATTTGTAAGCAATACTGCACAGAATCACAACCCGACAGAATTTTCTTATTTTGAGAATGATGCTACTTTATAGTCTTTTTCACTGCAATGTGTTGATAATGTTTGTGTTGGTGAAGCAATTTTCGACGTCCAGTTGTTCAAAATGATTCCGAAAAATACAGAGCTAGATAGCATCGCCCAAATCAACACTGACTTGAATTCCATTTATCTTTGGTCACAAAAAAATCAACTAAGTCTAAATGCCTCTAAGACAAAAGCGCTTAACGTATCTAGGAACGGCATTATCTCTCCACCTCCTTCTCTGCAAATTAATGACACAGCTATTGATTTTGTAGATAAAATTAAGAACCTTGGTGTCTACTTCAATCAGCGTTTAACCTGGAATAATGACATTAATTATATCGTTTCAAAAATATACGGCATTCTGCGCGGTTTGAGCCCAACAAAGAGATATCTACCCTTAGAGGTTAAATTAAAGCTTGTTAAGTCCTTTATTCTACCTCTCATTTTGTATGGATGTAAAATTTTCTCAAATCTAGATTCAGACTCAGTCAGGAAACTAAATGTTGCATTTAATAGCTGTGCTAGATATATTTTTAATTAATGTCGTAGAGATCACATCTCCACCTTTGCCAAACAAATAACCGGGTGTTCATTAACATCTTTATTAAATTATCGAACAGTTCTCGCTCTGCACAAAATTATTCATAGTGAAACACCTGCTTATCTGTTTTCGAAATTAAAGTTTGCGCGATCCTCAAGAACTCTTAAAATCATTCCTCCTAGGCACAAATATTTGGTAACCGGTTGAAAATTTTTCGTACATGCGATTCATCTTTGGAATTGCTTTCCTCAAAACATAAAAAGAGTACACAATGTAGAAAACTGTAAATAAGAGCTTTTTGAATGTTTTGCAAACAGCAACTAGTATCGTGATGATTTATCTCCTAAATGTTTACCATTTCTATTTTCCTTTCATTTTCAGCGTCAATTTCTTTCTTTAAATCTATTTATATGTATGTACATATGTACTTCCATTTTATTTTCACCATCTTTCTACATTTTCTTATTGAATTATTTAATTTCTACATTTCCTTTTTAAACTATTCAATCCTATTCTAACTAAAATGTGTAATATTTTAATATTCTAAATATAAGATAATTATCTTTTGTATACATCGTATTATTAAGTTAAGTTAATATAAATCTAAATGTATTTGTTATTTTATTGCCTGTGTAAGACAAAAAACTTAAGCTTAAAAATGTACAGAGATGTCAAATAAATAAATAAATAAAGGAATATTGCACTATTTAGTCGAATTAGATAACGGCAAAGTATGGCACAGACATTTTGATCAAATACGAGAAATTGGTAAGAAAACGGAAGCACAACCAGAGGTGGTGGACACTGCAGTACCACTGTCTGAAACCTTCCTTAAAACCTTACCACAACAAGAGAAAACACCGAAAGACAATTTCAATGAATTTACAGTAAATGAAGAAGCTGAAAACCTAACACCAAACTCCTCAGCTAACTCCAATGAAATTTTACAAGGAGACCATTCAACTGATGATAGAGAGAGGCACGTAGGCAAGTCGTCTTTTCCTCCTCTCGAGCAAATCAAATAAAGATATAAAGTATGTTGTAACTTCCCATTTTTTATCCTTCCATTCGAGAACACACAACACATAGGGTCTATGGTTTTATCGTCTTCTGAAGTAGAATCATCCTTATTAGGTTTAGATAGCAATAAAACGGCAGGTCCTGATAGGATCCCACAAATTGTATTGGTTAAATGTGCCTCATCTTTAGCTATTCCATTGACAGATATTTTCAACCTATCGCTATCGAAAGGAGAATTTTTAGATTGTTGGAAACTGTCTCACATTACCCCAATTTTTAAATCTGAATCTAAGCAAGAAATAACAAATTATAGATCAATTTGCAAACTCTACCTAAGTTATTTGAGAAAATAGTTTCTGAAAAACATTTTTTTATCACAACTATTTAAGTGAGATAAGCAATAAGGTGAAGTGAAAGTGTTATTTCCGAAATGCCCGACTGCAGTAAATGCAAAAAAATTATCTCCAGTGAAACCGGAATAAGCTGCGCGGGGGTATGTAACAAAGTGTATCACTCAACCGTTAAATGTTCAGGTTTGGATGGCTATACAAGCGGTGTATTATTAACAACAAATATGGTAAGATTTATGTGTGAAGATTGTCTTCAGTATATACAGAATGTAGATTTGGTAGTTAGGGAGATGGAAGAAAACGTCTAGTAAAAACATAAGCTATTTGAAACAATACAAAGAGGAATTTGAAAACTCACTAAGAAAAAACGAAATGGAAATGAAATCACTACTGGAGGCAATCGAAAATCGATATATGGAAAGGCTAGAAGAAATAAAAAAGGCACAGGAAATTGGCAAAAATAATGTTATTCAAATGAAAAAAATGTGTAACGCAACCGAAGTCAAAAAATCTGTAATGAGTTAAGAAACAATAACATTGTATGCAATGAAGTTAAACAAATTGTGAGCAATAACCAAGGATTGGTGGGAGAACAAATGTCATTTGCTGAAATTGTCAAAAAAGTGAGTGACAGAAACCAAGAAAAAGTGATGCCAATAATTCGAAAAGAAATGCCACTTATTATTAAATCTTAAGAAAAACAGAATAGTACTAAAACAAGGGAGAATTTAAATAATAAAGTGGATCCTGCTGATTTAAAAGTTTCGAATATTGAAAGTGCACATAGCGGGATTGTAATTATAGAAAGCGAAAATTCTGAAGAAAGAAATAAAACAATAAATGCAATCGAAAAAAATATGAGCGAAAATTATGAAATAAAGGTGCCAGATAAAATCAAACCGAGAATCCATATTGCAAATATGAAATTTAAAAATAATGAAAATGAAATTATTAATAAATTGCAAAAACAGAACTCTATAATCGCAGATAGTAAGCTTAAATTAATTAAGTATTTTGAGAATAAAAAGAATAACATAATCAGCTACAATGCCATCATTAAAATTGATGCTGAGTCTTTTCCAAAAGTATTAGAAGCAGAAAAGCTGAGTATTGGATGGGAGAAATGCAAAGTATTTGATGGAGTGGAAGTAATGAGATGTTTCAAATGCAAAGGGTTCAACCATAGATCAATAGAGTGTAAAAAAAATGACGAAACGTGTCTAAAATGTATGGAAAATCATAAAACAAGCGAATGCAATAAAGAAGCAATAATAAAATGCATTAACTGCAAAAGGGCTAATGAAAAGCTTAACCTTGGACTTGACGATAATCACACGACACTCAGCAGAATGTGCCCAGTCTACTTAAATAAACTGGATAACAAAAAAAAAGAGAATTGGATATTAGCAATCAAATGCCACTAAAGGCATTTACATTAATATCCAAGGATTAACAAATAATTTCGAAGAACTGGAAATATTGGCGGACAATAAACAGTATGACTTTATGATTCTATCAGAAACACATCTTACTGAGAATATTGATGAAAATGATATAAAAATAAATGGATTTAATAATATATCATGTCTTTCCAATTCAACAAGAACTGGAGGAGTCACAATCTACACAAGAAACAATTGGAAAATTTCAGATATAGTACAAAAACCCATAAATTTTCGAATATGGTTACTGGCATGCAAATGTAAGTTCAATAATATCGAAATGGTTATAGTTGCAATATATAGTTCACCAAATAGCTCCGAGAGGGAATTCTGTGAGTTTTATGAAGAAAACATTGAAAGTTTTACGGATAAGTCCAAAAGCATTTTAATCGCCGGGGACTTTAATATTGATTGGTGTAAAAACCTGTATAAACGTGAGATTGAACGTATTTTAAACGATAATTGCTTACAACAAAAAGTGGAAACCTTCTCAAGAATAACAGCAAACTCAAAAACTACGATCGATTATGTAATTACAAATATGTAGAATATAATGGTATATGCAGATTCAAAGAATAACCACGAAAACATAGAAATAAGTATAAATGAGGCAAATAATAAAACAAAAGCTAAGAACATTGTCGAGTTCATTAAGTACAATAAGGATAAATTTACACGTGAACTGAGTAAGCTTGATATGAAATATAAAACAGAATGTGATTTACACGAAAATGCAATGAGAATAAATACAATCTTCAGGGATACGGCAAAAAAATTTCTTAAAAAGAAAATAATTGAGACGGACAACAGAACCAACCAGTGGTTTAGTAACGAGCTTAGAGCCTTTAAAAAGATGAAATACAGCAAATACCTTATAGCAAAAAGTAGAAACGATAATGCTAGCTGGCATGAATATAGAAGAACAAGAAATCAATATAAAGTAAAATATGTTGACCCCAAAAATGTTTACATAAAAACCAAAAATGTTTACATAAAAACCAAAACAAAGCAAGCAAATGGACCAAAACAAATGTGGAAAGAAATTTAAACATTGGTACTAAGGCAGAATACAAAGAAAATTAAAAGTGTCAAATTTGAAAACATAGAATATGAAGATGAATCGCAAATAGCCAACAAATTCAATGTTCATAAGAAGTATAAATGAGATAAGAGAATCAATTGAAAGTGTAGAATTTGTTAACCATTTACCTCAAACCGTAAATTCATTTAAATTTCGTCAATTAACAATATGTGACCTGAGAAAAGCATGCGAAAGCTTAAAAAATAAATCGGATTTTGAAAAAATAAGCCCAAAGATGATAATTGATAACTGGGACTTAATTGGACAGACAATACTGCAGTTAGTGAACAAATCATTAGTTGCAGGTGAATTCCCGAGTCCATGGAAAGATTCGATGGTTACACCAGTTGAAAAGATACCAAACACGAATAAAAACGAAGAATTCCGGCCAGGTAATACATTAAGAATGATTGAGAAATAATTGAAACTGTGGTTAAACAACAACTGATGGAATATATGGAACACAACAATAATCTATCATAATATCAGTCAGGCTTTCGTAAAAATTATTCATGTGAGGCAGCAGTCAACCACATAGTTAACGAATGGAAAGATGGTGGAAACCGGAAAAAGACAATGGCGATTTTCTTAGATTTTAAACGAGCATTTAAAACCATCGACCGAGAAATACTTTTGAAAAAAATGTATAGATATGGAATTCAGAATGAAGAATTAGATTGGTTTCGATCATATCTAACAAATAGAACACAAAGAACAAAAGTAAATAGTAGTATGTCTGACTTCATTGAGGTAAAACAAGGAGTGCCCCAGGGATCAATTCTGGGAGCACTTCTATTTATAATCTACATAAAAGATATGCCAGAAATAATGAAATACTGCAAAATAGCTTTATACGCAGACGATACATTGATATATGCAGAAGGAATGAACTCAGAAGAATGCAAAACTAAGTTAATGTACGACGTTAGTCGGTTAGTAGTATGGCTCAAGATGAATAAATTGAAATTAAACGAACAAAAACAAAACTAATGGAGATAAATCTAAACACTGGAATAATAATCGAAATAAATGGCCAGCAAATTGAAAATGTAAAAAGTATAAAATATCTAGGAGTAATTATCGATAAGGGATTAAAAATGCATGAGCACGTGGACTACATATGTAAAAAAATAGGTTAAAAAAATTGGTTTCTTTAAACAGATTCGAAAACGTTTGGATATCATGACATCAATTATGGTATACAATACGATGATAAAACCGCATTTTGAATACTGTTCGACAATATTATTTACATGCTGCAACCAGGGACAAATCGAAAGACATCAAAAGCTACAGAATAAAGCAATGAGAAGCATACTTAGATGTAATAAACTCACACCGATACGGAATATGTTGGAAGCTCTAATGTGGCTAAGCATTAAGCAAAAACTGGAACTTAATACGCTCCTATACGTTTTTAAAATAAAGTATGGCGATGCGCCCAGTTATCTAACAAATGAAGTTAGACAAGTTGGTAACGACCAGCCATGTCAACTTAGAAATGCAAACGACTTAAGATTACGGCATCAAGTCTCAACATCTTCACAAAATACTCTTATGTATAAGGGATTAAGGCTTTACAATAGGTTACCTAATTATATTAAAAATGAAAATTGTTTTAGAATGTTTAAAAGGAAATGTATAGAATTTGTGAAATACAATGAAAATAACTGAAAAAACGTATCTAGGAATTTATTAATATTATTTTTGCTTTACCCATAAAGTATTTAAAATACTAATATTTATTTCTTTCCCTCTCACACAATAGCAGGAGGTTCCACAGAGCCTAATCCTTGGTGCACACCAGGGATAGGTACCTTCCGGCATTGTCCGAGAAGAATGTAATTCTTTGTAAATGTATGTACATAATTTTGTTTAATACAAAAAAAAATATTTTTAACTATATTTTCCAAAACTAACAACACAATCCCAAGCAGCTGCGTTTTAAGTGACAGTTAATTTGACAAAAAAATCTGATTAGCAGATGCGTTTCTGAAGCTTTTGGGGTTAAATCTTGCTTTACGTTGCCTAATCCAGCAATCTGAGACATTTTAGGGCAGGATGTTCACAGAGATTGTGACGCAGATGATATCACATGCCTGCTAATGTTTTATTTTATATCTTCCTTGTTAGAATTAACGAGTTTTCGGGAATATAGTCGTTCGGGGCAAGAGTGAGCATTTTGGACTTCGGGCTTAAATTCTGAAAAACTTACAACAGATAACAAACAAAAGTCTCTCTCTATATTTTAGGAACAAAATTATACAAAAATATTTTATATTTTTTTAATGTTTCATACGTTTTGATCAAAAAACCAAAGTAAGTCAAGTTGCGCACTCTTGCCCCGAAGTCAGGGTAAGAGTGCGCAGATGTATTGGTAAAAGTGCGCAACCATTTTAAATCACAGTTTTCGTAGTAGAAATGGCTTGAAACTGTACTTTCACTTAAACCAAGTTCTTTGGCAGCGTTTCATGGGCTGCTTCCATTTTAAATCAACTTATCAATTTCAATCAAGTTATCAATTTACTTACCGTTAGTGTTTGGTAGATACGAGGCATTTTTCTGGAAAAACAAAAACGGAAAAATAGTTCAGCTACGAGCTACCACCTACCGCCTACGACTGTGATGTGCTCATTGCATCTTTCGATAGAAGGTAATAGCCTAAAAATTGTTATTATTATAAAAAGTAAATACTGGGTAAGAAAGCACTGCAGTTGTTCATCTTTGGCGGTTAGTGAAGCACACATTTACTCATTTAGCGATTGTTGCTAATTCTTTCACAGATGGAGAAACTGGCACTGCGTACTTTTACCCGCTGCGCACTCTTACCCCAAACGACTCTATATGTTCTGTTGATCTAAGATTTGAAACACATCCCAATTCTTCTTCTGCACATGCAAACTATTTGTCTCTGTGGAGAGAATATTTTAGGGGTTGGTCCTCAAATTATAGTAAAAAAATATGTACATTGTTTATAAATCATGTCGTTACATTTCTTTATCACTTTATTCCGAGAAGCATAAACCTGAGGACACACATACAAACACTTTTCCACACAAAGTATCCCATTTCTACCTGCCCTAACCACACCAAGTGCCGATAAATGCCCATCATTTACTCATAAATTGTCAATTTGTAAGAATGAATTAATACCAATAACAAAAGTATAGTTATTATGAGTTCCTATGTAGAAAGTGCCCCAGGTCCGCATTGTCAGAAGGCCCCCAAGCAACTCAATATGCCTTAAGACTCGGTCATGTTCATGTTATTCTTCACACCGTGCAGAAAGAAGGATCTCGTCTCGAGATGTACATACATAATATGTAACATAACATATTATGTATATATGTATGCACATATAGGGTTCAGCTTTAGCACCGACACGCCATCATGCGGTGAGATAATTGCGTTGTCTCAGCGACGTAATTATTCATGGTCAATAAATTTGTTCATCCGTGCACGTCCAGTCGCCGGATAGTGTGCAGCAGCGAAAAACAAAACTGGATAACATGGACATTGATTTAAATAACAGCTATTAAGGATAATCGAGCGACCAGTGCTCGCGATGAGATTTATATTCGTTTCGAGGACAAGAGTGTGTTTTGAAATGGAATTTGAAAGTGGCCAACCAACAATGCATATTGCCTTTCTCCCTCTTAATCCGGAAATGCACTCGCCAACCAGTTAGTAAGTAATAAATTGTGGCGGATCTAATGCGTGCACAGCTGCGCAGTACTAATGTAATATGCATTTTAAAGTGGCGGCTATCCTGCCCACCCCTAATCCAATCTGTCCGCCATATAAATTTCAAAACACCCAAAGCCACCATCTAATAGCACACACCATATCATCTGTGTGTTCCTTTCGCATGTTCCTAGGTGTTGCCACACTGGGGCATCCTAGTGCGGTGATGCAACCTTCACCTGTTGTATGTTTACCGCCTGCCGGTGGTACTAATTGACAATGGTTCTATGCAGTACAGACTTATGAGAATTTCAGAGAAAATACCATAAAGTGATTAAGAATTTGGTATTACCTACATTGTATTTAGACAAGTACAAAAACAACAATTTTAATTTTTATATAACTCACTCATTTACATATGTAAAAAATAAAATAAATATTTGGCTTCAGCAGTCCTAGGTAGAACCAAGCCTAACTTCCCGCAACCATTGGTGTGCGCGCGTTATATTTTTGCACGAATGGAAGAGACCGAAAGTTTTCTGCCGTCTCCGAACGGCGAGTTGGAAAGCTTTACATGACAAATGATGCTCTTGAATGCTTGTCAGGCATTCGGAAGAGGTGGGCACTGTGAACAACTTTTAGGTGTTTGCGGCGGAACTCGAACCCAAGACCGCTGGCTCAGTAGTCCGACGCACTAACCACTTGCGCTACGGTGCCCACATTTACATATGTATATGTAATGTATAAATAAACCAAACATACATATCTACTTAAATTTAACGTTCGTAATAAATGGCCTTGATTATTATAGTTTGTCTCTAGTTTTCTTCATCCAAAAATTAAAAAAGCTTAAAGCTTAACTATGGCTTGAAATCCTTCGAAGCTTATTATGCGAAGCTTTTATTTTTGATGCAATCGATTTCAAGATTGTAAACGTCCTGTTGAACTATTTGCAATAAAATCATCTTTGCACATTGAACTTCTTCGCCCGCAGTTTGAAGTAGATGAGACTGATTCCAGGGATTTCAAAGCCACCCGACTATCCGGGAAAATTAAAAAGATATTACATTTCTCTTGTTCTAGTACAGTGCTTCTGAGATCGCCATAATTTTCGCTTAAAACACACTACAGTGATCAGGGAGGCGGAAGGAGAGATAGAGCTGTAATATCCTTAAGAAAAAACTTCCTCCTACACCATCGCTGGTTTTGGAGCCGAAAAAGGTAATAGTAAAAGAAATATAATACTACATTCAACACAAGATTGATCCAAAAAAAATCTCTGTGTATGATCTTATTACCGGACAAGTATTAATAGAACTACCACAAAATGCACTTTTATACCTCCGAAATCTATTTAACGCAATTTTCACTCTAAAATAATTCCCAAAGGTTTGGAAAGTAGCCAAAGTGATAGCAGTTCCCAATCCTGGAATAGACGCTACTCAAACCGCTAACTACAGGCCAATAAGTTTACTGACAATAGTATCAAAGCTATTCGAAAAAATCCTAAGGCCCCATTCAGACACGACCGAAACCGTGCGGTTATTTGAGAATGTCGATATCTTCATTAGATATATATATGTATACCTATAGCTAAACGCTTCCTGTTTCATCCATTAGTATTAAAACACTATTCATACATTATGTACAAACGAATCATAATATCATAAAAATTTGAAATTTCATTCAAACCGCACGGAAACCGCAAATTAAACTGAACATATATCGCAATAGAACTACAACCGCACGGTTTCCGCTCGGTTTTCGGGCGGTTGATTTGCGGGAACCGCGCGGTTTGCCAAATTGCCCGGTTGTGTATGAACGAATATAATACCGCATGATTTATGCCCTGTCTGAACGGGGCCTAATAGACAGACTACAATTCAATTTCAATTTAAAACATTTAATGTAATTGCGCATACACCTTAAAATTAATTATAACAACTTGCGAATTATCATTGTAAGAAAATTTGTTCTTCTCTTCTTTTTATTTTGTTGACATTCGTGACCTTACGTCAATTAAAAGGGCAATGCACTTCTTGCATTCGTCCCACGCATTTTTACATTGACATTCATTGTGAATTTTTTGCAAACTATAATCCCGCGTCGTGAAATTAAATACATATAATCTAATATATGTATAAAAATCTCATGTCACGGTGTTTGTAATCGAACTCCTCCAAAACGGCTCGACCGATTTTTATGAAATTTTTTGTGTATATTTGGTAAGCATGAGAGCTCTTTGTTAAATATATTTCATCCCGCTAGGTGGCGCTGGAGTCAAGTTATTAACAACTTCTATATTTATGAACCAAAAATGCTCATATTCATAATATATGTTGGTTCAGTGCCAGAAGTGAAAGATAGACCAAAAATGCTCATATTCAAAATATATGTTGGTTCAGTGCCAAAATAGAAAATTGTAAAATCTAGACCCGCTACGTGGCGCTGGAGTCAAGTTATTAGATCTACATTTATATACCATAAACATGAAGGTATGTATGTTTGCCTTTTATAGATTTGGAAACTACCCAACCGATTTTGGTAAAATTTTTAGCGTACGATTTTCTTAATATAGAAAACAATATAGCATCAGTGCGGTTACTCAACAACCACTGGTTTCGGGACCTGCCATACAAAATGTAATTTCAGGTGAAATGTGAATCATTTTGGTCAATTAATATAGACAGACAGACAGATAGATAGATAGATAGATAGATAGATAGACAGACAGACAGACAGACAAACAGACAGGCAGACAGACAGACAGACAGACAGACAGACAGACATACAGGCAGATAGACAGAAAAACAGGACATGACAGATAGATAGATAGATAGATAGATAGATAGATAGATAGATAGATAGATAGATAGATAGATAGATAGATAGATAGATAGATAGATAGATAGATAGATAGATAGATAGATAGATAGATAGATAGATAGATAGATAGATAGATAGATAGATAGATAGATAGATAGATAGATAGATAGATAGATAGATAGATAGATAGATAGATAGATAGATAGATAGATAGATAGATAGATAGATAGATAGATAGATAGATAGATAGATAGATAGATAGATAGATAGATAGATAGATAGATAGATAGATAGATAGATAGATAGATAGATAGATAGATAGATAGATAGATAGATAGATAGATAGATAGATAGATAGATAGATAGATAGATAGATAGATAGATAGATAGATAGATAGATAGATAGATAGATAGATAGATAGATAGATAGATAGATAGATAGATAGATAGATAGATAGATAGATAGATAGATAGATAGATAGATAGATAGATAGATAGATAGATAGATAGATAGATAGATAGATAGATAGATAGATAGATAGATAGATAGATAGATAGATAGATAGATAGATAGATAGATAGATAGATAGATAGATAGATAGATAGATAGATAGATAGATAGATAGATAGATAGATAGATAGATAGATAGATAGATAGATAGATAGATAGATAGATAGATAGATAGATAGATAGATAGATAGATAGATAGATAGATAGATAGATAGATAGATAGATAGATAGATAGATAGATAGATAGATAGATAGATAGATAGATAGATAGATAGATAGATAGATAGATAGATAGATAGATAGATAGATAGATAGATAGATAGATAGATAGATAGATAGATAGATAGATAGATAGATAGACAGATAGATAGATAGATAGATAGATAGATAGATAGATAGATAGATATATAGATAGATAGATAGATAGATAGATATATAGATAGATAGATAGATAGATAGATAGATAGATAGATAGATAGACACACGGCTGTTGGCTCCGGTCTTCACTGATGGAAAATTGTTGGCGAACATTTCATGAACTATTTTGAGCATAGCTCAGCCCCAGGATAACGCCGAAGGATGATTCATACCTCACATGAATCAGTGGAGAATTTACTATATTCACCTATATTTTTGTTTTTCATTTCGATTTTTTTTTTTTTTTTTTTTTTTTTTATCTGGATCCTGCCCCAAAGCTGATACTGCGACCTGAAAGATCTATTGTAACATAGGATACGAATTAGCCCAAGGGGCAAACCACCTTTCTGATAAAGGTGAGTAAGTCCTTGGTTGACGCATTTTTTTAATTCATAAGGTCTTAGCAGTTCTTTGTGTAGGGTACGTCGTCTGACCCCAAAAAGTGCCGGGCAATCACAGTGTTCGGCTGTTTCGACCTCTTCCAAACAGAGTCGACAATCGGTCTCGTTAGACAGGCCCAACTTGTTCAGGTGGTATCGTAAATGACAATGACTGGAGAGGAAATTTGTTAGATACCTAATATCCTTCTTATTGTGGCTTAGAAGTTCCCTGTGATGGGTATAAGGCTTAATAAACAATTTGGCTTGCCTAAGCCCCAGAACATTTCTCCAATGAGAGAGTCGGAGATTGTGTTCCCAATTGTTAACTAAGGCTGAGATTGTTGCCCAGTTTATGCCACAAAAGGGTTCTGGACCTGAGAATTTAGCAGTAGAGCCTGATCGGGCCAGTTCATCCGCAATCTCATTTCCTTCAATGCCTCTGTGACCAGGCACCCACCAAAGTTTGACCTTATTGTGGGTAGCTAGAGATTGGAGAGCATTGAAGCAGCACTTTACCAGTCTTGAGTCCACAGAATAGGAGCTCAAAGCTTTGAGTGCGGCTTGGCTGTCTGAAAAGACATTTATGTTAGCTCCCTTGATGCCTCTTTGTAGGTTAATCAAGGCGCAGATCTCAATGGCGTGGACCTCAGCTTGAAACACGCTGGGAAATGATCCCAGAGGGACGGAGATTCTAGTGTTGGGCCCGAAAACCACAGCGCCAACGCCAGAGGCCATTTTTGATCCATCAGTGTACCATATTAGACTTTTTGGGTCTAGCGTGGGTCCTCCGTTTGACCACGTGGTACGTTCCCCAATATGAACTTCGAATTTTCTGCCAAAGCAATATTCACTTATCATAAAGTCAGCGGCAGTGCAAAGCATGTCCTGATCGGGAATGCTGTTGATAATATTAAGGTGACCCGTAAGGCTACCTGGTTTGTACTTACGAATAAGTTGAAATTTAATAGCGCTTCTAGCGGCTGACTCCTAATGAAGATCTGTAATGGCGATATGCCAATTATAGCTTCTAGAGCTGCTGAAGGGCAGGTGCGCATGGCACCGGTTATACCAAGACACGCCATGCGTTGAAGCTTATCAAGCTTCTTGGCTGTAGTCTTTTCGAGAACCTTAGGCCACCAAACTAAGGCGCCGTACGAAATGATGGGTCCGACCATCGTGGTATACAACCAGTGTATAATTTTTGGATTTAGACCCCAAGCTCTACCATACAGTCGACGACTTGCCCATAAGGCCGTAGTTGCACGGTTTATTATAGAGTTGAGGTGAGGATTCCAAGTGAGACGCTTATCTAAGATAACTCCCAGATATTTGACCTCATTGGAATACTCAAGTGTGGTGCCTTTCAGGATGATTGGACCCAAGTTAATGATTCTTCTTTTCGTGAAAGGCACTAGAACGGTTTTACAGGGGTTAACTAAGAGCCCTTCCCTGTTGCACCATTCTTAAACGATTTGTAGTGAACTTTGCATCACACTCGTGATGGTGAAATCGAATTTACCGCTCACTATGATCGTAAGGTCATCAGCGTAGCCGATAGCTTCATATCCCGAGTTGCGTAGTTCAGCAAGCAAATCGTCGATCCCTCGTCATCGTATATAGCAAAGGAGAAAGGATGGCCCCTTGTGGGCAGCCTTTGAATGCCGTTACCGCCACCGAAATATCTCCTGAAGTCGATTTTATAATACGACTTTCCAGCATGGTCCTAATCCAGCTGTTGGTCGATTCTTCGATACCTCTTTGGCGAATGGCTCTTGAAATTGAGTCATAGCCAGTGTTGTCGAAGGCACCTTCAATGTCAAGAAAGGCACAGAGGGCAATATCCTTAGAGCGATGAACCCCCTCTATCTTATTGACAAGATGCTCTGCATGCTCTGTAGATTTACCTTTTCTGTACGCATATTGACTAGATTGTAGAGGAGAAGACCTATCTAACGTACCTCTTATGTGAATGTCCAGTAGTCTTTCCATGGCCTTTAAAAGCAAGGAGGTTAAACTGATAGGACGGTAGGATTTAGGCAGCTCGCTTGGTTTATTACCTGACTTAGGAATGAAAACTACATTAACCTCCCTCCAAGAGAGTGGGATGTAGCACCAATTGTAGCTGGCTCTAAATAAAGTGACAAGTGCAGGTAGTATAAGTTCCAGCCCTTTTTGGAGAAGTGCTGGGAATATACCATCTCCACCGGGCGCTTAAAAGGTCTAAATGAGCCCATCGCCCATTTAATTTTATCTGGGCTAAATAACCTGCCAGATAAACTGTTTGTTCTACTCTCAACAGCGACCCTATGATCTGTAAGGATAGAATTTGTGGTTAAACTATTAATGGACGAACCGGGGAAGTGGACCTGAAGTAAGGTTTCAAGAGATTCTGTTCGGTTCGTTGTGAAGGTACCATCAGCTTTCTTAAGTAACCCTACACAGTTTGTGTGATCCTTAGCTAGAGCTTTATGAAGACGGGCTGCTACCGGCATGTCAGTAATGTTTTCGCAGTGTTTTCTCCATGACTATCGCTTAGATCTTCTGAGTTCTTTATTATAAAGTGTGAGAGTGAACCTGTATTCTTCCCACCTTTTCGTTCGTTTAGCACGATTAAAAAGTTTCTTGACTTTCTTCCGAAGCGAATTAAGCTGGTCATTCCACCAGGGAACCTTGCGACTGTTCGTACTGGTTTTTGTGATGCAGCTGCTATGAAAGGAGGTCAATAACACATCTTTTAATTGGTATGCAGCTTCGTCAATGTCTCTTATAGAACCGATAGACGTAACTAGCATTTCTGAGTTTATGATAACGTTTTCACGATATCTGTCCCAGTTGGTTAGTTTAGGAATAAATCTGGCAGGTGCCTGATTCATTTGACCAGGTATGTCAAATCTGATGTGTTGATGGTCAGACAACGAGGCCTCATCAGACACATGCCAGTTTATAACAGTGTTTGCGATAAACGGACTCGCGAGGGTGAGGTCCAATACCTCTTCACGAATCGCGCTAATGAAGGTGGGTTTTGATCCCTTATTTAATATATCAATATGACTACTCATTAGATAATCTAAAAGGGACTCACCTCGTTTGTTTATGTCACTACTCCCCCAAACGGGGGTGGTGATGTGAAGTGGTGATTGTTTTTCCGGCAGAAGTCGATCAAATTTCGGACCTCGACAGGCGGTATTTGGTCCGAGTCTCCGGGGAAGTATGCCGATGCAAACACGATGTTGTGTGTTCCCCTGACCATCGGGATCTCAACAATAATAGCCGCTAAGTCCTTGCTGATAAATTCCGGAATGGGAAGAAAGTTAGTAAGGCTGTTAACTAAGCAACATGCCCTAGGCACTTGCTCCCCAAACTTATAAATCAACTTACAGGCATTATGCTTAAGACCTCTTATATGTCCGCCAATAGCCCAGGGTTCCTGAATTAAACCCGGGGCTATTTTCTCCTCGGCGAACCGCTTGCCAAGGGTAGCGGACGCACCCGGTATGCCGTGGGAAGGCTGAACTGAAACCAGAGGACGCCAGGTATCCGGAGTTCGCAGACTCGAGACTAAGCTCCATCTTAGCCATGCATCCTTTAGCGTATGCTGTTCCGCCGTGGATTAGGGATTTGTTAAATAGGGTTTACTCTCCTCGTTGCTCAACCTTGGCCGGAAGCCATGACACAGACCTTCAGCCGCGACCAACCAATCCGACCTGTAAGAGCACAACGCAGATACAGGACTTAATGGAAGGGGGAGGCCGTAGGAAGTGACATAGCGACCGTTGCTAAAAGAAAATTTATTTTATTTTGCCTTATTTCAGGCCCAAATCAATAGATGCCAGGGAAACCGATAATGCTGGTTAACAAAATGCAAGAAAACCAAGAAATTTCCAGGTGTTTCGTGAAGGAAAATAAACAAAAAATTTCTGAGTTTTGGAAGCAGCTCACTTTCGATTTGAATAGCGCAGGGTCACCAACCAGTAAAAAGTGAATTTGTATAGTATTGTTGAAATCTGGTAAAATATAAATCTATTAATATATTTAAACAAATGCTAAACATTTTTGCTAACATACAAGGGTTCACGCAAATCCAAAGGATTAGAATCATCTCTTAAATGTCTTAGAATCAATTTCACTTGGTTGATTTCTTCTTCCTCACATATAATCCTTATGGCTATGCTGTGCACCGTAGCGCAAGTGGTTAATGCGTCGGACTACTGAGCCAGCGGTCTTGGGTTCGAATCCTGCCGCGAACACCTAAAAGTTTTTCACAAATTTCAAAATTTTTTAACTAAGTAAGTAAGTAAGGCTATGCTGTGCATTTTTAATTAAATTCAAGTTTATATAAACTGTTTTCTTGCTTTAATAAGTATACAAATTGTGTGCAAACATTTTTCAATTTTTATTTCCCACTACTTGCCAAGATCACTATTGTTCGATATGTGACACCTGATTCGAAGTGAAATCTTGTTCGGGGGAAATTCAGAATAACCTTTTAGTATTTCGGGCGAGCAAAAATATTTTGGGTGAACAAAAATATTTCGGGTGAAATGTGTTCGGGCGAAATTCATAATAGGTCTGATTGCCTTCTATGGTAGTTTGCGATTTGTTTTATTTTGCTGTTACAAAATGTACCGGTAGGAGGAGGTGGGTTAATAATAGGATTAAGCTTTAAAAGAATGCTATTGCCTATCAAGCCGTCGAAACAGTCGTGGAATTGATACTATAAGAATTCAACATAAATGTCTTTGGCTTGTCTTGTACTTAACGCTTGTTTCGGCACTACGACCGAGAACCTTTAGTACATAATTTTGTGGTGGGATTTTCCATTTTGGACTGCAGACATTTCGATTAACGATGCTTAATTCTGCACCACCATCAATTATGAATCTTAAAGGTCTGATCTTATTTTGAATGACTATATAGGGCAGTCTCTTTCTTGGTTGGTCTGAAAATTTTGACGCTCGTTACAGTTCTCGCAAGTAACACAGTTATTAGACTCATTAAGAGTGATATCCATGGGTTCATTACTTTGCCTCGTTCTATAAGTCTGTCGAGATCGATCACTCCTAGTGAAATTGTTTTGTCGTCGTTGTTCACTGAGTCCGTAAGATCGAGTTTGTCCGTTCTGAAAATTGTTTGCACTATTACTATTGTTTGCCCTGTTACTATTGTTTGCCTCATTGTTATAATGATTATTGTTATTCCTAAAACTATTGTTTGTATTGTTGTTAAAACTGTTATTATTTCGAATGCTTTGGTTACGTGTTAAATTAAAGTTGTTTGTAGTGAAGTTCTGTGTGAAATAGTGTGTTCTGTGTCTATTAAAATGAGTCGTGCTTCTCTAAAGGTCTTAGGGTTTCGGGATTGGATAGGAAGTTTATTTATGAAAATTCTTAATGCCATTTCCTCGTTGCTTTCACTGTTATACTACAATGTTTCATCTGTCGATTTTATTCCGCGTTTTATATTTAATTTAGTTAGTAAGCTTATAGTATTTTCAAAAAGTGTTTTAACCGAACCGTGAAATTTTAATAGTTTAATTTCCTTAACCAAACTCTCAATGCATTCATCAATTGAACAATTATTCTGTAAAATTAATTTTATTTTCTTTATTTTTGTCTTATTTTGAATTCGAAAAAACCTCTCGAAAGAGGATCTAAATCAGTGGTATGGGTACAAAGAAAATCTACATTTTTAATGAAAATCTCTAGATCTTCGGGCAGACCCGTATAATTATCAATAGAATTTATTAATTGGAATAAATTAACCGCCATACCTGATAACAATAGAAACAACAGGATTTTTTCTGTAGTTATCTTGTGCTGCCAAGTGATTGTTGCTGCTGTCCGCCAATGTCTGCTGGTGAAGTGCCTGTGATAGAAGGTCGGTTCCACGATAGTGTTGAGGATGATGATGTTCAGGATAACTTGCTGATTGGTAAATGATAAGGCATCGACGAAGATTTTTGTGGAAAAAGTCGTGTAGAGGACCACGGGTGTAATATGAACCACGTGGTGGAGATAAAAACAACGAGTGCACTGGGGTACGCTGCGGCTGAATTTAGTTCACGATTGCGAAAAGTTGAAATAAATTTTATTGTTGATCACACTTTGCCTTTTTATTTAACTTTTATAAATTTGAGGATAACACTGTTTCACAACTAATTTCCATTTCATGTATTTAAAAAGTTGGAACAGGCACGTGATGCTTTCTTCCTTGAAAAAAATTCAACTCAACTTTTTTTCGCGCACTTTTTGTACTGCGGCCTTTTTTGTTTCCCGACTGCGCCAGTTATAAGAAAAACGCGGAACTAGCAAAGATTGTATGTGAACGAAATAGTATTTATTTTTAACATAATTGTATAATAGTTACAATTTTTATTTATTATTTAAATGCCTAATTTCGGACCACGAATACAAGGGATGTTTTTGGTGAAGTGACCATGAAGTAAGCGCGTCAAACACTGACTACCAAAACGAAGCTTAGCTTGGAAAAACATTATCGGCTAGCGGTTTCACTTCTCTGCTTCGTCTTCTAAAGAAGACCAAGTTTGAGAGAGAACTCGACTTGACGACGCGTGGCTGTACCTTGTTTACAAGTATAGATTTGATTTCCAAGAAAGCTTGTAAACAAGGTACTGTTTGTTAACAAAAAAAATAGACTGCTAGGATTTATGTGTAACAATATGTAAGCCTACACGAAACCATTTTTCTTTTCAACTTTGGTTCTCGGCGATGGTGGTACTCTTTAAGCAACATTAGCTAAGCTTAAGATACGGTATGTACCTGACCTGTATACTGAAGAAAAGGTGAAGTGATACTTTTATATATGTCTAACCTCAATATTTGGACGGCCGCATTGAAAGTTTCGATGATTGATCGATCGCGAAATTCACCACGATCATCACGATTCACGATAAAAAAATCCATTTCTTGTTCAATCATCCATACCGGCGTTCAGCGCGCGTATGGTCTCTGAGCAAGTGGTAAAAAATCGACCTACACATCCGATCTACTAAGACCACGTGAAGCCATACAGGTAGATCACCAGCAAGACAGCAGTACAACACCAGCAACACACCTGCAGAACACCAGCAACACCATCAGCACTTAGAAGCGGTCACCCCAATCTTCAAGGATTGCAGTCTATTGCAGTTCATCAACAACAACCAACCAAGAACAACGAGGAGCATCTGCACCAGCAGCCAGGAGCCCCCCACATGACTGTGTAATTGATCGCACCTGATCAATTATCGGAGATCGAGCTTTATTGCTCTCCCCATACGCACCTGACTTGATCCGTCACCTAAATTATTTTTAATCGGTCGCACAAGTCATTTTCATCATATCTTTTAACGCATACTTGAAAACTATTAATTAACAAAAAATCAAAAGCTACATAAGTATTATATTTTGTGTTTAGTAAGAAGGGTTCAATTGTTTAAATTTCTTTTAATTTCTTTCCAATTAGCATCATATTTAGCCAAGAAAAATATACACCAATATGCTGTGCACAACATCTTGGAGCATCGACAATAGTGTTGTGCTACTCATACATGGGGCACTACAAATGTCCCTGTTCGCGCAAGGAACCAAAAGAAATAAAGAGAAAAAAAAATGAAAACTAATTTTAATAGTAACACTGTATCGTGTACGTTAAAAAATTAAGTTTATTTTGCAGTCAAAGAAAAAACGTGGTTGTGCAAATGAAGTTAAGAACACGAATGTCCATTTTTCTCTTTTTCACCGCCAAAAGCGCCGAGTGATGACATTTCTTCATTTTAATGTTATCGGCACCAGATGTCCTCGCTGTCGTAGTCTTAGGTGGCGGCAACAGTCCCATACAACAAACTCAAATGTCCCAGCACCTCAAAAAAAATATTTGTACCACCTCAAATTTGTCACATCACGTCTGAAAAGACAGGACAAAAATTGTATGGCACTAATACAAGCATATAAAAGTACAATGGGCCTACAGGTCTACGTGCTTGTTGTCTCTAAGGAGACAACCCCCTTCCAAATACAATACAAGCATATTATAATCCCGTTTTTTAAAATCCCGACCTTAAAATCCCGACTTTAAAATCCCGCTTTTTTATAATTCTGCTTCTTATAAAAACGCTTCTTATAATCCCGTTGTAGTAATCTTGCTTTTGCAATCAGAACTATTTGTTTTATTTTAAAAAATGCCTTGCAATCAATTGCATGTTAAAAGATTTCGCGAGAAATTTTGAATTAAATTTTGAAATAATTTTGAAATTAATAAAATTAATTTAAGTACTCCAAAAATAAATGAAATAAAACTCAGAAGTTCTTCATTAAAATATGTACATACATTTAAATATTAATGGAACAACCAAATTTATTTTATGTAATTATGTTTTTCAGTTGTATATTGTAGGCGATATGACGCAAAAAAACCTGATTTGGACATATTTTTCATAATTTTCCGTTTATTTTTTCGTTTAAAGGATTATTACTTTCTTCTTTCATAGAAAATGGAACAAAAAATATTAAATTTTGAACGATGAATTTGTTGAATTACGAAAGTGGGATTCTGAAAAACGGGTAAAAGCGGGATTTTAAGACGTGGTATTTAAAAAAACGGGATTTTAGAAGACGGTATTTTAAAACTTTTTTTCGGGATTCTTAAAAAACGGGATTTTAAAAAGCGGGATTCCGATACGCTCCCCTTTTTTTTGCGGGTAATCATTTATTTTTGTGTTCTTTTTTTTTGCTGCACCTCGGTACGTTGAGAAGAAATTGCGTTTTGGTCAAACATAATTAGTGCATAATTAGTTGATCAGCTTTGTTTTTGTATGCATTTTTCTTTTGATTTTGTTATCAGAGTGCTACCATAAATACGAAAAGCACTATCAATGTTTTTTTTTTCTCAATAACGATCTTGGAGTGTCGATGTTTGTGATCTCCAAATTATTATGTGCATACATATGTACAAAAGAAGTGAAATTGGAATTTAAGTTTAATAATTCAATATCAGTTGATTATTAATTTAGTTTTTATTGAATTTTAATTGATTGACATCTAATTTTGATAGTTTGATTTGGAGATGTGCGAAACTTCATTAGTGGAAGTATTCTTTTGTTAAGTTAATTTTTTTCTTCTTAATTATAGTAATATGTATTGAACTTTTTAATTTTCAATAAATAATTTGTTTTACTTTTTATATTATGGTTTAATTCTTATGTTTTTATTTGGTTTTTGGATTAGGCTGAATAAGTTTCAGTATGTTTAGGATTTAAGTCTTGTTGTGTCAGTGGGTGTTAAGGTGAAATGTGTATCAACGAAAATGTGTGTGATATTTGATAAGTCATTCACATTTACTTTAGGGGCTATCGCGAATGTTTTAAGAGTGGAGCGGTGGCCTAGGTAGTCCTATCCTATCACAGGATAGTGGACAGTGGGAGGGTCACACTCAGGTAAACCAAATACATCTTTAGGTTTACCAATTTGTTTTGGATTTCAATTAGACTTTTTTCGCGGCTCTTTCGATAATTTTTTTTGAATGTTACTTCTCCTAGGCATGTAAAAATGTACAGTGGATTAGCGGCGAGTGCAAGAACCCACCCATTTCGACGAGCTAGATTCGTGCTATAAGCAAGCATGCCTACCCGCACTTCGTCGACTGAATACCCCACCTAACCACCTATCGATTTCTGCAGGATTTCCTGTGATCCTGGAAATTGATGGGATCGCCAAAAGTTGTGTTTGGTGGGACCTGCATCCGTTACAGAGTGTTTGCCTACTGCAAAAGATTTTTAGGAAATTTTAAAAGAACTTTTTCGAAAAAACACCGAAAAGAGAATTTGTTGCTGGGTGAATTCTCAGTTAATGAGTATGAAGCAACTGTATCGAGAATCATATTTTACATCCAGTGCAGTTCTTTCCGAGATGAATTGATAAGTCTACAATCCAGAAATGCGTTCGTTAAATCCAAAAGTCGAATTAAAAAACTAAATCCATTTCTACAACACGATTCCGTGGTACCTTTCGTGATGCGAGTCGGAGGACGTCTAACAAATGCAGAGTTACCATATAATGCTAAGCACCCTATATTGCTGCCTAAATCTCACCTCTTCACAAAGAGCTATCTAAAGCATTTACATCAGAAAAACTGACATGCGGGAGCTCAAGCGTTGGTGTCCATTTCAAGACAGAAAGTTTGGATAATCGATATATGAAGTCTGGCGACCAAGGTGGTTCACAACTGTTTGCGATGTTTTCGAATGCGTCCAATATTACGAGAGCAGATAATGGGTAATCTCCCAAGTTCCAGTTTGTATTGCACGTCCATTCTCAAGTTCGGGCGTAGACTTCTGTGGCCCTTTTCACACCAGTTTGAGGATTCGAGGATGTCGTACCACTAAGGCCTTTGCCACACGAGCGTCTTTTTTGAGTATATAGAAAACCAATAGAACTGTTCACACGAGCGCTCGCGACCAAAAAGGCGCCGTGTGTACATTAGTCTTTGTACTCAGGACGCGCGACCAAATGGGAGCGCGGAAAAAGACGCTCGTGTGGCATTGGCCTAAATCATACATGGCAGTTTTCGTCTGCTTTACAACGAAGGCGGTACATTTAGAAATAGTGTCTGATCTATCGTCGAAAGGATTTTTGGCGGCATTGAAAAGATTTGTCGCTCGTCGTGGGATTTGTCGTCACCTCTATTGTGATAATGCCACCAATTTCGTGGGAGCTAGCGGGAGTTGGCGGAGCTACGGAAGCTGTTTTTCAATGACCATACTCAGTCTTCGATTTTTCGGAGTTGCGCAGAAGACAACATAGAATTTTAGCATATACCACCTCGATCGCCGTATTTGGGCGGCTTATGGGGGTCGGCTGTTAAGTCGGCAAAAAGTTTGCTGATCAGAACGTATGACTCCACAACATTCAGCTTTGAGGAACTTTCGACGGTAGCAGCAGAGATTGAGGCCATACTCAATTCGAGGCCTCTCACGCCACAGACAGCAGACCCGAGTGATGAAGAAGTGCTGACGCCAGGGCACTTTATTATTGGCGGTCCTCTAAATTCATTTGTGGAGCCTGATTTCACCAATGTGTCTCTTTGTGCTATTCGTCAGCACTTCTGGAAGCGCTGGTCTCGAGAATACATCTCACAGCTACAATATCGGCATAAATGGAGTTCTGCCTCAAAGGATGTGCAGTTGGGTACGATGGTACTCGTTTCCGATGATAACCTTCCTCCACAAAAATGGCTCCTCGGACGCATTGTGGATGTTATACCTGGAAAGGACGGCCATGTTCGGGTTATAAGCGTAAAGACAAAGAACGCTGTCATATCCAGGGCAGTACATAAGGTGGCGCCACTTCCCTTCGAGAAAGAGTCTTAAAGCATCTTATTGATCTTTCAAAGGCGGGTATGTATAAAAACTTTTATGTAATCATATCCTAAATTTCCATTTGCTACTTTCCATAAATCTAGTACTTTTTCAATAGTTTTAACGAAATATATCTCTATATACATATGTAAATTTTCGAGTACAGTCCACTAAGAAAAACTAATAAAACGATTGTAAAGGGAGTCTTTTCTCCGAGAAGTTGAACCGTCGAGGTTGAAATAGAATATTGAATTCTTTTTGCAACGAAAGTGTAGAGTTTTTCTTTGTTGTCGGCCTAACAACTATAATTCGGATTAAAATTAGAATTAAGATTTAAATTAGAATTGAAATTATAATTGGAATTCAAATTAGGATAAGAATTTGACTTGGGTACTTGAAATCGAGTATTTCTTATATTAAAAATATTCCCGGTCTTTGTATTAGATCTAACGTTCATATTATTATAATTATTTTTCCTTTGCTGTACATCTATGCATCTAGAATCATCTAACATTTTAAGTCTTCAGTATTTATTATGTATCTCAACAATACTTGCATTCTCATTGATATGAGCTCTAATATTCCCATCTATTTTTTCAATAAGAATATCCCTTAAGTCTCTATCTACATTTCGAGGCGAATAAATTTCAGGTTTTTTCGGATCGAAATCATACAACTCATTTGTTTTATAACTTAAGGATCTTAACACATCAAACAGTTCACTTAAAGTGCTTACCTTAGTTAAAATATTATTCTGCATAGCTTCGGTTCGCTGCTTTGATATGTCCACAATTTCGTTCCATGTTGGATTGTCTCCTAGAGTCCGGATGCATTGGCTTGCCTCTCCTTGAAGTTTTTCATGCACCACAATTTGCAAACCATAATGCAATAATTGGGTGTTGTTGCCGCACAATGAAAAAATCGTTTGTACTGACTTAATGTATGATAGGGAATAACCATCTCGTCCGTTGAACGCCTATAAATGTCTAAATTGATTTAGGACTTGATCCGGAGATAGCAAAAGTCTCTCGCTTGGAATCGGCTGTAGCGGAGCTTGTTGCTGAGCTTGTTGTTGAGATTGTTGCTGAGCTTGGTATAGATTACGCTCTAGTTGAATTCGTTCCTGTTCTTGGTGTTGATGAAGCTGTTGTTCTTGTTGCAAAACAACTTGTTGTAACTTACGAATTTCGTTTCTTAGATCATCCATCATTTTGATCGAAAAGTTGATTTAATTTTCTGCGCATACAGAACTGTTTTACGTTGAGTATACAATATGTTATATAAGTATTTGCGTATTCTGTTTTCACTTTTATTCTCATTTATTTTATAGTATTATTATAATCTTTCCTCGGAGTGACGACTTCTTAATAACTACCTTTCTTAATTCTAGTTTACAAAAAATTACCTTACAAAATAAAAGTCGCTACGTCATCAATAGTCTTCCGCATTCCTTTCTCACGGTACGATGTTTGCACCGATACCTGAGTCGACACCCGAGTTGACTTGGTACTTCTGCTTGATCAGCTCGAAGTCTTGGGAAGTATGCAAAGTATTTGAGCTCATGTCTGGAGCGTCAGCATTTTGGAGTGGAGAACTGTGGGAGTGTATTGATAACGTAACTCGCGTTAGCAAAATTTCTAGTGGAGTAATTCCGCGATTTCGGGAAGTAATTCCGCGATTTTGGGGACGAAATACCGAACGGTTACGAAATTTATAACTCAAATTTCATAGCAGCGCGATGAAATATTGACATAGTGATTGCTTATGTTCCTGGTCAACTTTTATACAGTAAAACTTGTGAATAGTGGAATCTGCGAATAAAAGAATCTTGCGAAACCTGGATAGTGGACATTTTTGGATGCCAATTTTGGTTTTTTTCATACAAATTCACTCTAATGTAGTGGAAACCTGTGAAATCTGAATAATGGAAAATTTTTCAATGAATTTCGTTTTCTTCCCATCCAAATTCACTCTTCAATAGCGGAATCGAGAAATGAATGAGCCAAAAGTCATTAAAATTTTGTCAGCTTCGTTTTCTTTTTCGAGAATTTTGACATTTCAATTGTTTCTTTTCATGTGTGCCTCATTCTGCTAGCGGCTAGATTCAACAAGTACAATTCTGAACTCCGATATCGAAATTGATCGAAAAATATTAAAAAAAAATAGGTTGCCGATAGTGGAAAAACTTGCGAATAGTAGAAATGTTGCGAATAGTAGAAAAAAAATGTGCACCAAAGCATTCCACTATTCACAGGTTTTACTGTATATGTATACACTTTCTATCCCGGAAAATGGCACGGTTTTCAGAAATTAGTGAAAATACTGCATATTGGGAGGGAAAATTATAGTTATACAGCTCTAACTCAAAAATGGCTCATCTGATTGAAAAACAAAAAAAAAAAAATAGGTGAAATTAGTAAATTTGTCCTTCGTTGTCCTGAAGCTGAGCAATGTTCAAAGCAATTATTCAAAGCATCGCCCACAATTTTCTTTCAATGGAGACCACTGCCAGCAGTCGGGCAGCAGTGGGTATCGTTGCAATAGTGTGTGTGTGAGTATATGTGCACTCTCTAACTTGATCATAATGCATTATGTTTCAATGTTCTGCAAACATTATCACCATTTGCGGCTCTCGCACTCAACCAATCTTAACAAATGAGGTGTCAAAAGAAATAGGATTTTCTAGAGCAGTGATTTGGATTTTTAGTTTATAAATATTATAAACAATCTCGCATGTAGAAAACCTACAACCTATTTACGAACAAAATGGCTTCCTACTAGCCTCTAGTGTCCTAGTGGCACCTTATTGCAAAAAATAAGAGCTACTTTTCGTGATAGAGATCCTGATAAATATTTAGATTAAGTGTAAACAAATTGTTTATATTTATAAAATCAGAGTACATTTCGTCATTGCTCCAAGACATTATTTTCTTTAGACACCTCATTTGTGAATGTCAATGTAGTAGTTACGTGGAAATAATGTTTTTCCATAATAACTTCATTCAAATGTTTTTTTCAAAATTATTTGTACTGATGAAGCCTTCAATCAGTGTTAGAATCATTGAAATCGGTGCAGAAATAAACTCTCAGGAGGAATCACAAGCTCTTGCGCTAGCGATTTAATTACATAGGTATATAAAGATGGATGAGGCGGGTTTTTTTTTGTTTTGTTGTTGTTGTTTTTTTACACACCCCATTCGCGTGATGTTTACACATAGCTCGGGACTGTTGGATACAGTCGCATAATTTTTTTTGAAACTACGTAGCGCAAGTGGTTAGTGCGTCGGACTACTGAGCCAACGGTCTTGGGTTCGAAGCCCACCTCTTCCGAATGCCTGACAAGCATTCAAGAGTATCATTTGTCATGTAAAAGCTTCCTAACTCGCCGTTCGGAGACGGCAGAAAACTTTCGGTCCCTTCCATTCGTGCAAAAATATAACGCGCATACACAAATGGTTGCGGGAAGCAAGGCTAGGAACTAACCGCAGCCGTGGTTTCTGCCGACACTTGAGTGAATATCACCACTCGATTTTTATTTTGTTCTACTATGTTTTCCATGTTTAATTTTTTTTTTAGGCTAGTGTCATTCTATTTGGGTTTACCTAGTTTTCCAACGAAGTCGTACTTAAACCCCTCCACCGCGACAAGGTGAAACGATTGGGGGCTAAATAGCCATCCCATCATCTTTCTTCATCTTTTTTATGGTGAAGAAAGAATTTATAACTGAAATAAAAAATAACAATTTTTTTAATATTTTTAAATGGGTCTTCAAACCTCAAATTGAAAAAATTGGGGCGGCATCTGAAAACGTTTTTCTAAAAATTTAACAGTCGCAGCCCTGAGTAGTTACGAAACTTATCAGTCTTTTAGTTGTAGCATTAAACGGCACAATCCACAAACTACAATTTAGTTGTTCATTGTTTTTGGAACGTCCTTGCCGAGAGAGAGCGAAAGAAATCACTTTCACTTTGTCTTACAAAGTAAAATTTATTATTTACCTTTATCACGTCAGAACGAAACCGCATCCATGGATCGTTTTGATCGCTCATAAAAAAAAACACGGGAACTTCGTTGAACAATATTCCGCCCCCAACGGTGTGCTAGGCAAAAATATACCCTGAAATATACCCTATTGAAACGAAGAAATCAAATACGAAACCTTCGTACTCTTACTTATCCCTTTGTATATGCACGCTAAGAAATCCAATTAATTACGGTGTCCGAATGTCGGCGTTTCCAAAAATAGCATCTTTTCACGCATCGCCAAGCTGGCCGCTACTCTGTAAAGGAGTGAGTGCGTCTACAGGATAGGGCCATAGTTACGGTGCGGCTCTTGGCATGATTCCAGTTAATAATTTTGTTAATTGGTCGACCTTTTGACCATTTACCATTTTTAGCTCCCTCCCCCCTCTGTCTCGCTCTCCAGATCTGTAGTCAGTTGTTGGTCTTTGTTATTCGGAATTAAAAATATTTTTCAACGCACTGAATGCCCACAGAGTTGCACCGGAATTGCACATTGAACGTTTATTGTCTTGGAGCTGCGTGTGGTTAGTGTAATGGTACCAGTACCTACTTCATACGTCTTATAGAGGGGAAAAAAAAATTAAATAAAAAATTAACCCATATGGGAGGATATCTCGTTTAGGTTTTTAATTAAAATGTTTATTCGCCTTTGGGTCGAGATGCGGTGTGCCTGCCATGGGAATATTTATATGTAAAGCGAGTTGCTTGTAATCATAGCCGTATAAATAACCGACATTTTGTTTAATTACGAATATTAATTAGATGATGGTTTATGGGGATTATCCATGGTGGTGTTTTTAAGGTTCGCAGCTTGTGTTGTTATAAATGGGAGAAAATATGACCACGAAGTGGAAGGCGGTATTATATTTTGCTCAATTTGTCATGACCTTAGGGGACCACTCGTATATGGGTTACTGTGTTATGGAATCAAAGTATCAGGAGGTGCATAAAAAAGAGATTTAAGAATCCGGTTTGACTTCATTGAAGGTTTGGAGTTGAAAAATTATGGCAAGATATGATTTCAATAATTTGTATTATAGACTGGCTGCTTCCCGCCCCAAAAACAGTCGCGTTACTTATCTATCTATATCTTATCTATATCTATACTATTTATAAAGACGTAACTACTTTTATGTATGTTCCAGTTAAACTCGGGAACTAATAAACGGATTCTGATGAAACTTTTGCTAAAATATTTGTTGAGTTCCTCTGTAATGGATTTGCTATATATTATCGCCCTTTATACCTTTAATTATATAAAAAATTAATTTTTTTTTTTGTATACTTAGAATTTAAACATGATGCACTTTATGTGATAAAGCCTACACCCATTTCAATGAAATTAATTTGGTTGATTTCAGCATTTCTTACCAAAGACTTTAGGGTATAAATCATTTTCCTACGTTACCTAGAAGCTAAGAAATAGACATAAACAATAGAGAAGAGAGAAAGACTAAGCACATAATACAATTACTTTACGGTAGGTGAACAAATATTAAGGACAAAAAAAAAACTAATCTAATATATAAAAATTAAAGTTTTTTTGTTCGTCTTTTATGCATTCGCGCATCGTTCATCTGATTGCGAAGAAACTTTGGCAAGTTATTATCTGAACCGCGTCCGAAAATTCCTGGAATCGGTTCAGTAGATAGTTTCAGAGATTACCCCTTACATACAAATTTCAACTCTTATTTCAGAAAGCTACCCCGGCGTGCGTACAACTACTCCTTTTTTTAATGATATATGGATATATGGATGAAGTAAGATGCAGTATGACTCTACTACGAGTATCATAAATCAAAATATTGAAAATGATGCTTAACCTACCTCAGTACCACTCCGCTATTGACCTGCATTTGGAACCCAATGTGATATTGATTGTAATCCCTGTGACCAGTCATTTGAGAGTTTTAAGGTCACTTCTGTTTATGTACTTTTTTAAGAAGGTAATGGCAAATGAAAATAATTCACAGAATTGAAGGTCATTCATCACAGTACCAAACGCGGTGTCCAAGTAATAAGGCGCGTGTTGTGTGTGGATATTTGGGGGGAGTGGGCGGGGGGTTTAGGTCTACGCAACATTTTTAAAATAATGAACGTTTGACAGATTTTTCAAACAAAATCATCTTCAGCGATGAGGCGTATTTTTATCTTAATGGCTTTGTTAACCATCGAAATTGTCGTATTTGGGTTTCAGAAAATCCGCAATTGATTGTTGAGAAACAAGTGCATCCACAAAATGTCACTGCATGGTGCCCATTTTGGGCTGGACGCATTATCGGAACATTCTTCTTTGAAGAAGCGGCAGTTGATGTGGCTCGCTATTGCGACATGATAATCAAGTTTCTTGTGCCTAAATTGCAAGATATGGGTATGGACGACATGTGGTTTCAACAAGAGGGTTCCTTTACTTACTTTATGAATCGATAAAAAAAATAAGAACCGGTGTTTTCTATCAAAATTACTCCTGCGTGAACTTTGGGACACCGTTTACTTTATACATATATACAGGGTTTTTCAACAGGGACGTCATATGGTCGTCATAATCGTCCTAGCAGATCAACAATTGAGCGTCTAGTGGAAACATTTAAATCCACAGGCACAGTACGAAATGTTCCCGTGCCAGTGAGACAAAGAAGTGCCCGTAGTGTCGAGAATATTGCTGCCGCTGAGGCTTCAGTTGAAGAAAGCCCAAATGTATCTCTCACACGTCTTTCTCAAGCGTTGGGCATCTCTGTGACGTCGTTGTGGCGAATTTTGCGAACAAATCTTGGCCTACATCCTAACAAGATTAAACTGACGCAAGAACTGAAGCCGTTTGACCACCAGAAGCGTCGTATGTTCGTGAATTGGGCTGAGCAACAACTTGAAAATGATTCGGATTTTCATCGAAAAATCATCTTCAGCGATGAGGCTCATTTTTGGCTGAATGGCTTCGTCAATAAACAAAATATGCGGTATTGGTCAGGCAGCAATCCACACGTACTCCATGAGTCATCATTGCATCCCGAAAAAATTACGGTTTGGTGTGGTTTATGGGCCGGCGGCGTCATTGGGCCGTACTTCTTCCGTGATGATCAAGACCGGCACGTTACTGTGAATGAGAATCGCTACCGTTCAAAGATAACCGAATATTTTTGGCCCCAATTGGATGATATGGACTTGGAGGACATGTGGTTCCAACAGGACGGCGCCACAAGCCACACAGCGAATGTCACAATCAATTTATTGGAAACCAAGTTTGGAGAACGTGTTATCTCACGAAATGGTCCAGTCGCTTGGCCGCCTCGCTCGTGCGATTTGACGCCGTTAGACTATTTCCTGTGGGGCTACGTCAAGTCTATGGTCTATGACTCTATGCCAACAAGCCAGTGACGATTGATGAGCTTCGTACGAATATCGAACGTGAAATTGCAGCAGTATCGGCCGATTTATGCTTGAAAACCGTCGAAAATAGGGTTCAGCGTCTGGACTTCTGCAAGCGTGTCCGTGGTGGCCATGCAAAAGAAATCGAGTTCCATGCATAATAGCATCGAACGTACTTTCACAGGAATAAAGAATTTCATTGATATCCAAAACCGTTTTTGTTTTATTTAAAAAAAACTTTTGTAGCGCTCTTATTGAAAAACCCTTTACCTACAGTGAACTCTCTCATGATCGGATACTGACGGTACCGAGAAAATTTTCCGGTTATGTGAGGTATCCGGTTATGGGGAAAAAAATAAATTGACATTCTTAAAAAAGCACCGTAGCGTAAGTTGTTAGTGCGTCGGACTACTGAGCCAGCGGTCTTGGGTTCGAATCCCGCCGCAAACACCTAAAAGTTTTTCACAGTGCCCACCTCTTTCGAATGCCTGACAAGCATCAAAGAGTATCATTTGTCACGATTGAGCTTCTCAACTCGCCGTTCGGAGTCGGCAAAAAACTGTAGGTCCCTTCCATGCGTGCAAAAATATAACACGAACACACACATGGTTGCGAGAAGCAGGCCCAGGTTCACCTCGAGCTGTAGCGCCAAACTAAGTAAGTAAGTAAGTAAGTAAAAAAGAAACTCAATAAACATTTCTATTTTTTTTATTAATTTTATTTTATAAACGAACTCATTTTTATGTGATAAACACAAATTACTGAAAAATACTAATTTCTGGCACATACATTTAAAATACAAACCTATTTAAAAAATGCAATAGGATTTATAAATGCACATAGTTGTTGAATAACACGTTTGCGGACAAGACAGCATATGACGTCAATGGTTGAGGAAATTAGCGGGCCATGACATACATACCTATTTAGGAATGTTAGGACCCTGACGAGAAATACAGGATGCTTCCATATTCCGGTATTATTTGTCTTATCAGAGACAAGTTTTCACTTCACTGTGACCAGCGGACTCATTTTTATCTTTATACAAAATTCGTGCATGGTTTTTTAATCATTTTTGTCTGACGAAAAATCGCTTTTACTATAACTTCTGTTGATTGTACGTGTAAAAGTAATTTTACATAGTTCTTAGAGAATTAGCAAAAGTTTTGAGAAAAATGCATTTTAAGTAAAAAAGTAGAGCAACAAATTTTCATAATTTTGAGTTTAAGGAGCTATAGCTCTTTTGTGGCTGCATTAAATTAAACAAATCTTAGACACTTTTTATGCGCTACTAAATTTCCACTTGAAGAAATACAAAATTGTTCTTGTGGCTATAATAGTTCAAAAGTTATATCATTTAAAGTGGTTATACCCCCAAATCGTAGGTGCCCCACTTTGAGGGGCTACAACTTGGGGGGGGGGGGGGGGGGGGTGAAAATAGATCCCCCCTGCAGTACGATTTTTTGTTCGCTAGAACTTCAGAAATCTTCAGTTAACGGATTATACCTCTTAACTGAGACACCCTGTATAATATAAAATATCTCTCAATGCCGGAAATATGCGTGTGTCATTCTGGCACAGAAAATCAAGTGTCCGCGAACGTGATAGTAAAGCAAAGGCACACTGCACAGCTTATATTTTGGATTCGGTTCTTTGCAAGTTTAAAGAAGAGGAGAACAAAACAAAAACAAAATAAAGTATTTGTTAATTTGTCCATTTAAGAGAGAGCGACATTCTATTGCGGTAACGAAAATTGGCGTCCGTGTCCGGTTATGAGAGAACCTTTTATATGGAAAATCGTGTATTATTTCCGTTCTTTAAAATCGGTCCGATTATAAGTGTCCGGATATGAGTGGTGTCTGAAAGAGAGAGTACACTGTATTAGAAGAAAATAATTTGTTTTCTATAAAAAGTTGCTGGAAGGCGAAGCAAGGCGAGCACGGGTCAGCTAGTCTTCTTAACCCGAATCAGCCCAGAACCTTTTTTTTTTAATTTTTGGAGAAATATTTTATGAGTATGCTCAGAAGAGTTTAAGAAACCCAAATATCATTTTCATTTTTCCCCACTTACCCCCTAATCCGAGATAATGGGTGTGACCATATGGTCACGCTGGGCACTAGTAATGAAACATGAAAGTGTATGTAAAAAAAATTCTAAAATACTTTTTCGTTCGATAATAAATTTTTGTTTGAAATCTTAAAAAGCATTTACAGTTCAAACATTCTGTCCGTCCGACAGAAGTATCTAAACATATGTAAGTGATTCTTACCATCGTAACTGTCACATAGGTTGACGATCCCTGTTATGGTTATATACTAACTATGCATTACTGTATATTATTATACTCATGTATTAGTTACAACATCATCATCCAGTTAAATAAATACTAACGCCAGTCGTTACTTAACCATTGACTCGTGTACTTCTTGACATGGTGTCAGATGTGGGGTTCGAACCCACGCTCCCCCCCGGGAACCAGAGTTGTTGCTTAGCCATTGATTCGTGTACTTCTTGACATGGTGTCAGAAGTGGGTACTTAAAATCAAATAAATAAATTAATAAAATAATTAATTAAATAAATCAAATAAAACAAATAATGAAAATGAACGACAACGTTACTAATAGCGTCCCCAAGGGAAATCGTGATAACACCGCCACCACCAGCACTAATTTCATGAAGCCACCAAAACCACTCCAGATAGTAGGTAACAACATGTCTTCGTCCTGGGAAAACTGGCTTCAGCTCTACAAGTGGTTCGAAATTGCCTCTCAACTAAACACAAAATCGCAGGAGATACAGGTGGCAGCGTTCATGTCGTCTGTTGGAGCCGATGTAGCGAATATATACAACTCGTTCACCATAGCGGCAGTCGAAGAAAAAACATTTCAGCCATACAAAAAAAATTTGATGAGTATTTTTCGCCTAAGGTAAGCCTAACGTTCGAAAGGTACACTTTCAATACTCTTACACAAAATGAAGGCCAGAGCTTCGAAGAATTTTTCACAAAAATAAAAAATCAAGCAAAAAAGTGTGGTTTCGACAAGCTAGAGGACTCCTTGTTACGGGATCAAATAGTGACGGGAATAAAAAGTGATAATGTGAGAGAAAAATTATTGGCAGAAGACGATATAAAGCTCGATCGCGCCATAACATTATGTAAAGCTAATGAAATAGCATCAATGCAATTAAAAGGATTACAGAAAACGTCGAAAAATAGACATGAGCATACAAATGTAAGCGGTGTGGCACAAAGCACGAAAAATATAAATCGACAACATGATCAAACTCGGCGTACTTATTAAAACTAAAGGATTCCCACCCGCTGTATCACCAATGGTAGTGGTAAGAAAGAAAAACAAAATACGGGTATGGATTGACCCCACAAATGTAAATAAACATTTGCGAAGGCCTTATCACCCTCTAACAACTATAGAGGAAACAACATCAAATATTAAAGACTCCAAATGTTTTACTTTATTAGACTGAACAAGAGGCTTCTGGCAGATCGAAGTGTCGAAAAAACTCAAAAGTACCTCACAATGGCAACTCCCTGGGGACTCTTCTCATTTACACGGATACCCTTTGGACTTGCTTGCGCACCGGAAGTTTATCAAAGCCTAATGCAAACAATTATCAACCAATGCGAAAACACCGAAGTAGCCATAGATGACAGACTTATTCACGCAAAGTCAAAAGAGGAGCTCAAGAAACACACAGGTAAGGTCTTACAAGTACTTTCAAACGCTGGCCTGAAACTTAATAGGGAAAAATGCATATTCAACGCTACAAAAATAAAATACCTAGGTCAAATTTTAACGTCAAAAGGCGTCCGTGCCGACCCGGAAAAAACAACTGCGATCAACCAACTACAAACGCCAAAAATCGTGTAGAACTGCAAAGAATTCTGGGAATGGCCACTTACCTTGCTAAATTTATCTTAAACCTATCAGAAATTATACATCCACTGAGAATACTCCTTAAAAAAGACAGCCTGGCATTGGTCTCAACAGCAACAAGACTCTTTCGAAGCCCTTAAAAAGGCATTCTCCTCTCCTCCGTTATTAAGATACTATGACCCGAAATTAGAAGTTAAACTGCAAGTGGATTCAAGCAAACATAGTATGGGCGCCGCACTCCTTCAAGACGATCAGCCCATAGCATACGCTTCCTGGGCACTGTCGAGCACTCAGCAAAACTATGCCCAAATCGAAAAGGAGGCCACCAATAACAAAACAGTTCGCTTGTGAGAAGTTCCACGAGTATGTTTACGGAAAAAAACTTACAATTGAGAGAGACCATAAGCCGCTGGAAACAATTTTTAAAAAACCGCTTTGTTCAGCATCCCCCCGGTTACAAAAAATAATGCTTCACGTTATCCCGTACTCAAACAACAAACATTATTTATAGAAAAGGAAGCGAGATCAAATTGGCCGATACACTCAGCGGAAATTGCGAAAATAAAGCATATGATTTACCAGATGATGACTTACAAATTCATACAATAACAGAACTAAACCAAAAAACAAAAACAAAATTAGAACTAACAACTTTAGCAGACCCAGAACTCCTGCAGGTTAAACAATATTGTGTAATGTATTCAATTGAGTAGGTCGTACTTTTTACCTCTCCCGCAAAAGTATCGAAGTTCTCGCGCATATAATACCTAGTCGAAGTCAAAATTGCGCGCAAACGAAACACAAAAGAAAATAACTGCAACCGCAGTGTGTAAATTATTATTACTAACCCAACCGACATTTATATCGTTTTATTTCGTTTTCTTTGTTTCATCGCTTCTCAAATTATTTTTCTCGCTTCTCGCTTTTCTCCCAAATTTATTTGCCACTATACTGTTCTTTCGAACATGTCGCATGGAACAAGAACAAAAGCTAATCTTATTAAGGCAACAACACCGTCGCAAACAAATTCACCAAAGTCAACCAAATCCAGCGCCGGTGCTGCAGATCTGACGCTGGAAAAGTGGAAATGCTTGATGAGCGCCTGGAAAAACATAGTCTCTTGGTTACTGCACACATATCGGAGGAATTAAACATCATTCGCAATGAATTTTTTTCTAAAATTCAAACCATTCAACAAACCTGGTCGAACCGCTTTGATGCTCTTAGTAAAACTGTTGCTGATGTAGCTGAGCGTGTTGAGAGAGTTGAAGCAAGTGCTGAATGTGACAAAACGCTATCAATACGAAAAGAGCTCATCACTTTGAAAAAACAGCATGATGTATTAGAGCGGAGAGACATCGCTGCTGATGCTGTCCTTTTTGGTATTCCTGAACAACCAGAGGAAAAGCTCAAAGATATATTCAACAGACTCTGTTTCACTCTTGACTGTGGCCCTCCTGCGCTGAAAAACATTTTTCGTCCACGACAGCGGAACAAAACCGTTTCACCTATAATTATCAAATTCAATAGCCCGCAAGAGAGAAACGCCGTTCTTGGCTCAGCTGCTGTTTATCGAAAACAAAACAACAAACAGCTTTGCCTTCATGATGCTGGTATTGCAGAGGACGTTATTGTTTACATCAACGACAGTCTCACGAAAAAATCGCGAGATTTTTCAGCGTGCAATGACAATGACCCTCAAGCGCGAGAGTCAGCTGAGCGCTGTTTACACAAAATTTGGCAGTGTTTTTGTAAAATTGAATGCTGATGGGAAAAATAAAATTATCGATTACCTGGAGGAGCTGAATGACTTCGTGAAAGTATATCCCAATAGAAGAAGTAAAGCCAGCCTCGAGAACATGAATGCTGCGGGGGAAGAAACTTAAGACTACGAAACATAGTAATTATTAAATTAAAAATTAAAGAATTAATCAAAAATCTTTTTTTATTTTTTTGTCATTAATTTTTCCACTATTTTTATTTATTTATCTTCTTTTTTTACCATTATTTTTTCTATAATTTTTATATATCAATCTTCTGCTGTTTAGACCTTTTTCAAAAATTTAAACATTCATTCCTGTTGAGATGCTTATTCGTTGCTCGTTTTTTGTTTAACTATGCCAAGTAGAATATCATCCATGGCTATTGACGGTGGTAAAAATAGTGTGCGTACAATGATGCGGATTTTATCTAAGATTCGTTCGGGGTTTTTAGTGTGTCATCTAAATGCCCGCAGTCTGAATGCTACTAAGTTAGATTACATTAAATATCTTCGACATGTTTGGTTATAAGTTGTATCGTAATGACAGCATAACAAACACAACTGGGGGTGGGGTTGCAGTTTATTGCAAATCAACCTTAAGATGTAAAGTGGTTGATAAATCTGAGGGTAACGGCATTGAATATTTAGTGTTGGAGATGTCTGATGGATGTGTTAAATGTATTGTATCCTGTGTGTATAATCCAGGTAGACACTTTTCACCAGAACCGTTTTTCTCTGAGGTAGCTAATTTTACTCTATTGTACGAACATCTCATTATTTGTGGCGATTTCAACACTAATCTTGATAGACGTGATATTCTTTCGCACAAACTCACTGATTTGGTGTTATCCAATGGTCTAGTTATTAGCAACTTTTTTCCAACTCGATATGCTCCGAACTCTAATCCAAGTTTATTAGATTTGTTAATAGTCTCTGATGCTTCGAATGTTCTTCTTTTTGATCAACTAGCCCTTGAAGGGATATCTGACCATGATTTGCTGTTTTGTTCTTATAAGATTGATTTTTCCCATGCTTCTATACCACATACATACTCTTACAGATATTTTAGATCCATTGATGTGCATTTATTACATAGAGACGCAAGTTCAATACCATGGGAACATTGCATGTATCTTGAAAATGCTAATAATAAGCTCAACATTTTCCAGTCGAAGATTGAGTATCTTTTTAATAAACATGTACCGCTCCGGGTAGTACAAATAAGAAATTTGAAGTGTCCTTGGTTTACTAGCGAAGTATTAGATGCAATAAATAAACGAAAAAAAAAACACTTTTGCAGGTGGAAACGTAGCCCTACATCGCGAAATTGGGAAGCTTTCTGTCTAGTCCGTAATCATTCCACCTTCCTGACGCGCCGTGCTAAATATAATTATTTTTCATCAACAATGAAGGGCTCACTCCCTTCCAAACAGCTGTGGTCAAATTTACGAAAAATAGGCGTTGGTCAAAGAATAGATACAGACTGTCGGTTAGACCCCAATATTCTTAACTGCTCATTTCTTACAAGTACTGATAGCAATCCTCAGTTTTCATTACAAGCTGAACTGTCATGTGAACTTGATTATGATTTTGAAGCTCTAAATGAAAATGATGTCATTAGAAGCGTAGTTGCCCTTAAAACGAATGCTACGGGTGAGGACGGCATTCCCCTTCGATTTGTAAAAATTATCCTGCCTCACTTAATACGATCACTCACGCATTATATTAATTACTGCTTAGCTTCTTCTACATTTCCTGATAATTGGAAGGCCGCCAGAATAATCCCTGTTGCGAAGAAAGCACAGCCTCCCCTTCCTACTGACTTTCGTCGAAGAAGTATCCTTCCAACCCTGTCAAAAGTCTTTGAGAAGATTTTGGCAAAGCAAATAGTTGATCACATACACAGAAATTCTTTACTTTCTCCTTTTCAGTCGGGTTTTAGACCATAACATTGCTGCGCTACTACAATGGACAAAATAAAAATAAAATAAAGTTTATTACTAGATTAGGTTTTAAAATAAATAGTAATCTATCCTGTACTGACCCTATAAATTATACCATATGTCGTATCTACGGTTGCCTTCGTAAATTATGGACATGCGTCAGCTTTATTCCCCGTGAAACTAAATTAAAATTAATGGTAACGCTGCTAGTACCCATTATAACTTACACAGAAGCTATATACTGTAAGCTTGATTCTATTTCTCAAAATAAGCTGAAAGTTGCTTTCAATGGAATAATTCGTTATGTCCATGGCTTGAGAAGATATGATCATGTATCAGCTTACCAAAACAGTATTCTGGGCTGTTCATTGAAGAATTTTCTCGATGCCAGAAAATGTATATTTCTGCATAAAATCATTTACTCCAAATCTCCACGGTATCTTTATGAGAAATTACAATTTACCTACCTCGCCTAGAATATTTAATATTACAACTCAACCTTATAATTATATGAATTCGTCGCGCCTTTTCTTTACCCACGCCACAAGGCTATGGAACTCCTTGCCTGAAAATATCAAACGAGCATCAGGGACATCTCAATTTAGGACAGTCATTTTTAAATATTTTTCAGAACAGCAGTAGATTAGATTTCTTTTCATATTCATTCTTTTCTTTATAATTTTATAAAAGCTTTAAATCAGAAAATTCTTTATTTTTAATATTATGACATTTATGTATTATGTAGTTAAAATAATTTTGTTAGTACTCTAAAAAGACTAAGTCTTACTTGTACTTGATTATTACTTTTATAATAAATTGAAATTGAAAATTGAAATTGTATTTTAACTCTCCCTTTTATAGTATAAGATCATCATATTCTAACTGAATTATCATGAATTGATTTTGAATTGTTACTTTTGATTTTGAATTATTACCCTTAATTTCTTGAATTATTATTGCTTTTGATTTTGAATTATTACGTTTGATTTTTCAATTATTATTACTTTTGATTCCCGAATTATATTATTATTGAATATGTATGTACATTTAATTTTCATTATAACATTAAATGTACGCCAAAAAGTGTTTTGGGAAAAGAGCCGAAATAAGGAGGGGGGGGGGGGGGGGGGGGTCGCACCGCTCCTCTCGCCGCCGCCTGGTGCTGCCGGATGTAGAATTTGTACTTTAGAATTGGGCCACCTTCCACATTTAAAATAACACAACTATAATAGCTTTGTTTATGCATATATCCGTCTTTTAATGTAAAAATAGTTCAATTGTGCTTGTTATATTATATGTACACCTGAATGGCATCTGCAACAATTTCCCGACAGCACGGGCATTTGTAATTGTCCTCTCCATCAGCCACTGACTGGCTTTGTTACTTAATGTTGCATTCGGAACATACCTTAATATGTTTGCAAGGCAACATTACAATATTTGGTTGCAGCACTTGACATACTATACACAAACCGACGTTTCCGACCTCTTTGGTTTTCGTCTGGGTTGCTACTTCATCATAGTCATCATCATCATCAGAAAAATGTCCATCCTCTTGAACACCATTGGCGTAATCTTTTAAAAAAATGAAAATTTTATTATTATCGGTGTAAGAAGGAAAATCAAATTTACCTTCGAAAAGATCATCGTTGGATTCCATATCCGTACAGATGCGATCGCAGACCATCCTATTTAAGAACATGGTTGGTGTTATATGCTTGTCTTCCAATAATTTGCTTGCTTCTGCGATTTTTGCACTGCTGTCTTTATATCTTTTTTTTAATAACTCCCACTGCAACACCTGTTTCAACCATGTTCTTGAAAACGCGACTTTTAAAAAATTCCTCTTCACGAAGGACCTATATGAATTTAAAGAAATTGCTTTTCTTTTGAATTAAGCGACCAAGTATTCCATTATACGCTTCAACAGCGGATGTCGTCCTCACTTCCTGTTTAAAAACAGATATATCATTTGGTTTTTCCTAGAAAGAAGAAAATATATTAGAGAACAAAATAAAGGACATTGATAACGAGAGCTTACCTGTTTAAGCCATTGTTTTTCAAAATAAACAATAAACTCATTAAAAAAAAAAATGTCATCTCATACTTTCTCATACTCTTTTTCGGATTTCAAAATATCGTACGCATACTTAATAGATTCGCTTGGCAGCAGTGGCAAAGCCAAAAACTTATGATAAAGTTTTAATGCATTCTTATCTTTTCTTATATTAGAGAAAAAATTCGGAATTTTGGAACATTTTCTTCTAATTGCCTGGCAGTAATGGAACCAGCATGCTAATTGAATAGAATTTGGGAATACTTTTTTTATGGCATTTCGCATTCCACGCTCGTAATCCGTCATAGCATGAGGATCCAATCGAAAAATAGTTTGGTTAATATACGAAAATAATTTTATGTAACAGTTTTCCGTTTTCCTTGACATCAGTAAAAAAAGGAGTGGATAAATCTGTAAATACTCATATTAATAGAAGAAAAATCATCAGTTAAGAAATACATATATACGTACATATATAGATTTAGTAAAATAAAGCCTTGGGATATAAAAAAAAATTAAACTCACATGTTCGAAATAATATACATATATGGGCGATAAGAAGTTGTGTGAAGCAGCCTATTGGTACAATTTTAAATGTTGCGTCGATTATACTTATATATGCGACTAGAAGCAGGGATATTTTCGTTTATCATGGATCATGTTTGGTAATACCATAGTTGTTCCAAATAGACTCCCTTTGAAACGCTTCTACGACTTCGACTGCTGATTTTTGTGAGGCGACGAACAATTTATCAGTTAAGTATCTTAAACCCCTTTAAATTTTTGATAAGTGTATCGTTTTACTTGCTTCTTGATTTCTAAAAAATAAAAATTTATAAAGTGCCACAAATCAATAAATTAATAGTCACATTATTTTTAAATTGATACCTTTCACAAACCGATCGAAAAGCAGTTCGGATACCGCTCATAGCATTTGTGTCGTTTAAGGCCGTCCGCACACGGCTCGATGGTTGGATGTTGTAGAAATAGGGTAGGCACTGATTGGCTTTAATTTGGCTAAGCCCAGTGTTGTAACTGTTACTACACATCAATTGTGCTTATTTTACCTCCAAGTGGTAACCATCGGGTACTGGTCGCTGCCCATCCGGGCACGACTTGCTAAACTTATAAGCGCGAGTGCTGAGCAAGCGAAAATAGCAGCACTATAATTCACGTCAGCGGATGAATTCCATCAATGGAACCAACGGTGGCGCTAAAATTTCCAGAACGGAAACAAAACCTTATCTGAGCTACTCCGACATATTCGGAGCTCAGGTCGATAAGGATTTCCAAATACTAGTCAGGGTCTTGGAAAAGAGTTGGTGGCGGATGAGCCCCTAGTGGGCCAACGGCAGCGCTCACACCCCCGTAGTGGGTTACTGACACCGGTGTACCCGGCCCCTTGTCCTAGGGGTATACAAGGATCTGGCCCTCCAGGTTGGGGGTTGTGCGTGAGGTTAACTACCTAACCACGTAAAAAAAAATTAGTTCCGAAACAACCAAAAGCCTCGGAAAAGGACGGATCTACTGTTGACAACCACGCTAAACGAAATAAGGACAACGACGTTCGGATATGTACCTGGAATGTTCGTTCAATGAACGGCGACGGTGCATCCGAACAACTGGCAGAGGCCCTAAACTGCTACAAGGCAGATATAACCGCCATCCATGAAGTGCGATGGAATGGGCCAGGCAGAAAAAGGATGGAAAACTATGATATCTACTACGGTGACTGCTATACAGAAAATAAACAGCGCTTATTCGGATGCGGATTTGTCATACGCGGCAGACTTAGGCAAGAAGTCTTGAGCTTTCGGCACGTGAGCGAGCGTCTTATGACAATCCGTGTCAAGTCAAAATTCGCCAACATAAGCCTTATATGTATGTGCTCACGCCACCACAGAAGAAAAAGACGACGCTACCAAAGATAGTTTCTACGAGCTCCTCGACCAAACATACGAGCAATGCCCTAGACATGACGTTAAAATCGTACTGGGCGACTTTAACGCCAAGATAGGAAGAGAGGACATCTTTGGTAGGACGGTTGGAAGGCACAGCCTACACGACACCACGTCCGAAGACGGACTAAGGCTGATTGACTTTGCTGCGGGGCGAAGTGTCAGTATAGCAAGCACACAGTTTCCACATCTCAATATCCATAAGGGGACATGGCGGTCTCCGGATCGAATAACCGTCAACCAAATCGACCACATTGCGATCGACACCAGACATGCCTCCAGTATTATGGATGGCCGAACCTTCCGAGCGGCCAACATTGGCTCGGACCACTACCTTGTTGTAGCCAAGGTACGAATGCGGATATCCACAGCGCCACAACAACGAAATACTGTGAGAAAGTACAATGTCGAAAAGCTACAATCGCAAGACCACGCCAAAGCCTACAGAGAACGCATATCCCGATCTCTTGCTACGAGTCCTACCGCAGCAACAGCTAGTACAGAAGACCAGTGGCAACACTGCCAGCAAGCCATCATAAGTGCCGCGAATGATGTGCTGGGTTTCACACGACCACCACCACGAAACCCCTGGTTTGATGAAGAGTGCAGACTAGCTAACGCGGAAAAACAACAAGCGTATAAAGCGGCGCTGCAAAGAAGGACTAGGATCTGCTCGCATGCTCTACGAGCAGAAGAGACGAGAAGACCATCGGCTTCTTAGAAGGAAAAAGAAAGAGCACGAGAAGCGTGCATTCGAAGATATTGAGAGATGCTACTCCAGGAACAATGTACGGAAGAGACGCGGACGGAAACATCGTAGTAGAAACACAGTCGGTGCTGAGAATTTGGAAAGACTACTTCTGCAGACTGTACAATGGCGATGACGACCAAAATTCCGCTGTCAGGCAGAATGAACCATTCAACTTAGATGATGATAGCCAAAACTCCCATCCACCTGATCAAAACGAAGTGCGGATAGCAATATCCAAGCTTAAGTCCAACAAGGCTGCTGGACCTGACGGTTTAGCCGCAGAGCTATTTAAAGCAGCTGGAGATGACTTGGTAGTGAGCATACACCAACTCATCTCCAAGGTTTGGTCAGATGAAAGTATGCCAGATGAATGGAATCTCAGCATCGTCTGCCCGGTCCACAAGAAAGGAGACCCCCTCAACTGCTCCAAATACAGAGGCATCAGTCTCCTCAATATCGCCTACAAGATCCTGTCTGCCATACTATGTGAACGCCTGAAGCCTTTCGTCAACAACCTGATTGGCCCCTATCAGTGCGGTTTCAGGCCAGGAAAGTCCACCATAGACCAAATTTTCACACTCAGGCAGATCCTGGAAAAAACCCAAGAAGTCCAAGTCGATACCCACCACCTGTTCATCGACTTCAAGGCCGCCTATGACAGCATCTGGAGGGATGAACAGTATAGAACCATGTCTAGTTTTGACATCCCTGCCAAACTCATCCGTCTGTGCAGGATGACGATGGAGAAAGCTCGCTGCCTCATCAAGGTCGGTAATGACCTCACCGAGACCTTCGATGTCAAAAAAGGATTCAGACAAGGTGATGCGCTGTCATGCGACTTCTTCAACATCTTACTTGAAAGAATTGTTCGAAACTCACAAGCCAACACACGGGGAACGATCTTTCAAAAGTCCGTTCAACTACTTGCATACGCCGACGATATTGACATCATTGGTAGAACACAGCGAGCTGTCACCGGCGCGTTCGCGAGTATAGAAATGGAAGCGGCCAAAATGAGTTTAGCGGTAAACGAGGGCAAAACTAAGTATATGCTGTCAACAAAAAGGGACACCCAACATCGACGAATTGGACAGAGCGTCACAATAGACAGCTATAACTTTGAGGTAGCAAAAGACTTTGTCTACCTCGGCTCTGCCATAACTTCAAAAAATGACATCTCGTCGGAAATCAAACGAAGGATTACTCTTGCCAACCGCTGTTTCTTTGGGCTAAGAAGGCAATTGAATAGTGAAGTCCTTTCTCGATCGACTAAGGAGACTCTATATAAGACCCTTATCATCCCAGTCTTGCTATATGGAGCTGAAGCATGGACTTTATCGAAAGCGGATGAAGATATCCTTGGTTGCTTCGAGAGAAAAATCCTTCGTAAGATATTCGGTCCCGTTTGCGTTGACGGGTTCTGGAGGAGAAGATTCAACCACGAACTGTACGAGCTGTACAGCGACATCAACCTGGTCAAAAAACTGCACATTGGGCGTTTAAGATGGCTAGGACATGTAGAGCGTATGGACATCAACGCTCCGGCTCGGAGAATATTCGACTCTTACCCGGAGGGTCAGCGCAGCAGAGGACGACCTCGCCTAAGGTGGCGCACACAAGTAGAACAAGACCTCAGCCAACTTGACGTGCGCAACTGGAAGCGGCTAGCTAAGGACCGGGCTAGCTGGAAGAGGTTGTTGGTTGAGGCCTTGGTTCACCCCGAACTGTAGCGCCACCTAAGTAAGTAAGTAAGAGATTTAAACTTCCTGAAATCTGACGATATGACATTTCGGTCATTCCAAGGTAAATCGCCGAGCCTATATGGGGAGCTCTGAACGACCCCCTTCTGATTTTGCTTAAAATTGGTAGAATTACTCATTGAAGTAAATCATAAGGCAAAAAAGTTTTGCAGAATTGGATATATAAGCCGTGTTTTTTATTGAGTGAGTATATACTCACTTTTCAATTTACCCGCACTACAAAAACAAATTTGCTTGCTATAACACTTGGTACCAAGTAAACCATTTACTTGGTACTGCAGTTTCAGACTCTGAATACCAATGCACAGTGGTTCCACCGTAGGCCAGGAGTCGAAAAATTCATTGTAAAAGTTTTCACCCAAAACCATTTAAGCTAGCTGAGAACAACCCAAAGTTAATATAAGTGAAAAAAAAAATTATCCGTTAAGTCAAAATCGTTTGATTTTCATCTCCAAATTGATCGCATTGCAAGCCCATCGCATTTGAGTTTTAATGCTCTGCAAGTAAGCGTCACTGGATTTTCTTTTTTTTTCATCTATGTACTTTCGTCGATGCAAATAATTTTTTTTAGAATGGGTGGTTTAGCACAAGGTAAGACTTCCGCTCTGTATTTTTCTCTTGGTATGATATGTGTAACTGTATTATGAAAGTGGGGGGGACAAAAATTAAAATAAAATTGCATTCTGTGTTTTGTGTTAAACTTTTAACTGTTTTCCCCCAAGACCCCTCGACATGTTATGTTTTGCCAGAAAGGTTAATTTCTGTACTTTTAAATGCAAGTTGAATCAGCTGCGGAAATTTGCGGATTCATATTTAATTGAGCTATAAGTGACCATACCCCCCATTATTTTTATTTTAGGTGCTATCACTTAATGTGTGTGTGTGACGTCTGTTTGAGTATAAAAAATCTGATCTGCAAATTTTTTCGCCTGATTTTTCTAATACAGTGGAACTTCCCTAAGTCGAATCTCCAAGGGACCAGAAAATAAATTCGAGTTATAGAAACTTCGAGTTAAACAAAATCCATAAATCAATTTATTTATTTATTTGAAAGGAATCTGCAGTTATTTGCTTGGGTTTTGCATGTTCACTTCTCTTTTTCTACAAAATCCTCCACCAAACAAAAAGACATAAGTAGATATTTTCAGGAACATAACTTCTGCACTCCACAAAAGCTCTGCATCCACTTTTTAGTGAAAATGACTTTTTAATGCCATCTTATAAAAAATTTGCAAGCGCTCCAGTACAGAAAAACTCATATGTCTCTAAAGGCTCTAAATTAGCTAAAATTACATTTTGTGCTTATTGCTCGTAACTCTTGGTTTGATGGAGGACACGACATTCAAGGTTATACTCGTTTTTGAATTATTCTTGTGGCTAAATTAACTTTATATCAGGAAAACTGTTAGTGCCAGGTAAAAACTTTGTATGGTGAATTTGTAGGTGACATTATGGCGCACGAAAATCATACTAACAAAAAAAATTATAAGCACACTTTCCAGAGATAAATGCGATTTTTACAAAAATTGGTAGAAAAAAATTTAAAAAAAATGTGTTTAAAGACCAATAACTTTAAAATTAAAACACGAATGGTAATTTATTTTCAACTGTGATAGGTACTAATCAATTGTATATGAAACGAGCCTACTTCGGTCGCTCTAAGTTTAATACGCTCGAAGTTATAATTGAATAACTGTTGGTACCTTTTTCCCTGAAGGATATTTTTTAAACACCCTGTAGGTCAGTGGGTGTTCAAGATAGATCTCCACTCCCGTACGACTTTTTTCATATCATTAAGCAATGAATCAGATCCCAAAACATATGTATCCTAAACCGGACCACCCTGTATACCGTACCGTACCGTACCGTACCGCACCGCACCGCACCGTTATCTCGAAAACGTGACTTGATAGAGCAGATTCGGAATCAGCTCCCCTCAAAATTACTCTAAAATGAATTAATTTTGCTTATTTTTCAATGGGCAAGTACTTATGGCCGCCTTTGTTCGAGAGTGGAACCACTACGCAATGGCGCTGAAATCTGTTAAAGGATGGACGAAAATTTGTTTTTGGCATTTGTAATTGGATATGTCCGTAAGTTTTTTTTAAATTAAGTTGATAAATGCAGTTCTTTTTTCTGATTGGTTAAAATACATTTATTTTATGAATATGAACTTGTTTTGTTAGGAAAAAATGGTCAGATTCAAAGCATTTCAAACAAAATATTTGCTCTTGCTGTATTAAATTGAAAAGCAATGATGCGTAACCATTTACAAAAAGCACGAATGCATTGAATGTACTAATCCAGGTCAACACGCGACATTCCGGCTCACACCTAAAAAACTCGGTAAAGAAAAAGATCCTTAATTGAATTCGTATGGTTTTGTTTCTGTTATTTCTTCGCTTACAGCCTGCAATCACAACATCTTTCAATTTGAGCAGAACAACAGCACAGCCGCCGAAACAAATAAAACCAATAATTGGAAGACCAAATGTTTCAAAAGAATTCCTCAGCTGCAACAGCCCCTGCTCGACCGCAATCCCGGCGACATGCCACACTGCGTGCGAATGCCCATTCTCGGAAAGTTCATAAAATCACCATAAATCACCGATTTCCAATAATTAATTTTTTTCGGACCGTATAAACCCAAAACCCCGTATCCACCCAAGGGCAAGTGGTTAAAGTGTGGCTAAAGCTGTGACCATTCGATTGCTTCTTGAAAATTGTAAAAGCAGGGAAGTTGCTGGAAACCATCGTCTTTCATCGCAGATAACTCTTCTGACACTTGGGGTTTGTTTGTTATTCCATTTATCCAGATGTCCGCCCACTACCGCAAACAAAAAAAAAACACTACGACCGGCCTGTAATGGAGTGGAACATTGATTCCGATCGTGTGCGAGTATTTGTTCTTTTTTCGGCGGGGTCGTCGCGTCGCATCAGTCGAATCAGTTTTTGTTTTCTTTAATTAAAAAAAATGCACAGCCCATTATGTTTCAGTGCACTGGTGCGGTGGTGCGATATGAGGAGTAGACACTTAGTGTTGGAACTAACTCGATAGCCAAAACCACAAATGCACTTAATTGAGTTGGGGCACTGATCCTCTGCCATAGAATACCATACCGGCTGGCGCAACGATCTGGTTTCGGGGTTAGAGGGAGTCTTATGAAGCATTTTTGGAGAGATTTTCAGATAAGTGGGTGTCGGTTGTGTGCAGTTTTAAGTAACAAGAATTTAGTCTGGACTTGGAAAAATGCGACTTCATATGTTAACACTCTCAAACGGATGCAAGCAAGTAGATATGGGCTAAATTGTGATATTGTATTCGCAGTTATAACTGCAATGAAATCCTATTATGCATTCGTGAAAATGTTAAAATTCATTTTAATTTCAAATTCGATCGATTTACCTCAAACCACAAACAAGAGAAATATGTTTCTCTTGTCTGTGCTCAAATAAACCATTAATTCCCTTTTTTTCTTAGCATATAGAGAAAAAACAAAACGATGCATATGTTACCGGCCAAACCCGATTTCAGACAAAACTAGTTTGTCCTAGTCCACGTCATGTCATGTCAGGATAAACTAGTTGGGCCTAGGATAAACTAGATTGGCCTAGGCCAAGAAGTCTCATCTGCCACCAAAATATTATCAAAAATTAAAAAGCTCTTTCGCTACGTAAGAGAACCAAAGAAAAATAACAATCCATTTGAGATGAGATTGAGAGGCAAGACAAAAAAGTTTTTCTCTTGACATTTTGTAGGCTCGGCGGCAATCATAGTATATATACCACGCCACACAATACATATATACAGGGCATAGTCACATGTATTGAAAGCAAAGCAAACCAATTCATTTCATTTTTTCAGTTTTTCATATTCCAGAAAAATTATATCCGAAATATGTACTGATTTTGGTAATTTGAATTGAAAAATGGAGATAGCCAAAAAACATATTTTAGTATTCGACTAAATTTTTTCATCACACCCAGAAATCAGGAATATAAAAACAGAGATACTTAGTTGCAAGACCGTCACACCTAAATGGTTTTGTATGGATGCATGCCATTTCATAATTGCAATTTCATATAATAACCTTTGCGACAACTAAAGGCACCTGTTTTCAGTGACGTAATCAACGCATAGTCTATATTGGGTCAATGAATGCCGATTGTCGATTCCTATTATGTGTAAGAATCATAATACATATTCACATTAGCAATACATCCAAAAATACCAAGATTCTATACTCGCACAGTTTCGTTTTTACTTTCCCAATTGTTGAAAAAAAAAAACACATTGGTTGAGTTACGATATTAAATTATTTATTATTTTTTCATTTTATTATAATTAATTCTAACTTATTATTATTTGAACAAAGAGAAGCCGCTGTCCAAAACGAGGCTGCACTTCTCTAAGTCAAGATCTAAATTACAACTCTTCTACCTTGGACTTTTCTACCTGTATTTATTATTTCTAAATGCTATCGTTGCATTTTATCGTTTGGCAAAAACAAAAGTGTCGAGTAACTGCGCGTGTAGCGGAAATGCAAACGTGTGCAGGATTGGACAGCGCGTGTAACGCATCACGCAGGCTGTGCATGGGATGATTGGATATTACTTAGGGGAAGTGGGGTGAACCGTTAGGTTTCATATTCAAAATGGTGCTATGGTGAAAGGGGGTGGGAGAGGCCATTGTTACGGAAGGGGAATGATGGCTCCGACGTAACTCCTCCCCCCTTAAGATTCTGCTCCGAAGAATCCATATTCTTAATTTCAACTTTAACGTTGGTTTTACTGACTTTATGTTTCTTTAGTAATGCAAATGTAATTGCAATTGCAACTATAATGAATGTTACTCCAAAATTTACATGTTCGATATTTCTGAGTTTAATTTCATCTATCAATTTCCTATTTTCTAAGTGTTTTGTGCTAATTGCCTCAGCAGAAAAGTCCATTTCAATTTTTCTTATGGTTACATTATTAAAGTTTGGTGTGATGATAACTTTTATCATATGTAACAAAATTTTCATATTTTATATCGTTAATATTTAATTTACAGTTTTCAAATCTTATCAAGTTATTACCAAATAGGTTTGCACTATAATTATGGCAATTATGAATTATTTGCGTATACGGAATGTTTTTAGGGATTACAATGTTGTTGGACAGCTGTTTAATTTCAATATTTGTATTATTCTTAAAATCACATATGGGTTTTTGAGTAAAAATATTAGAAATACAAATATCTTTAATTAGTTTTAAATCTTTTATTTTAATTGTCCCATTTATATTATTGTAGTTATATTTTCCGTCGCGAATAAATTCTCTATAAGTAGTAGCTAACTCTAGTTTATTATTATTTGGTATAGGTTCAATTAAAATCTTAAAATATTTGACATTTGAGTAATTTGGTATCATTAATACAAAAATTATTTGTTCATCATAACTAAGTACAGAGCTTTTAATATTTGACAATTCATTTATTGTTATATTAAATTTCTCTATCTCTTTTGGTGACAGAAAGTCCCTTCCCAAGACTCCGAGTTGGCTTGCCAATAAGTTTTCTTTAACCTTTCGAACCTTTTCTTTTAGTAGCTGTATGTCGTATTGTATTTGATTCAAGATTGGTTGTACACTAATTTCTGTATTATAGATTTCCAAGTTGGGGATTTGTTTTTTGTACTTTTCGTACGTTTCTTCTTCCTCGTATTTGTTAAAAAAAATTTGAATCTTGCTTTCACCTACCGTCAGAAGTCTCCTCTTAAAATCGAGAATTGCCTCTTTTGGTAATAGGATGTTGTTTCCTAAGACCCGCGGTCTTATCTGGTTTTCCAAATTCTTTGAACAATGGGATTTTTACCTTCTTATCTATGAATATGGGTGTGCTAGTTGTTAAAATTTTAAGTGGTTTTTGCATTTCTTATTGCCATTTGGGATGGCATATCCCTGGGTTAAGAATACTCACATCTGATCCTGTGTCGATTAGTATTCTTAGGCTGTAGTTGTTTTTCGTTTCAACAACTATATAGGGTAGTCGGCTGTTGGGCCTCTTTCCCGAAAATCCTGATTTCTCTCTAACTTATTAATTTGCCCGGTCACTGCCGACAGTGTGTCCATTGGCTCTGAGGTGTTATTGCGATTGTTTCTAACGGGGTTGTTTGGGTTTATTCTAGATTGACTACTTTGATTTGTCCTTAACTGATTACTCCTATTTGTTCTGATCTGGTTGCTTCTACCTGGGTTGTCTTCGTAAAATTTTTGTCTGTAATGTCCGTCACCTGAGCTGTAAGGTCTGTTGTGTTGTTGCTGCTGAGTATTTCTATTAAAATGTCGACCCTGATTGAAGCTATTGGTTCTATCTTCCCTAAAGTTACCTCTTGAATACGCATATCCTGTCGCTGACAAGATCTGCATTGCCTCTTCTAAGTTATCTGGGTTTCTGCAATGCAGAAGCCCCTTCACTGGCTCTGGAATCTTGCTAATGAAGTTTCGTAGTGCCGCTTTGCAGTTTTGTTCTACTTCTGTCTCACTGTGACCTCTATCTGTTCTAGTTTTGTTATTAAGTCGCTTTAGGATTATCTTAATATTATTTTAATATTCCTGACAATGATTTTTGAATGGTAAGGCTCTAAGGTCGTCATAAAGCTGTTCAGTGGTCTTTTTGTCCCCAAAGTATTGAAAGAATAACTTCTTTACGTCATCCCATTTACTGACACTATTATTTATTTCGATAGCTTCCCTAGCCTTGCCTACTAGTTTGTTTTTAATAATATCGAAAAAGAACAATTGCCCTGTTTCATTGTATCTACCGAGGGTTGGGTAAATTCTGTCTACCAAATCGATAAAATTGTGAAGATTGTCTCTATTCCCGTCGTAATTTAGGAGATTATTTAGATATTTTAGAGGATCTATACTAAGTGTAAGTTGACTTACGCCCGCAGTTGCTCCTTCTGATGTCATCTTTGCTAATTCAAGGTTTCGCCTCTCGTCGATTTCTTGTCTGCGTTTTCTTCTTCGTTGCTTTTCCATTCACAATTAGGCACTTGTATGAAAGTTTGCCAAATAAAAACTGCGAAGAAACAAAATGCGAGTTGTTGGTATGCGATATAATAAATGAATTGATAGCTGCTGTGGGTTCATTGCACAAGGTCTCCTTTATTAAAAAAAAAAAAAATCGAAAATTTCCCTAAATACTGTTTTTTTTAATAATTAAGTAGACTTCATTTGAATAAATATTACTCATCTAATGGATTGCCTTTTCATTTTAACCATTCGATTACTTAAATAATGATTCAAAACTAGTTTGATCTGACATGCTCGGGACAAACTAACGTTTTTTTTAACTAGTTTTTAAACAAGTTAATTTTTTTGGGGATTGGGGACTTGCAGATAACGTGTCATTCTTTCACATCAAGTCATGAGGTAGGTTGCGCACTCGGCCATTGATGACGTCGCTAGTGCTGCCTCGTTGACATATAGTAGTGTCATCTGATTCGTTGTGTTTGTGTAACCTTACTATGTTACATTCTCGTCTTCGGCTTCTACAGTTGTGGTATTGTTGTTTTGTTACTACGTCTTCTTATTTTTGTTTATCTCTTGTCATCGGTGGGGACCCATCCGCCTCATAGGTATTTTGTCGACTTATTGTGTTTTTGTTTGTTTTTGTTTCGGCTCGCTTAGAGTTGTTAGTAATGGTGTTTGGGAAGGACCGCCTGTCGCTTCTGATACCGCTCGTTTCCTCTTCTTAAACAATCCGTCTTTCGCACTAAGACAATCCGTCTTCTGTTTTTGTAGGACCCTCTGTCTCTGCTCTGGGGAATCTGCTTGGTTGCCAATTCAATATACCCGGAAAGTGGACCCATGGCTGATGGGACCATGGCTGCCCTCCACTTTCCCAGAATATTAAAGAGGCACGGGGAATACAAAAGTTAGCGGGGACAGTATTATCGTGAGTTTTGTGGGGAACACACGTATAGTATTTTTCGCTGCGATAATCTCATTATTATTTGATTAAATATTATCCCTTTTTCAAATTCAAGTTTAAAATAATTTCGTGTTACCGAATTAAAAGAATTTTAAAGTAAATATGAAGTGCGAGCTGTGTACTTTAAAAATCGATAGACAAATTCTTAAAATTCAATGTTCAACTTGTTCACTGTATTTTCATGCAAGTTGCGCCAATTTGGCGAAAGTAGACATTGACTTCTTTCATAAAAGTAACCAAATGTATAAATGTGTGAGTTGCACTAATTTGCGGAGAAAATCAATCGTTTCGAGAGATCAGTGTTCGGTTCCAACCACCGCTATGCTAGTGAGTTCACTGATGGACAGCTCCAAGAGCAGCAGCACTGCTTCACTCGCTCTCTGCTTAGAAGGCGCTGCGACGTCACACATCTCCTCTCTTAATAACTCTGTGTCATCACCTTCCACTGTGGCACCCGTTGGGAATGAATTGTCTTCATCAGTTACTCTGACTATGCTTTACAACGAAATAGTCAAGTTACAACAGCTAAATAGTGACGCTCTCAGTAAAATTCAACATCTTGAAGAGAGAAATGTTACTCTCGCTAAAAGAGTCGATGGCCTAGAGCAAAAGGTTAATGTCTTAGAGCAAAAACAATTACAATGCTCCGTTGACATCTTAGGCATTCCGAATACATCAAATGTAAACATAAAAGAGAACGTCATCAAACTGTTTGCTGAAGGTATTGGAGAAAACATAAGCGAAAATGACATCGAATCGTGCTACATCAAGAACAAAGCAGATAAAAAAAACAATGCAGGTATTATTGCTTGTGTTAAATTCTCTTCGCTTGCAACAAAACAGAAACTAATGAGCAAGATATATACTGACAAAACCAAGTTGTCCGCTGAGAAGATTTTTGGTATTCAATCGATCAACAAAGGTAACAACATGAGAAGCAGTAACAACATCAAGGACAGAATTTTCGTCAACGACAGTCTTACGGTCTACACTCGTTCATTATTGAAAAAGGCAAATGATTTAAAAAATAGCAATAGGTGTAAATATGTTTGGGTACGCAACTCAACAGTGCTTGTAAGAGTTAAGGATGGAGATAAGATATTATCAATTAGAAGCTGTGATGATCTATTAACTATATAATTTACCTTTAATGGAATTTAATAATTCGAATAATAATCACAGCATGTTTGATGGTATTTTTTCTTCTTCCAACTCAGATATATTTGACCATGACTGCTTTTGTATTGATCATTCTCAATTTAATAACCATGGCTTCTCTGTGATACACCAAAATGTGCGTAGTTTAAGAAAAAATTTTGATTCGTTTTTCTCTCATCTGGCTTCACTTGATCATCTTCCGGATTTTATATTTGTATCAGAGATATGGATTTACGACTCTGAAGTTGTAAATTATAATATTCCTAATTATTCTTTTGCTGCAACGTGCAATAACTCTTACTCCGCCGGTGGAGTTGCAGTGTTTTACAGAAGTGATATGAGTTGCAAGATTAGTTATACTAACCTCAATAGCGCGGATTTAATAAGTGTTGATTTTGAAATTCTTGGTTCCCATTACTGTTTTGTTGGTGTATATAGGCTTCATAAATGTAGTGTTTCTGTATTTTTGCATGAGTTTTCTGATTTTTTAAGAAGCAATAGTTATAAAAATATGGGTCTTATTGGCGATTTTAATATTGACATAATATCTGATTCATCTGAAGGTGATAATTTCCTCTCTACTTTGTCATCTTTTGGTTTAAGGCCTTTGATATCTGAACCTACACGTGTAACTGAAACATCTAGTTCCTGTTTAGATCATATACATCTACGTTTGCATAGAAACAATACAGTCGAATTTAAAACCGCAGTTTTTGATTTAAAAATAACTGATCATTCCTTAATTAGCATTCAGTTCGATCATCAAGTCTCCAGGCAGGATTCTGTCGTTTTTAATCATTTCAATAATATTAATTATACTGCACTTAGGTCTGCCCTGACTCTTGAATTTTGGAATGAAGTTTATGACTCTAGCGATCCATCAATCGCGTTTGATTTATTTCTTAAAAAGTTGCAGTTTCATATTTCCAACTGCAGTGAAACTGTTATTAGAACAGAAAATAAGTTAAAGCGTCTTAAACCGTGGATGTCAATGACACTCTTAAATAAAATAAAAAAGAAAAATTTTCTTCGGGCAACTGTTAGAAAACACCCTAACAACATACGGCTTAGGAACTATTATCATCAATTATGCCGCGAACTTAGAACTTATATACCTAAGTGTAGAGATGATTACTATAATAGAAGGCTAGCTGAAAACGTAGGCAATATTAAGAAAGAATGGAGACTAGTAAATGAAATTTTGAATCGAAATAGATCTGATGCTGAACTTAAAATTAGAAATGAAAATGCAATTGTCTCTAATCCTTTTGATGTTATATTTTCAATCTGAGCGTGAGTAAAGGCATCTTCCCGGCCTTGCTAAAAACTGCAATTGTAATTCCATTACATAAAAAAGGTGATACATTAGACTTGAACAACTATAGACCCATTTCCCTTTTGTCAGTGTTTTCTAAAGTTTTTGAGAAGGGTATGAAGGCAAGAATTATGTCATTTTTATCAAGCATCGGGTTTTTTAGTAATTTTCAATTTGGGTTTAGGAATGGTAAATCGACAGAAGATGCGTTATTAAAATTATGTAGTGAAATTTATAACTCTATTAATGAATCACAAGCTCCAGCGGCGTTGTTTATCGACATAACAAAAGCCTTCGATATGGTTAACCACGAGTTGTTGCTAGATAAACTTTTAAAAGCAGGCTTTAGGGGCTTTGTTTATGACTGGTTTTGCTCCTACCTCTCCAATCGTAGTCAAATGACAAGAGTGAAAAATAATTTAAGTTCGATTTGCAAACTCAATATGGGTATTCCTCAAGGGTCCGTTTTAGGCCCTATTCTTTTTTTGGTCTTTGTAAATTCCTTATTTTTGCAACCATTTAAAGGTAAAGTAACTGCATTTGCTGATGATACCGCCCTTTCCTACTCCAATGAAACCTATTTTGAGACATTTGCTGATATGAATCATGATTTGGAAATTCTTCGTCGTTGGTTTAGGTTGCATATGCTAATAATTAGCAGCAAAACTAAATTTATGCTTTTTAACCCATTGGGGATAGTTCCTGATGGTCTATCCTTAATGTACCATGCTCCTAGTTGCTCTAAATTCAAACTTTGTCCGCAAATATTTAGTTCCGAATTAAATTGTAGTGATGGCTGCTTTGAAATCGAATGCGTCGATTATTTTAAATACTTAGGCATTACATTAGATAAAAGGCTTAATTGGGTTGAGCACACGTCTAATTTAAAAAAATATCTCAACGCAGTGGTAAGGCAATTATACCATCTTAGTTTATACTGTCCTCCATCTGTTCTTAAGCTAACTTACAGTGGCCTACTACAATCTAAGCTTCAGTATGGAATTTGCTGCTGGGGTGGTACTCACTCCTACAAAATTAAACAGCTGCTCATTAAACAGAAACACTCTATTCGCATTATCTCAAAGGCAACACGTAGTTCACCCAGTTTTCCATTGTTTTGTAATTTAGGTATTCTTCCTGTAAGACATTTGTATTACTTCAATATTTTGAAATTGTTTTTCAAAAATACTGGTCATATAAACGTAAGAATGCAAGAAAACTACAGTTTGAGAGCAAACGCCCGTTATTTTGTGAGTGTGCCGAGAATTTTTAAATCACACTTTTGCTACTTTTACACTATAGCTGCGCCCCGTCTTTTTAATAAATTACCCGAAGACTCCAGAAGCGAGAGAATCGAATCAACATTTTTAAGAAAAATTAAACAGTGGTTATTCACTTTCAATCATTCAGAGATAGATCGTATCTTAAATCCCTTAATTTGATTTTGTTAGTTTATTTTGGTTAACTTCATTATAATCTTCTTGAATTATGAACTCTGATCTTTAAATGTTTCAAAGCTTTCACTGAATAGTTTAAATATTTAACTTTGATTATAAATCCCCACAAATTTTGTAAATTTGTTAGATACTTATTCTTTACTCAATGGTGCATTCGCCTCTTACTCTTTAGAATAACAGAATGTCCCTAACTATTTCATTTAAAATCTTTAATGTTAAATAATTGTTGTATTTGAATTATTGTTTTTAGCAGTTTTAAATATATTTTTTATATAATTATCTCTCATTATTATTGTTACTATAAGTGAATTTTAAATGAAATAAAGAAAAAAATAAATAAATAATAAATAATAAATAAATAAAAAAAAGCAGAGGGTGCATATTACTTACTTAGTTGGCGCTACAGCTCGAGGTGATCTTGGGCCTGCTTCTCGCAACCATTTGTGTGTGCGTGTTATATTTTTGCACGAATGGAAGGGACCTACAGTTTTTTGCCGACTCCGAACGGCGAGTTGAGAAGCTCAATCGTGACAAATGATACTCTTTGATGCTTGTCAGACATTCGAAAGAGGTGGGCACTGTGAAAAACTTTTAGGTGTTTGCGGCGGGATTCGAACCCAAGACCGCTGGCACAGTAGTCCGACGCACTAACCACTTGCGCTACGGTGCCCACTAGAGGGGGTGCATATTGTTGCAATAAAATTTACCGCAACAATTATTCAAAACTGCAACGAAATTTGCAAAAATATATTTTTTGACCTAAAGCAAATAATGGGGCTGAAAGTGGGTACATAAGATAAATAAATCTGCCGCGCATACAACGAAAGCATGATTTGCATATTTGCACGAGAAGGAAATGTCGAAAAAAAGAATATGGTAATGTTGTGGGCCTAACGGATGATGGTGCTTGTTGAGAAATGTTTAATTTAAATTGTAAAACAAACATACATATGTATTTGTAAATTGAAATATTATTTGTTAAATAATTATATTATTATTTGTTGAATGATTAAATTCTTAATTGTTAAATTCTTATATTTCATACTTACTTAACTTTCTTACATAAACTTTGTGAATTTTCCCTTAACTTAAAAGTAATTTATCCCACTGCAATCGCTGGTTCGATATTAATATCAATTGTCGCTCGCTCTTTTTGTTAACATTATGTACAAACCATTTTATATACATAATTGGCTAATTACTTACATTTGCATTGCATTGACACAGCACGGTACGTACGAGTGCCTTGACTGTGAGAGCGATACTTTTCGTTATGAATCTCTCTTAGCAAAAGCATGACTCTATAATGAGTTGTGGAGTAATTAACCTTTCTCTTCTTTAGCAACCACCAAACGAGAAGCATCTACCCAGAGTCGAACCAGTGGATACATGTATTTTCCTCTATTTTTGCCTATCATAATTTGACTTGATCGAATAGAAATAAAGACATTATAACGTTTCGGAAATTTTTGGAATTTTTAATTTCATTCGCTTTCAGTGCTGTTGTTGTCTTGTTCTTTCTTTCAGTACTCCCAATTCAATTCTGCGTTAAAGCTATGAATTAGGTGCCTATTGTTTCACGTTTCACTGTTATTTCGTTTTGGTCACAATTATTTCTGTTTACTTCGCAGAAATTATTCTGCTTTTTTTTACTTTGATTTGCGATCATTTCGTCTTACGATTGCTTCGCATTTCTTGTTTTGTTTTTACTTGTTACGAATTTCAATTATAACTGCTATGGATTACTTAGGCTAAGATTATCTCGTCAATGGTTGATTCGCAGTTTGTCTCTATTAAGATCTAGCGCTATGCAATTCTATTATTTTGTCATCAATGGGATTATGATTCATTGTTAGTCGGTACGTGTTACTGGGTGAGATGCAAATAATGTATTTAAATGGTATTTTTAAAAAAAATTAAATTAGAAAGTACATATATATAATTCCATCTGTAGTACATTTTAATCAATAGAGGAAAAGACAATCTAAATATATACCTAGTTTTGTTATTTAAAATACTTTTCTGATAAAAGTAAACTTTAGTTTAAGTAACTCAAAAACTAAATATCTATGTATGTATGTATCTAATTTTTCCAATCTTAACTTTAAAATTTAAAATTTTGCAGTTCGACTTCAATCATTTCGCCATCGTTTATTTGGTTTTGTTTTTAATTTTGAGCATTGGATAAAGTAATAGTGAGAAATTCGCGCGAATTTCAAAATTTTTTTCAAAAGAAAAACTAAATAATCGAAAAACGAAACAATTAAAGACGAAATGAACTTAAAACGAACTAAATAGAAAACGAAATGAAATTTGTCGAAACAAAGAAATCATCACTACTTTTATAAAATTAAGTATGTATAAAAAAAAGTATGTATGTATGTGCCGCAAAAACAAAAAAACTACTGAACGAATTTGAATGCGGTTTTTTGCTATCGATTCTGGTTGGATTAAATCTATAAAATGGATCAAAAAAATCAATATATTTCAATAAAAAACTTCTAAATGAGATAAAGAAAAGTCTATGTTTTACTTTTGGGCATTTATTTCGCTTCTTTCTTCTTCTTCTTAAATAACGTATTAAAATAAAATTTACATATTTGTTTGGATTATTTCACAACAAAGATTTTGGTATATATGTATGTATATCTTTGTACATTTTCTGTGAGAAAAGTAATAACATAAAGAAATATTGTTTGTATGCTTTCGCGACAACGATCAGTGGAGACCATTGCCACCGTCAATGTACCAGCGCCAGCGGGTAGGCATGTATGCGGTACATGCGTGTAGTATACGTGATTGGGATTGTTTCGTGCTAACATATATGTATTGTAATTGTTCGATCATCTCTAATTCAATAACTGGATAAAGAATGCAATTTGTTTGTGATAAGTAAATGCAGGGCTGGGGGCACCGTAGCGCAAGTGGTTAGTGCGTCGGACTACTGAGCCAGCGGTCTTCGGTTCGAATCCCGCCGCAAACACCTAAAAGTTTTTTCACAGTGCTCACCTCTTCCGAATGCCTGACAAGCATTCAAGAGTATCATTTGTCATGTAAAGCTTCTTAACTCGTCGTTCGGAGACGGCAGAAAACTGTAGGTCCCTTCCATTCGTGCATAAAATATAACGCGCACACACAAATGGTTGCAGGAAGCTAGGCTTGGTTCTACCTAGGACTACTGAAGCCAAATATTATTATTATTATTATTATTAAATGCAGGGCTTAGAACAGATGTTTTGACGTTTTGGCGGTAAGAACGTGCTGTAATATTTAAGAAAGCGGAAAAGTTAGATTGAAAGAAATTGCTAACCCACCTGCGTCACTTTTTTTCTTTAATAGTCTATGGAAAATCCCTTTTCCAAGCAATTAATTCAGCTTATACGATCCTACAATAATTATTTTCAAACGATTTCATTTGATGCTAAGCAAATTGTGGAGCAAGGATTAATGCCAACTTTTAAGGTACAACGACAAGTGTAGCATCTAGCTGGAAGTCTTCTTTCAGTAGACAATTTATTGCAAATTCACATATCTACATAGGAGAATGTATGTGTATTTTGAATGCGCTGCGAAGCGGGTAAATCAGCTAGTACCAAATAAATGAAAAATTAAATAATAAAATGCGAAACAACAAAATGCGAAACGACTTAGACGAAACAACAAAAAGACGAGATAAAAAAGACGAAACGAACCATACCCCGTTGCCAATATCCCGAAGTGAGGGAAAGTAAGCAAATGAGATCGGAGTCAACCCATTCAAAGAGTGTTAAGGCAAAGACTTCGCATTCAACTCAACGGCCTCAATCTTCTCTCGCAGCTACTCAACATTCTTGCGTCTTTTGTCGGGAGTCGGGACAACAACCATTCCATCTCTAGTTGTAAAAACATAAATGAACTAAGCGTAATGGATCGTTTCTCAAATGTTAAGAAGTTAGGTCTTTGCTTAAATTGTTTAGGAAAGGGTCACGGAGTATCGAAATGTCTATCGTCATATAGGTGCAAACAGTGCAAGCAACCACATCATAGTCTGCTGCACAGACAACAACAGTCGGAGAGCGCCTCTGGAAGCAAAGATGCATCATCATCGGCAGCAACTAATACTGCAGTGGAGAGGGATCAAGGTTCTGAGGGTCAGGTTATTCTGGCAACCGCACTCGTGTTGGTAAAGGATTCGTAAGGCGCATTTCAAATAGGAAGAGTTCTCCTTGATTCGTTTCATTTGCAGAAACGTAGAAAGAGTATCGATATTGTCGGAATAGAGGTGTCAAAAATAAAGATAAGTTTTCAGACACAAACAACAATTCGCTCCAGGTACAACAACTTTGAGGTTACCTTGGAACTCCTTGTCGCTCCATCGATCACTGGATACCAACCGGAGTCAGCACTGAGTATGAAGGACTGGAATCTACCACGCAACATTGAACTCGCGGATGAATCGTTCCATCAACCATCAAGGATAGATTTGTTGCTAGGTGCCGAAGCCTTTTTCAATCTTCTCCAAGTAGGTCAGATTAAACTGGGTCAGGAACTTCCTTCGCTACAAAAAACTGCGCTAGGTTGGATCGTTTCAGGAAGGTATAAGAGTCATCCAAATCCACCAACGAAGTCCTGTTGTCTCAGTTCGAAAGACGATTCACTCGATCAATACGTCGAAAAATTCTGGGAAATAGAGGAGGTTGCTGGCCATAGGTCGAAACAGAGGAGCAAAAAGAGTGCGAAAAACATTTCGAAGAAAACGTTGAGGTTCTCCCTAGTGGTAGTATCATGATTCAACTCCCCTTTAAAAATGATCCGAGTTGTTTGGGAACTTCATACGATATTGCGCTTAGGCGATACCTGGCTCTCGAACGTCGACTCTCTAAAAACCCTTCTTTAAAAATTCAGTATGCTGATTTTCTACGAGAGTATGAACGGTTGGGTCACATGACACTATTAGGAGACCCCAAGCTGGAAGAACCACACTACTACCTTCCACATCAGTGTGTAATCAAGCCGGATAGTGTCTTTACCAAATTACGAGTGGTTTTTGACGCGTCATGCTGTACTTCGTCACATGTTTCGCTCAACGGAATCCTTATGGTCGGACCGACAATACAGGATGACCTGTTCACCGTATTGCTGCGATTTAAGTTGTACAGGTATGCATTAACAGCGGACATCGTCAAAATGTATCGACAGTTCTTAGTGTACCCATCCAATCGCCGATTTCAGTTCATTTTGTGGAGGGAAAATGAGCATACACCGGTTCGCACATACCAACTCAACACCGTTACCTAAGGTACGTCGTCTGCGCCATTCTTGGCCATTCGATGCCTTCAATATTTAGCATACAAAAATAGGGAACGTTTTGTAGTAGGGTCTCGGGTGCTTCGGTCAGAAGTCTATGTCGATGACATGTTGACTGGTGTAGATGACTTGGATACGCTGCTCAATCTGCAGGAGAGGTTGCCACAATTCGGCAAGTTCGGCGGGTCTCGAGTTATCAAAATGGAATAGCAATAGCTCAGAAATGGTTGATGTAGTTTACCCCCAAAATAAGGAAATCAACCTAAATGAATCCAATCTTAGCAGTACTTTAGGCATCACCTGGAACCCACTCATCGATACGTTTCTTTTTTTTTATAAACCTAATCGAACATTTTCCAAGGATACCAAGTGATCTATTCTTTCGTTGTCACCGAATCATCAAGGCAAAAATAGTTTTGCAAAAGCTATGGGTTGAAAAAGTGGCTTGGGATGAGTCAATTCCACAAACCATTGATACCGAGTGAAGGCAATTCATGCTGGATTTGCATTCGCTGCAGAACATTTCGGTTCCTAGATTCGCTTTAATCCCAAACAGGAAAATTATGTTACTTTTAAGAGTATGAATTATGTGGCGAATTGAAAATTGCAATAAAATATGGTGAATGGTTTAATCTAGGCGCCAGATTTAAATATGTATTCAAATTCAGTAATTCAAAATAACATATTTATAACAAGAAGTTGTGATATGAATGGTTACGCTGATTACGATGACGATGATGATGACGATTCTGCTCCAACATTCCGCCCCCTTTGAGAGAACTGCCAATTTTCGGATGGGACGCCTGCACTCTCCCTTAGTTGTCTTAACGTCAGGAACTCTGACCTTACCGTCTGGACCACTGACGACGTTGGTAATTCTTCCCATGAGCCATTTTTGAGGGGGAACGTTGTCTTCGTGCACGATAACGAGGCTGCCGACCTTGACGTTTGGGCTTGAAGACATCCACTTTGCACGCCCTTGCAGTTCATGGGTATACTTCGTTGACCATCTTTGCCAAAAGTGGGTTTTGACGGCATTTATTCGCCGCCAACGCTGGATGTAGCTGATTTCTGGCACCTCCAATGCTGGCTTAGGAATGGACTTGAGTGATGACCCGATTAGCAGGTGTGCTGGCGTTATTGCTTCGAGATCGCAAGGATCGGATGACATCGGAGTAATCGGACGCGAATTCATTATCGCCTCAATTTCCACCAGGGCTATGGAAAACTCCTCGAACGTTAGTTTGGCACCGCTCAAGCCCCGGTAGACGTGACCCTTTGCTACCTATACGGCCGCCTCCCAAATTCCACCAAAGTGAGGTGCCCTGGGGGGTAATAAATGAAAATTTATGCTACTATTGGTATAAAAGTTATTAATGCTGTTTTGTGAAGAACTTTTGAACAACATATTGCGCAATTCCACCAGTTTCGATTGCGCTCCTACAAAATTGGTTGCGTTATTGCAATGAATATCTCGAGGTAGACCTCTTCGACCTATCATTCGCTTCATGGCTGCAATAAATGCGTCTGCTGACAAATCAGATGCGGCTTCCAAATGAACTGTCTTTTTTGAGAAGCAAACGAACACTGCTACGTAGGTTTTGTAAGGAACCTTGCCCCTAATCTTATAGTGCGTGTAATTGGGACCACAGAAATAGAGTCCACAACAGAGAAAAGGACGTGATGGGGTTAATCTCTCTAGAGGCAAGTCCCCATGACTTGTTCCAATAGCTTCGGTCAGTATTTGACGCAATGAATACAATTCCGGACTGTTTGACGAGCGATTTCCCGTACGTTGATGATCCAAAACCGATTCCTCACTAATGCTACAAATGGAAGTTTGTCAGATGCAAATGCCTAACCAGTATCTGAGTAAAACTGCAGTTTTTGGGGAGCAGCAATGGGTGTTTACATTCCTCCGGGATGTTGGCATGCTTCAAGCGCCCTCCTACTCTTAGAAGGGGTAGACCATTTATCTTCTGGGTGAAAGGATTTAACCATTTGATGGATCCTTTTAGCTTTCGATTGGTTTGAAATGACTTTATTTAATCTGAAAACGTGTTTTGTTGGATCAAGTAAACAATCCGAAGAAGAGCGTCATCTAATTCTGAAACTGCTAACAGACTTCCTTGTGAAACTCGATTTAACCTACAATTTCAAAATCTTAGAACGTACGTAAATATACGAAGAAGTTTGGTGTAAGAGCTGTATTTTTCTATTACGTTGAGTAAATCATTGGAGTCCAATTTTGGACAAGCTAGGACTGTTTTCTTCTTTTCCAACGCCGATTCCTCTGGGGACAGCTGAGTGTTGACAATGGATGGCCATTTGTCCTCATCTTCCAATAAAATGCTTGGCCCTCCAAACCAAATTGAAGTTTCAAGCTCCTTTACTGCACAACCTCTTGAGACAATGTCTGCAACTCTTGATTTGGCAACGAAGAGGTTTACCTGAACTAACCCGAATGAATCTATGGATCTTAGGTAGATGCAGCAGCCATATGCATTTATAGATGCATCCGCAAAGCCATTCACCATATTTTATTGCAATTTCCAATTCGCCACATAATTCATACTCTTAAAAGTAACATAATTTTCTCTCTTGAACTTAAATTCAGTTACTCAGTTCATGTATAAAAACCCTCGCAAAAATAAAGCTTTATGAATTTTATATTGAAAACCCTAAGAGGAAACTCTCGTCTTTTTCTTCGTCGACAATTCGCTTAACTCGTCGCAATTATAAAACTTCACTAGTTTCTTTATTTTTTTTAAATATATTAAATTGTCGTTCGTGAGTCAAAATCTTATAGTCGTTAAATTTCGCACCCGTTTGGCAATCGGTCAGACGCAACAACCAGGATCTAATCTATCTTAAGTCGAAGGTCAAATAGAGGTCCGCGGTTGACGCTCGGAAAACTATCCGAACGTTCAGATGTGGAGTGCATTATTTTGAATTCTTATTTATCTATCTACGCCGATGATATGAAAATCTATAGGTTCATCAAATCACCCGCTGACTCTCACCCGCTCCAAGATGACCTTAACAGGTTTTCAACTTGGTGCAAACACAACTTTTTGGAGCTTAATATCAGCAAGTGCCAAGCTATAACATACTCCCGTAAACACTTCCCACCGCCTTTGGACTTACTATATAGTATGTAATGAACTCGTCCCCTCTGTCACTTCTTTGTGTGATCTGGGTGTTATCTGCGACAGAGAACTCAATTTTCGCTCCCATATAGATAACATAATTAACAGAGCCAACTCTACGCTTGGCCTTGTTAAACGCTGGTCCAAAGAATTTTTTAATCCTTATGTCACGAGATCGCTTTATTTTACCTTTTTAATACCGATTCTTGAATATGATAGTCAAGTTTGGTCACCTTACTGCGATATTTACTCTCTACGAATTGAAGCCGTACAACGCAGATTCATCCGGTTCGCCTTACGCGGTCTTCCGTGGCCCGACAGGTATAATTTACCACCTTATACAGATCGTCTTAAATTAATTAATGTTCAGTCTCTCGAAAAACCGTCAAATTTCCGATATACTCTTTGTTTAGCAGTTATTAGCTGGAAATATCGACTGCCCCGCACTGCTCGACAAGATCAGCCTTAGCACTAACCCACGTAACCTTAGGTCTATTCCCCTCTTCCCGAATGAATTATCACCGTACCAATTATGGTTATAATTACGGTGACAATCCGTCCCGTATTTCCCGGGACAGTCCCGTATTTCAATAGCCTGTCCCGGTTTTATTTTTGAGAAATACAACAATACAATAAATGTCCCGTATTTAATTTTTAGTCCCGTAATTGTCCCGTATTTTTATACTATTTTTTTTAAAATACTATTTAAGCATTTAGCCATTTAGCATTTAGTCGATTATCCGGAATTTGTAGTTACGAAAACCCGTTTAACTGCTCAGAGGTGCTTATCCGCGAACAAGACAAGTCCGCGAAAAGGCGAAAGATCGTCACAACCAACGACAGCCGTGATAGCCAAGAGAAAACGTCAAAGTCCTACTAGAGTACTAGTACTATAGTACTAGATTAAATTTATAACCTTTTGTTTTGTTTCGATTAAGTGTTTATTATAAAGGGTATTTAAAAGGGGAATATTTCATTTAAACTATAATGAACGATGGGAAAAAAGGAGTACTTAAACGGGGAATGAAGATAAGCGATATGTGCTTAAAAGGGGATTTTAACAAGAATATTACTTTATTAACTTAGGGTTTGGAATAATCGAGGATGCTATGTGGGATTTGCCCTTCAGAGGGTGATTTTAAACCGGGTTTTACTATCTGTACAATCACAGAAATAAATAAATTTTTAGCTCATCGGGAAGTTAGTGTAAAGTCAATTGCAAAACTTGTACCGAACATTAGGACAAACAACAAAGCGACCTAATAAAAACGTAGTAAAATTTAAGTTTTTGGCTTTGAATTTGTTATGCCACAATGACTTTATAATTATTTATTGTTATTTTTGCGCTTCAAGCATTTTTTTTAATAAGCTATTTATGAAATACATAATCCAAAACGAGATGTTTGTAATTTTTTTCTGTTTGTGTGTTTTTTTTTATTTTTCATTTTTTGTCCTGTATTTCGCTCCAATAAATATGGTCACCGTAGTTATAATGAACCGATTTCTCGAATGCTTCGCGTCACCAATTCCTTCCAAAACGCATTTGATTTCCATTTAAGCAGATTTTTATTTAACGTAATATAACTCAGCAACGCGTCTAGACTAGATGTGAAATAACATAAAAAACAAAAACAAAGGACATTGCGGACTAATGGGTTAAGCAAGCACTATGAAATTGGGCATAAAAGTATTCGAATAAAAGCAGATGTCACCTTGCGTACGAACATACAGTAGACTCTCGTAAGCGTGAACACCGGTTAATGTGAACTCTGGATAACGTGAACATGTTTTTTTTAACATTGACATCTCTAAAACGTGAACTACAATTTCCTTTCAAAATAACTGGAAAATTCAAGCAAGATGCAACTTGAAATTTGTTTTTCTTGGTAAAACATCTTGTCTTGTACAGTTTTAGTTAGTTATAAGTCAGTTTGTTCGTGGAGAATGCAAAGGCACTTTTCGGTGCTATTTATCCTGAGGTTTGATTAGTATATTTTTAAGATTTTTGTCTCAAATAAAATAGTTTGCCTAGGTGGGCTGTACAATTGAAGACCTCCATGAATGGAACGAGGATATAGACGACTCTAATGTCGTGTCTAAAGTAACCATCATCATAAGTGATGGAGAGACCGATGAAGAAGATGTGCTTCAATTACCAAAAGTAAAAAAAAATAAAGCCATTTAAATCTTCAGCAAGGCTTTGGAATAGGCTGAAGATAAGCTTGTTAGCCAAAATGACTTAAATATCTTAAAACGCCTTAAGGAAAGGGAGGTAGGAAAGCTTTTGGACAAAAAGAAGACAAGTAAACAGATGACCGACTTTTTCTACTAAATTCCATAACGTTATGTCCAAAACTTTATATGTACGTTCCTTCGCCATAACTTTTTCTTAAAAATGAATCAAAAATACAGTTATGTAACAAATACATAAATAAAAAAGTGTTTAAATGAATATCTTCTGTGGGATTGTCCTATTCTTTTGTCAAAATTCAACCTTCGCAAACGTGAACTTTCTTGCTAACGTGAACTGGCTTGGTTTTTAATTGTTCACGTTATCGAGAGGCTACTGTATAGGTAGCATAAATGTGGTGATTATTAACATAAAGCAAATAAGGAAGGAGCTAAAGAGTCTGTTCAGTGCTGCTGAGAATTCTCGGCTGAGACCCAGATCCGTCATCCGTCCAGCGTCTCTTTTGGAGCCACAGTTCATAAGATTTGGCAACACAAAAACAAACATTACTCTTAAGCTACGAGCAGACGATATGCAAAAGTCGCATATAGTATATGCGAGTGCTGACGTCACGAAAAAACTCGTAAATTTATCGCAAATTCTATAAAGACGTGTTCACACGATATGTTCGCAAATGGGGTCGCAAATATTATGGCCTACGTGCGAGGTGTTCACACGATATGCTACACAATTTCCAGATCACATATTTTCAATCATATGCAGATTTGCGAACATGATCAATCTTTTGACATTTTGTATTTTTTGTATTGTTTTGGTGATTTTTGACAATTTAAAGTGTGGAAATATATTAAAAATATCAAAAAGAAAATGGGCTGCTATTGCTATTTTGGCAATAGGTATGATGGAAAATGACGACGAAGATGGAAGCCAGGAAGAAGCGAGTGTACAGCAGGTGCAAAGGATTCATCGTGTATGGGCCAAAGATTGGGTACGACTTAGTGAGACTGAATTATTTTGCGCACAATTGTTGCTAGAATTGCGTGGCGATGAACCAGAATTATATCACGGCTTCGTTCGCATGTCGACCGATCAATTTGATCTTCTACTTAGTTTGGTAAAGCCGCGGATTAAAAAAGCGGATATGAATATGCGATTAAGCATTCGCGCGTCAGATCGCCTGTTGCTGACGCTGCGCTTCTTGTCCACTGACGACAATTTTCGGTCTTCCTTTTCCGTATTCCAGTGAATAACTATTTCAACTATAATTATATGGCAACATGTACTCTTTTTGTGTACCGCTAGGTAGCTTACGGATTTATTGCTTACACAATTACAATTACATATATAATGGACGTCCAGTATAACGAATGATATAATGCTTTATCATTCACTATATTGAGCGCGTTCGTTATATCGATCGATTTTTTATACTTTTTCTAGAAGAATTCATTAAAAAATATGTTTATTTAGACGTTTTTATTTAATGTTAAATTGAATAGATGATGGTCCTGCCATTTAAGTTTACATATTTTGTAAATTACTTTGAAAAAAAAATCACCGATAAAACTTTGTTTTACTGCAAAGCTTTTTCTTAAAGCCGTCTCAACGTGAACCTGTCTGCCATATCAGCATTGAGTTGCTGTCCCCATCACTGTAATAGGTGTCTTTGGTATCTTTTTTGTGCACAAGCGAGTGAGACCTGTCAAAAAGTAGAATCCTCTCACAGAGAGAGAAATCCACTAGACAGAAAACTTGCACACAAGTAAACAAACACAGTTTTGGTCAAACCTATAATTTTTTGTTTTTTGTTTTCCACTAACAATGAAAATTTATGATATTTCACAAACTGTCAGATAGCCTGATTTGACAGAGTAGAGCTGTCCAGCTCACACAAGAAAAAGATGCTCTATATTTTGTACGCTCCCATTTCGCTCTCTACTTGCGATGTACTGTGATTTTTTCGAGTTAAAAAACACAGATGACAGATGTGATTCCAAATTCTATGGACATAGTTTTACATACATAGTCTTACGAAAAGTAGCGCGTTACCAAACAGACTTAGTAATTATCTTCACAATTTAACTGTCACAACTCACAACACAACCCACCCAAAGCAAAATCACACTATAATATTATAAATGCGAAAGTAACTCTGTCTGTCTGTCTGTCTGTCGATTACCTTTTCACGCCTAAACCGCTGAACCAATCATAACGAAATTTACTATAGAGATAGTCTGGGACCTGGGAAAGGACATAGGCGGAAAAGCCGCTCGCTAGGGGGCGCTGGAGTCAAGTTATTAGCAAAACCCTTTCACGCCTAAACCGCTGAAACAATCATAACGAAATTTGGTACAGAGATAGTCTGGGACCTGGGAAAGGACATAGGCGGAAACACCGCTCGCTAGGGGGTGCTGTCAAGTGCTGAGTCAAGTTATTAACAAAACGTTTTCACGTCTAAACCGCCGATCCAATCATAATGTAATTTGGTATAGAGATAGTACTGGCCAAAGAGACTCAAATTCACAATATTATGTGTTGGCATAGTGTCAAAAGAGGAAATCACAGAATCTGGACCCGATAGGTGTGCTAGAGTGAAGTTATTAACAAATTCTCTATTTATTGACCAAAATGACTCATGTCACAAAATGAAGGGAATCATTTAATGTTATATTCTTACTCTCTATCTACATCCATACAATATATAAAGGCCAATGTATCTACATCTACATATATTTACATATACATATATGTATATATGTGTATATTTTATCTACATATCTACATTTATATGTATATTTGTAAGTATGTATTGTCAGTATGCTATGGACTCTAAAACAACCAAACCGATTGAGCTCGGTTTTGGCCCGAGTGTTTCTGTGAAGTTTAGTCAAAATCAGTTCAGCATTTTGCCAAATTACTACCAAAACACAGAAATAGATCAAATTTTATGTTACTAACGCTCTATTTATATTGCGCAAAAGCCTTAATTTATCTGATGAAATGATTTTGTTAATTTGGGGAATACCCTATTAAAAGACTGCCTGAGGGGAATCATTTAATGTAATATTCAAAAAGGTAAAAGTCTTGCCTTTAGTTTTCTGATTAAAATGATTTTGTTATTCCGGGGAATCCCCTATTCAAAGACTTTGCCTGAAGGGAATCATTTAATGTTATATTGAAAAAGGCAAGTCTTGCCTTTATTTTTCTAATGAAAATGATTTAGTGAATCCGGGTAATCCCCTATTAAAAGACTTGGCCTGAAGGGAATCATTTAATAGGTCTGTTCAGTAACTCTGTGCTGGACAGAAATGTACAGAAAAGTACAGGTTTTGGTGTTCAGTAATAAAAAGTTTCTGTCCGAGACTGATCTTTTTTGTGTTCAGAAACTCTGTGCTGGAGGTAAAAGGTAAAAGTCTTGCATTTAGTTTTCTGATGAAAATGATTTTGTAACTCCGGGGAATCCCCTATTAAAAGACTTGGCCTGAAGGGAATCATTTTCTTTTACATTTTTATTCTATTTTGAACCAGCGAGCAGTGAAGACATAATTTTGAACCGGTTGGCAGTGAAGATATAAATAAATAAATAAATGCATACATACAGACCAATGTTCGTGCACTCGCACCCACCTATCCGGACATGCGGACAAAGAAGGAAGTTCAGCCGTAGCTGCTTCCCCCCGATACGGGGTTGGACGCAGAGGTGGTTTTGGTTAGGGTTCAAGTCCCACACACAGGCTTTCGATGCTTTCCATCTTCTTAAAAAAAAAAAAAAAATAAAATCCGGATCTCGCTGACATGTTTCTTTCATGTTTGATGGTAAAAAAATTTATCAAATTCTCAATTGCAAGACTGTTAATCTTCATCCACGGTACTGTCGTGATGTTTCAGTCAGCCGGAAGTCATTCAGCCACCAGAAAGTTTTCCATACCATGCAAAAGGCCATAAAATCCTTTGAAGATATCATTGCGTTAAAAATTCAGAAATTCTTAAAAAAATTAACACCTGACGTTTGACGTCTGAAGAGCGTTGTGGATGCCAACGCGTTATATTTCGATATTTTGATTCAAAATAAATGTATAAAAAAGAATGATTAGCTCTTAAATGTTTGCTACTAAATCGAACATTTCACAACCAAATAATAGTAGAAAAATTATGATGTTGCTTATTAACACTTTGAACACTTAGTGGGATTCAACTAGGTTTGGCGAATTTGGCTCTTATTTTTACCCAGAACCACATTACTAGAGCAGCGTTTTGAGTAATAAATAACACCACTGTTTTAGTACACGGGCGAAGCCGGGTGGAACAGCTAGTGTAAAATAAAAGTAAAAAAAATTACCTGAACACAGTCCAAACCAAATTTTCAAACTTTTGAGATCTCGCATGCTCAGTTTAATTTTGTCTGGACACTAGTATTTGTTCGCAAATATGTGGTCATATGCAATGTAAGGTTTTCCTCCGGTCGCATATGGTTGGGACGCTTGCAAATGATCGCATAAATGCTCGCACATTGGTCACAATGGTCACAAATGATATGCGAAAGTGTTCACACGATATGCGGAAAAGTCGCAAATTGGTTTGCGAACTAGTCGTCGCATATTGTCCGCATATGCTTTGCGGGCATATGCGGACTGTCCTAAATTGGTGTTCAGACGATATACGAGCATTAATCGCATACGATGACGCAAAAATTACGTCAGACTCGCATATACATATGTGCCTACATATATGCGATTTTTGCATATTGTGTTCTCGTAGCTTTAGCCTTAAGGATGTTTACCATGCAACTGTGTGATGTCATTTCTCTTCAACTAATATCAATCAAGCCAAGGCAGATATACTTGTGTACATATGTAGCTATTTCCAAAAATAAAATAAACAACGAAAAGCAAAAAAATATACTTAAGAAGTGGTGTCAATGCCATATCAACAATAGGACATCATCACGTTGAAGAACAATTTTTCTGGCCACATGGGTAAGAGCACTTAACGTCTACATTTAATTTTCTACAGCTCAGTACATTACAACCGCCGGCCGTTGCTGTCGGTTGCTTTCTACTTCCACTACAGCTTCGCCATTGTGTTCGGGCAGTAAGTCGTTTTGCAACACGTTGGCATGTTTTATTTGACTTCCAGCTCATGAATTCCTGTGCTGTTCCCTTACTTCTTTATCAAAGCAGAACGACGAAGACTTTTCGTACATATATGCAGACTTTTCGTCTCCAGAATATCCTTACATCACCACATTCTCGAACAGTTAGCTGCGGTTGGGGGGAAGGGGAAAACCGTTTAAAAGCAAGCAACCACCCTAAATTTTTTTTCATTCAGGAATAATAAATTCCCTTTTTGGCATTTTTGATTGTTTATCCCTGTCATCTCTATCGCCCGTATCGTACACTAATACTATGTTGGATACCGACTCAAACGGAAGACATGGGAATAATAAAAAAAAAAAAAAACAACCCTTACTGCCTGCCACCGGGCACGTGATGAGTTGGTCTGCAATAACAATTGCGTTAGTCGAAACCCAGAGGAAAGTGGGCGAATCCAGGACCAAGATACGTATGTACATATGTATGTATGTATGTAAAAGCCGAAGGTTAGTTTGTAATTTTTCTTGGAATTAAAATCAATTTGATTGCACGAAATCGCTTTGTCGTGTGTTGCATGCGATATGAGCGAATAGTCAATATTTACATTTGTGTGTTTTTTTTTGCCCGCAATAACACGATATGGGGAGATTCTATTAAGATGACTGCACTTTGTTGTCGTGTTGTATTTCCTGAGTTGGGAACCATATCCCGCTTTTTATAATCCCGCTTTTTATAATTCCGACCTTTAAATCCCGACTTTAAAATCCCGATTTTTATAAACCCGCTCTTTTGTAATCCTGCTTCTTATAATCCCGTTTTAATAATCTTATTTTTGCAATCAGAACTGCAGTAAAACTTGCGAATATTGGAATTTGCGAATAAAAGAATCTTGCGAAACCTGGATAGTGGACATTTTTGGATGTCAATTTTGATTTTTGTCATAAAAACTCACTCTTATATAGTGGAATCTGAATACTGGAAAATTTTTCAATTTTTGATATGAATGCGCCAAAATTCATTAACATTTGGTCGGTTTCGTCTCCTTTTCCGAGAAATTTCAACTGTTTCTTTTCGTGTGTGTCTCATTCTACTAGCGGCTTCATTCAGCAAGTACACATTCTGAACTCCGATATAAAAATTTATCGAAAAATGGTAAAATAAATTAGGTTGCCGATAGTGGAAAAACTTGCGAATGAAATGCCATTTTTTAAAATAAAACAAATAGTTCTGATTGCAAAAGCGAGATTAGAAAAAAAAAATAGAAATACATAAGTGAAATAAAAACAGAGGTAATAATATGCAGTAATCTTTTATTAAAGTTGACTATATAAAAAATGTGTATAATAAATGTGTGTAACAATTCAAAGAATATGCAAATAAATTAATAATATTCATTTAAAAATAAAACAATAAATTAAATAAAACTCCGAAGTTGTATATTAAATATTTACATACTTTGAAATATTAATGGAACAACTAATTTTTTTTTATATAATTACATAGTGGGCGATACGACACATAAAACCTGATTTGGACATATTTTTCATAATTTTCCGTTTATTTTTCCGTTTAAAATGAACTTTTCTTATTTCTTTCCTAGAAAATAGAACAAGCAATATTAAATTTATAAAGATGAGGTAGGTAGGTAGGTAGGTAGAAGTGGTGGTTTCGATGGAAGAAAACCCAAATAGCGCGTAAAGCGCCGTTTTGATACCACAAACCTCAGGTGACCCGTTTATTCGGATGTAATGTTGAAAAATCTATAACCACCCTGTAGAGTTTAAAAAGAGGATCAGCTCTCCAATCCTTTTCCCAGATATCTCTATAAGGTCGTCGAAGAATAGTTTGCCCAGTTTGCGGTGCCTGGCTCTCGCTAGAGCTGGGCACTTGCACAGAAAGTGAATAAGCGACTCTTTTTCATTTTCATCTTTGCAGCTACGGCAGAAACAATTGTGAGGGATCGGTAGTTTTGCTGCATGGTCCCCTATTGGCCAGTGTCCTGTACTGACTGCCACTAATCTAGCGATGTCTACGCGGGTTCTTTGTAGCAGCTCGTTTGTGTTTGTCCTGTTGTAACTTGGCCATCTCTTTCTGGATATGACACAGTTTGTCTGACCGGTTCACCTGAGACCGGCTAGTTTCAAGAAATGTGAGAGTAAATTGCCCTTAACAGCACTTTTCAGCTAGTGAGCTGTTAAGGGCTGACCCTCGCCTGGCTAGCTCGTCGGCCTTCTCGTTTCCTTCTATGGCGCTATGTCCTGGAACCCAGAGAAGAGTGACTCTGCCTTGATTGCACAAGCGATTGAGTTTTTCTTGGCATTGACCAACCAGTTTTGATGAGGTGATTGCCGAATTTATGGCTTTAATTGCGGCTTGGCTATCTGTAATGATAGCGATGTTGAGTTTGGGTGTTGGGTCGTTTATCATCACTTCACTACTTTTATAAAATGAAGTCTAAGAAAAAGTATGTATGTATGTGCCGCAAAAACAAAAAAACTACTGAACAGATTTAGATGCGGTTTTTTGCAATCGAATCTGGTTGGGTTATGCCCCTATTCCGTAAGACAATTTTTGTTAAGTTGAGTTGAAATTTGGTTGAAATTCGAAATTCGGTATTACTGAACACAACTCTGAGGAAAAGAGTTGCCTGTCAACAGAAAACCAAGGTGGCGAATTGTCTTTAGGTTGTGTGTGTGTTTTTTGTGGTATTATGGTAAACAACGCAGTTGCGTATTCGTTGCTAGAGCTGTCAAAAAACCAACAACTGGTATTTAGTAGTTGTTGGCGGCTGTGGTTGATTTTCTTTGAGGCGTAAAATCAAAAAAATTGAAAAAAAAGCTTACGTATGACAAATAAAATAATATAATAATACAATAGTTATGCAAATAACGTAATTAAAAATACTTTTCCAGTTTAAAAATATCTACTCCACATCAGCTGGAGAGATTGGTGCTACTGCTGCAGCAGCAACCAGACTTGGCCACCGGAAAAGGACGGTTCGGTTCCAGCAAAACACAGATGAAAGAGTCGTGGCACAAAATTGCTGTTGAGCTTAATAGCATGGGACCACCTAAAAGGACAACACAGGAATGGCAACGGGTAAATGTAGTAGAAACAATTTACATAAATAAATAACATATGTTAAAATACTTTAGGTTTGGATTCATTATAAGGTGAATTTAAAAAGAACACTTGCCAATAATAAGAAGAATATAAAAACTACGGGCCGAGGCCCATCCGAAGAAAAAAGTTTAAACCTTTTAGAATAAACCGTTGCCAGTTTAGTTATGATACAACAAGTAGTAAATCCCGCAGGAAGGGCATTCGGTATTCCAAGTCCTGAGCCGCTCCCCCAATTTATAGGAGAGGAAGCTGAAGAACAAAATTTTTCAGTTGATATGACTGAAATTGAAAATATACCGACACCAGTAGTACCAGATCCAGTACCACCACCTCCAACTAACTTATCATCGCAGCGCAGACAGAAAAATACCGTAAGAAGAATAGAAGAGGAAAGTCTGCAGGCAATACAGAAGCAAACCAGTAACCAGGAGGAAATTTTAAAAACAATGAGGAAAATGGAAGAAACTATCGAAAAAAATTACGACTTAAACAAAAAAAACCTACGAACTTAAAGAAAGGAAACTTGAATTGCTAATAAAGCAAAGTAAATATGCTATCCCGCCGCACACACCTTAAAAGTTTTTCACAGTGCCCACCTCTTTCGAATGTCTGACAAGCATCAAAGAGTATCATTTGTCACGATTGAGCTTCTCAACTCGCCGTTCGGAGTCGGCAAAAAACTGTAGGTCCCTTCCATCCGTGCAAAAAATATAACACGCCCACACAAATGGTTGCGAGAGTCTGAAGTAGAAAACACTTAATTTATGTAGTGAAGGGAAGTTATTACCTATTATTTTGCTTTTATATAGTTTTAAGAACATTTTTGTTTAACCCTCATCCTGTATTTTGGGCAAATTTTACCCAAACGTATTTTGAGACATAAAAAACTCGTGCGGTTTCTATAATATGTATGCTACCAAATGTAACAAATATAATTCAGTTATCTGTAAAAAAAACATTCATTTACGGAAATAAATTGTAAAAAGTGCAAATAATGCAATAAAATTGTGCTAAGAACAATTCACCCAAAACACTGAATATTTAATTTTTTTTTTCTTTACAGGATCCAAATCCAAATATTACTTTAAAGACTACGCATTATGGCATTTCTTATCTCTCTCGCGAAGATTACACTAAGTGCGTCATCATCATTTATTTCTTGCACATTTGCTGTTTCTATAGCCGTGTTTTTTTAAAGTGAGTACATTGGGGATTAAAAAAGTTCATTTAGAGAAGTAGGTAGGTACCAATAATAATTATTCAATTTTAAATTCTGGTGTATTAAACCCAGAGCAACCAAAGTGGGTCCGTGCGATAGATAGTTGATCAATGTTTATCACAGCTTCCCATGGCTGTTACTATTCCTGCTTTCATTTTCGAGTTATTGGTCTTCAAACACAATTTTTTTTACATTTTTTTAATCAATTTAAATGAAAAAATGTGTTAATAACTTTTATTTTTTTCCTTTTTTTGGTGCGCTATAATGTTACTTACAAATTCACCATACAAAGGGCTTATAGTTTTGCATGTATAAAGGTATTATTATAATTTTTTTAAAGCTTTTCAATTCAATACAGCACGAAAAAATATTTTTTATCAAATGCTATCAATCTGGCCATTATTTCCTGACAAAATAAGTTCATATTTATAAAATAAGTGTATTTTAACCAATCAGAAGAAAGTACTGCATTTATCAACTTCATTTAAAAAAAAGGAAAACTTATGGACACATCCAATTACAAATGCCAAAAACAAATTTTCCTCCAACCTTTAACCGATTTCAGCGCCATTGGTATTCAGAGTCTGAAACTGCTGTACCAAGTAAAGCGTTTACTTGGAGAATTTTACCTACTGTTATAGCAAGCGAATTTGTTTTTGTAGTGCGGGTAAATCAAAAAGTGAGTATGTACTCACTTAATAAGAAACACGGCTCATATCAATATGTTCTAACCAGGGCCGGCCCAAGCCAAACGAGCGTCCTGTGCAAGATTTACAGAAAGCGCCCTTTTTTATATCTGCACACACACGCATCAATCTTTTCCACATCACCCAGGAGGTAGACTTTCAATGCGTTTTTTTATTGAGGTATCCCCTGTAGGCCTAATACTCAGTAAAAAAACAAATATGTATATTTACATACATATATGTTTATATGCGGTAAATAAATGGAAAATAAATAAATTAAAAACAAAATTAAAAACAAAACAAAATGAAAACATATTTACAAAATAAATAATATATAAGAGAATTCAATTAAGGAACTTAAGTTATTTTTTTAAGGAAAAAAAAAAGTAAAACCATAAACTAAAACGCAGCGAAGAAATGTGCAGAGGGGAAAAGTTTAAACTTGAAAACTTATTTTTCTGGCCTTAGCTTTGGCAAATTCAGCAATAAGATCATCATAGTCTAAAGATTTCAATAATTCCTTTTCTATAGACATTATAGATAAGCCTACCAATCTCTCTTGAGTCATAGTTGTCCTGAGATAATTTTTAATAATTTTAAGTTTAGAAAAATTACGTTCTCCTGAAGCTACTGTAACCGGGATTGTATTTAGAATTTGAAGAGCAATAACTAAATTAGGAGCAAGATCTTCAAGGCTTGAACTGAATATAAAATTTAACACATCTAAAGATGAGCTTTGTGGTATAACAAGCTGCGAAATGACTGTTAGCTCTTGATACAATTCTGCTCCATCTAAATCTTTAAAATTACCAAATGTTAAAACATTCTGCAAATTAAGGCATGAAGAAAGTAAATTTTTATTTTTCAAAAATTCGTTTATGTTACTTAAAAATGAAAAATTGATACTATATGTGTCACGCTGCTCAAACCTTTCTGTAATTGATTGAATCGCTTGATCAAGTATTTTGAAATAAAAATCTACTTTAAATCTTTGTTTCGGTTCTAATATAGTTTCAGGACATTCATCAGCATAAAGTCTTTTTCTCCGTCGGGATCGCAATGATGAAGCTTCAGGAAACATATTTGGTATTTCAACGGAACTAGCAATATGCTCAGTTAACTGAACATAATCATTAAATTTTTCATCGGAACGCGTTGCAATCAAACTATTTTTGGTATTTTCTAAGACTTTTATGCCTGTTGACAGATTAACGGATGGACTTTGCAAATATTTACTAGTTTTATTATGGTTTAATAAAATATCAAACCAAATAAGCAGGCAACAAATAAATGTAAAATCAAAAATTTTATTTCCTAAAGATTCTGCAATGTTTTTCGCCTCCGGATTTCCTATTTCAGATATTTCTATAAGGGTATTATTTAAATTACTTACATTAGTTTCATTAACCCCATCTGCATGTTCGTCGCTGCGTTTTAAAAATTTGATGAAATTTTGGCTTTGTTTTTTATTATCGGCTTCAACAAGCCTTCGCCTTTTTCTAAATTCTGCCCCCGAAGCCTTTTTTTTGTCCATATTGGAAGAAGGAAAAGAAAAACACAATTTAGAAAATAAATTAACACTTGCACTTCGATTAAAAAACACGTTATTTCTATTGAAAATTGATATGTTTAATGTAAGCCGACTGAGTGAAAAACAATCAAAACAATCTGCACCAGAGTAGTGACAGTGAGTATAGGTCATTGCCCGTGCACTTTTTTGAAATTTGAATTTGCTTTCACAATCATATTTATCGTAGTAGGCCGGGCACAAAACATGTAGAATGCTATTTCAGTTAAGACGTAGAAATTCAAATGTGCCACATATACACACAATATGACGTCACCCACAACCCACTGCTGGCTGTTGGCTTCGGTCTCCATTGATAGAAAATCGTAGATGAGAAATCCTATACATACATAATGTGCAGAATAAAAACCTGCACGTTCAAACACAAACGATTCCATAGGATTGAACTTTTTTGTTTGACATATTTTAGAAGAGAGTACTATATTTTCATATACAAATATACAATACAAAGCTACTTGTTCTCTTTGTAAGAGAAATTTGTTTCTTTATTTCGTTGATGAGAAATCCCATACGTGCAGAATAAAAACCTGCACGTTCAAACACAAACGATTCCGTAGGATTGACCTTTTTTATTTGACATATTTTAGAAGAGAGTACTATTGCCCCTATTCCATAACACAACTCCATTTAGTTGGGTTATCTCTTACGCAACTCCACTATCACACAACTGAACGAATTTTTCATATTACATAAAACAACCTTTTTCAGTTGTGATTGTAAAAAAAATTGCATACTTTTAGATGCGAATAACAACCACAAATTGACTATTTAACGTAAATCTGACCTCTGGTGGTCGAAGTAGAAAATAATTTTGCCAACAGAAAGTCAATATTCAATAAAAACAGAATGAAAATAAGTTTTGGTTTTGTTTTTTTAATGATAATAATTATGAAGATAATATTGTTATTGTTGTGCGCATATTAAAATCTATCTATCTAGAACTAGAAAAAATGCAAAGTAAAGAATATGCATTTACAATGTGTAAATTACTAATGTTATTTTTAAATATTTACAATTGTTTTTGTACTTTTAAAAGAAGCATTTTGCTACGTTCAAATCAAAACTAAAGATTTCTTAAAATTTCATGGACGCTCGACTGCAATACCACTATCACTTTTGAGTGCTGAAGATATATGCCCCTATTCCATAACACAACTCAATTTATTCGAGTTGGCTGTCATTCAACTCCACTTTCGCGCAACTCAACGAATTTTTCATATTACATAAAACAACAACAGCTCTAGCAACCAAAACATAGCTGCGTTGTCTACCATAATACCAGAAAAATTCCCACACAACTCTAGAGAGGATTCGCCATCTTGGTTTTATGTTGACAGGCAACTCTTTTTCTCAGAGTTGTGGTCAGTAATACCGAATTTCAAATTTCAACCAAATTCCAACTCAACTTAACAAAAGTTGTCATACGGAATAGGGGCATATGTTTTCATATACAAATTTACAGTACAAAACTACTTGTTCTCTTTGTAAGAGAAATTTGTTTCTTTATTTCGTTGATGAGAAATCCCATACGTGCAGAATAAAAACCTGCACGTTCAAAGGTCAAACAAACGATTCCGTAGGAATGAACTTTTTGGTTTGACATATATTTTAGAAGAGAATACTATATTTTCATATACAAAGCTACTTGTTCTCTTTGTAAGAGAAATTTGTCACTTTATTTCGTAGATGAGAAATCCCGTCCATATGTGCAGAATAAAAACCTGCACGTTCAAACACAAGCGATTCCATAGGGTTTTTTTTTGTTTGACATATTTTCCTATGAAAATTTTACGAGTGAATGTGCAAGAAATAAAACCTGCACATAGGTGGTGGAACTTTTTTTGTTTTGAGATTTTTGAACTAGATTCTTTTAGTAAAATGTAAGTGGATGTAAATACAAGAAATATACCTGCACGAACAGGGTGGAATATTTTGAGATTAGGTAGGTAAGAAATTAACTTGCATAGGTCTAGTGGGTTTTTTTAGTTTGCAATATTTTGAGTTAGATTCTTATTGGAGTTCCAACATTGCAAGTGATGTGAGTTAACCTGCAAGAAATAATTCAGCACAGGTGTGATGGATGTTGTTGTTTTGGGCTTATTTGAATAAAGTTTTTGCTTAAAATGCAAATGGCAGTAGGTATTTGTTCGCGCATGATTAAATTAATCTTTCCTACTCCTAGCAATGCGCCCCCAGAACTTGGCGCCCTGTGCATTTGCACATCTTGCACATATGGTTGGTCCGGCCCTGGTTCTAACACATCTTGATATTCAACGTTAAAATGTTGGCTTATATTATGTAAAGCACAGCATGCGTTTACAATTTTTTTGCCTTTTCTAGTTGATAATGCAAACTTCTTTCGGAAAGTAAGCATCTGAATTTGCTCATGAGAACATCAATTGTTCGCTCAACAATATTTCTTGCTCTCGAATGAATAGTGTTGTAGCGTGCTTCTGCAGAGCCACTTTCAGTCATTCGGAAGGGGGTCATCAGATATGGCTCCAGTGGATATCCAGCATCACCCAAAATCCATGTGTTTGCAGAGAAATTTCTTCAACAATATTCCCTAAAACGACTGCGATTCCAGACAAAGGAATCGTGATTTGCACCAGGATACCTTGCGTCGACGTAACGAATGTTCATTTTGTAATCACAAACCTGAATGAATAATTATTATTATTATCAAAATGTAGATTTTTATAACTCATCTTACAAGCATAACATTTAAGCTAAAATATCCTTTTCTATTAAGATACAAATGCTGAAGAATATCTCTCGGTGCTATTTTGCATGTATGGGTTCCATCTATGCATCCTACTATTCCCGGAAACCCGGTTTTTTCAAAAAAGAAAATCTTTGAAGCGCTTTGTTCTTCTTCTGTGAGACGGGACTTGATCCATTTTCTACAAATGTGGTTTTCTACTACCTCTAGTACTTCGTTTAAAACTTTCGATACCGTCGGTTGGGCTAATCCTAAATTGAAATCAGCCGTGGCAAGTTTTAAAATTTGTGGTATTGCAGTCGAACGCCCAGTTGAGTACATAACGAAATGCTTCTTTATTCAGTCTAAAATAACTTATAAATCTGAAAAATAATAAATAATAAATAGACATTTTGAAAAAGCATGTATGTGTAATGTAACTTACTTTCCATTCGGTAGCTCTAATGGGTTGGAATAGTCCCGAATATATTTTCGTATGCGCGCAACATTCACTGCACTCTCTTCATCAACCCTATCATTAAAATTTAAATCAAAATTCATTTCCATAATTATTTATTTAATATTATCAGTTTTATTTCACAGAATTTTTTTCTCGACCACCAAAGAAATGTCACGTTGACGTTAAATAGTGAATTTGTAGTTGTCACTCGCACCTAAAAGTATGCAAACTTTTTTACAATTAGAACTGAAAGAGGTTGTTTATTGTAATATGAAAAATTCGTTGAGTTGCGCGAAAGTGGAGTTGAATGACAGGCAACTTAGCTAAATTGAGTTGTGTTATGGAATAGGGGCTTTAAATCTATAAAATGAATTAAAAAAAATCAATATTTTCCAATAAAAAACTTTTAAATGAGAAAAAGAAAAGTTTATTTTCGACTTCTGGGCACTTATCTCGCTCTATCTTATGCCCCTATTCCGTAAGACAATTTTTGTTAAGTTGAGTTGAAATTTGGTTGAAATTCGCAATTCGGTGTTACTGAACACAACTCTGAGAAAAAGAGTTGCCTGTCAACATAAAACCAAGATGGCGAATCCTCTCTTGAGTTGTGTGCGTATTTTTTCTGGTATTATAATAGACAACTCAGTTATATTTTGGTTGCTAGAGCTATCGAAAACTAACAACTGCTTTGTAGTATTTAGTTGTTGCGAGTGAATGTTGAGATACGAAAGGTGGAAAATGAACAAAAAGACGTATATAGAACAAATGAAATAACGCAATAATATTATGAACTAGTTGAACCCGTGCTCGCGTTGCTTCGCATTCTAAGGGCTTTCTCATTCATACAAATATGCAATTGTAGTGGGAGCGAAGAAACATCAAATTATTTGTCTAAGTCCACAAAAGTGTTTAATAAATTTTGTTGATTAACTGCGTTTTATCAAAAACGTTTCAATGTGTAACTTTCCGCACTGCACCGTAGCCCGTCAACACTTCCGCCTCTACCAGATGTCGTTGCAGAATTGTAACTCTAGGTCGGTTTCCGTTACATAATTTAGGCGGGCTCAAGTTTCTTAGAAGAATAGTAGGTACACCCACTTTTAGTTTTAATTTATGTGATGGAAGCCCTGGATGGAGCAAATAGAGAATTTTAAAATTCGACCAGACAGCTGGTTGTTACTTCTTGGTCTACAACTCGGTTGATTGAAATACTTACATTCTGCACTTTGACCATCAACACGTGAAAATATCTCGCTATCAATTGCTGGAGCTTGATCATTCCGAGGCAACAAAATAGCTCGCTCACAAAGCTAAGAATTCTCACGGTTTGTTAGTTGTGATATATAACCGTAAAAAGATAAATTTAATTTTCCATGTAACAAATAAGAAAATTTTGTGCATTTGGATTGCTGGCTGTTCGTGAACGCATATTGGCGGTCAAGTGCATTTGAGTAACAATGGACCCCAGAGACTTGACTTTTTCAGGCAGGCATTTACTTCATCAGCTTTTGTGCCTCATGGTACTACTGATAACGTTTGCCTAAAGTTTATCCTGTTAGGTTCTGTTAACGATTTCCACTGCCTTACGGTACATTCGTTACACACAATTAGATTCCGGCGAATAACGTAGCTACTAACCCTGACGACGCGACATCCAAGGGCAATATTACCTTGGCATTGTATCACTGAACAACCAATACTTCCCAGATGATTTATTTATGGGATGATGATATGTATATGCATGTACATACATATATGAACCAAAATTAGATCTTAAAGCAGCAGGAGTTCATTTTGGGTAGAATATATATTTTTGATCTTTTTTTGTTTTAATTTGTTAATAACATTAATAAACTAAAAATGCAATTGACTGCTCTCTCTTTCTCTCTTTCTTTTGACACCTCATTTGTTAAGATTGCTTGAGTGTGAGAGCCGCAAATGGTTGTAGAGCACATTGAAGTGCAAGCCATATGATCACGTTAGAGCGCGCACATGTACTCACACACACACTATTGCAACGATACCCACTGCTGCCCGGCTGCTGGCAGTGGTCGTCACTGAAAGAAAATTGTGGGCGATGCTTTGAATAATGGTTTTGAGCATTGCTCAGCTTCAGGACAACGCAGGGGGATGTTTTATATCTCAAATGATTGAAGGACAAATCTACTAATTTCACCTATTTTTTTGTTTTTCAATCCGATAAGCCATTATTGAGTTAGGGCTGTATAATCATAATATTCCTCACCGATATACAGTTATTTTGACTATTATGTAAAAACCAGTAGCCTGAGCAAAAAATTACATAGCTTGTGATCATCCCGGGTACTTAAGAAGCATTTCAACAGAAATTTTCATCGAAATCTGTCCAGCGGTTTTAACGCTATTAGGTAACCAACAAAAAAACCTCTACAGTTTTATAATATTTATAGATAACGTAATTGAAAAAATGTGTGCAGTTTTAAAGCATATAGTCCACATCAGTTGGAGAAAATGTTTTTATTGCCCCTATTCCGTAAGACAACTTTTGTTAAATTGAGTTGAAATTTGGTTGAAATTTGAAATTCGGTATTACTGACCACAACTCTGAGAAAAAGAGTTGCCTGTCAACATAAAACCAAGATGGCGAATCCTCTCTAGAGTTGTGTGGGAATTTTTCTGGTATTATGGTAGACAACGCAGCTATGTTTTGGTTGCTAGAGCTGTCGAAAACTAACAACTGGGTTTAAGTAGTTGTTTGAGAGTAAATGTTGAGATACGTAAGATGGAAAATGAACAAAAAGACGTATATCGGACAAATGAAATAATGCAATATTATTAATAACGTCATTAAAAAAATGTGTGCAGCTTAAAAGCATGTAGTCCACATCAGTTGGAGAAAATAGTTTTACATCTTCAGCACTCGGAAGTGGTAGTGGTATTGCAATTGCAATCGAGCGTCCACGCAATTTTACTTAGCATTTTTTCTAGTTGGAATTGGAATATGTCACGGATAGATTTTCATATGCGCACAGCAATAACAATACATATTATCTTCATCATTATTATCATTAAAAAAACCAAATCAAAACTTCTTTTCATTCTGTTTTTATTGAATATTGAGTTTCTGTTGGCAAAATTACTTTCTACTTCGACCACCAGAGGTCAGATTTACGTTAAGTAGTCAATTTGTGGTTGTTATTCGCATCTAAAAGTATGCAATTTTTTTTACAATTAGAACTGAAAGAGGTTGTTTATTGTTATATGAAAAATTCGTTGAGTTGCGCGAAAGTGGAGTTGAATGACAGGCAACTTAGCTAAATTGAGTTGTGTTATGGAATAGGGGCTTTAAATCTATAAAATGAATTAAAAAAAATCAATATTTTCCAATAAAAAACTTTTAAATGAGAAAAAGAAAAGTTTATTTTCGACTTCTGGGCACTTATCTCGCTCTATCTTATGCCCCTATTCCGTAAGACAATTTTTGTTAAGTTGAGTTGAAATTTGGTTGAAATTCGCAATTCGGTGTTACTGAACACAACTCTGAGAAAAAGAGTTGCCTGTCAACATAAAACCAAGATGGCGAATCCTCTCTTGAGTTGTGTGCGTATTTTTTCTGGTATTATAATAGACAACTCAGTTATATTTTGGTTGCTAGAGCTATCGAAAACTAACAACTGCTTTGTAGTATTTAGTTGTTGCGAGTGAATGTTGAGATACGAAAGGTGGAAAATGAACAAAAAGACGTATATAGAACAAATGAAATAACGCAATAATATTATGAACTAGTTGAACCCGTGCTCGCGTTGCTTCGCATTCTAAGGGCTTTCTCATTCATACAAATATGCAATTGTAGTGGGAGCGAAGAAACATCAAATTATTTGTCTAAGTCCACAAAAGTGTTTAATAAATTTTGTTGATTAACTGCGTTTTATCAAAAACGTTTCAATGTGTAACTTTCAGGCCCTAAGTGCAGATTTCATAATTCTCAAAAACCGCACTGCACCGTAGCCCGTCAACACTTCCGCCTCTACCAGATGTCGTTGCAGAATTGTAACTCTAGGTCGGTTTCCGTTACATAATTTAGGCGGGCTCAAGTTTCTTAGAAGAATAGTAGGTACACCCACTTTTAGTTTTAATTTATGTGATGGAAGCCCTGGATGGAGCAAATAGAGAATTTTAAAATTCGACCAGACAGCTGGTTGTTACTTCTTGGTCTACAACTCGGTTGATTGAAATACTTACATTCTGCACTTTGACCATCAACACGTGAAAATATCTCGCTATCAATTGCTGGAGCTTGATCATTCCGAGGCAACAAAATAGCTCGCTCACAAAGCTAAGAATTCTCACGGTTTGTTAGTTGTGATATATAACCGTAAAAAGATAAATTTAATTTTCCATGTAACAAATAAGAAAATTTTGTGCATTTGGATTGCTGGCTGTTCGTGAACGCATATTGGCGGTCAAGTGCATTTGAGTAACAATGGACCCCAGAGACTTGACTTTTTCAGGCAGGCATTTACTTCATCAGCTTTTGTGCCTCATGGTACTACTGATAACGTTTGCCTAAAGTTTATCCTGTTAGTTTCTGTTAACGATTTCCACTGCCTTACGGTACATTCGTTACACACAATTAGATTCCGGCGAATAACGTAGCTACTAACCCTGACGACGCGACATCCAAGGGCAATATTACCTTGGCATTGTATCACTGAACAACCAATACTTCCCAGATGATTTATTTATGGGATGATGATATGTATATGCATGTACATACATATATGAACCAAAATTAGATCTTAAAGCAGCAGGAGTTCATTTTGGGTAGAATATATATTTTTGATCTTTTTTTGTTTTAATTTGTTAATAACATTAATAAACTAAAAATGCAATTGACTGCTCTCTCTTTCTCTCTTTCTTTTGACACCTCATTTGTTAAGATTGCTTGAGTGTGAGAGCCGCAAATGGTTGTAGAGCACATTGAAGTGCAAGCCATATGATCACGTTAGAGCGCGCACATGTACTCACACACACACTATTGCAACGATACCCACTGCTGCCCGGCTGCTGGCAGTGGTCGTCACTGAAAGAAAATTGTGGGCGATGCTTTGAATAATGGTTTTGAGCATTGCTCAGCTTCAGGACAACGCAGGGGGATGTTTTATATCTCAAATGATTGAAGGACAAATCTACTAATTTCACCTATTTTTTTGTTTTTCAATCCGATAAGCCATTATTGAGTTAGGGCTGTATAATCATAATATTCCTCACCGATATACAGTTATTTTGACTATTATGTAAAAACCAGTAGCCTGAGCAAAAAATTACATAGCTTGTGATCATCCCGGGTACTTAAGAAGCATTTCAACAGAAATTTTCATCGAAATCTGTCCAGCGGTTTTAACGCTATTAGGTAACCAACAAAAAAACCTCTACAGTTTTATAATATTTATAGATAACGTAATTGAAAAAATGTGTGCAGTTTTAAAGCATATAGTCCACATCAGTTGGAGAAAATGTTTTTATTGCCCCTATTCCGTAAGACAACTTTTGTTAAGTTGAGTTGAAATTTGGTTGAAATTTGAAATTCGGTATTACTGACCACAACTCTGAGAAAAAGAGTTGCCTGTCAACATAAAACCAAGATGGCGAATCCTCTCTAGAGTTGTGTGGGAATTTTTCTGGTATTATGGTAGACAACGCAGCTATGTTTTGGTTGCTAGAGCTGTCGAAAACTAACAACTGGGTTTAAGTAGTTGTTTGAGAGTAAATGTTGAGATACGTAAGATGGAAAATGAACAAAAAGACGTATATCGGACAAATGAAATAATGCAATATTATTAATAACGTCATTAAAAAAATGTGTGCAGCTTAAAAGCATGTAGTCCACATCAGTTGGAGAAAATAGTTTTACATCTTCAGCACTCGGAAGTGGTAGTGGTATTGCAATTGCAATCGAGCGTCCACGCAATTTTACTTAGCATTTTTTCTAGTTGGAATTGGAATATGTCACGGATAGATTTTCATATGCGCACAGCAATAACAATACATATTATCTTCATCATTATTATCATTAAAAAAACCACTTCTTTTCATTCTGTTTTTATTGAATATTGAGTTTCTGTTGGCAAAATTACTTTCTACTTCGACCACCAGAGGTCAGATTTACGTTAAGTAGTCAATTTGTGGTTGTTATTCGCATCTAAAAGTATGCAATTTTTTTTACAATTAGAACTGAAAGAGGTTGTTTATTGTTATATGAAAAATTCGTTGAGTTGCGCGAAAGTGGAGTTGAATGACAGGCAACTTAGCTAAATTGAGTTGTGTTATGGAATAGGGGCTTTAAATCTATAAAATGAATTAAAAAAAATCAATATTTTCCAATAAAAAACTTTTAAATGAGAAAAAGAAAAGTTTATTTTCGACTTCTGGGCACTTATCTCGCTCTATCTTATGCCCCTATTCCGTAAGACAATTTTTGTTAAGTTGAGTTGAAATTTGGTTGAAATTCGCAATTCGGTGTTACTGAACACAACTCTGAGAAAAAGAGTTGCCTGTCAACATAAAACCAAGATGGCGAATCCTCTCTTGAGTTGTGTGCGTATTTTTTCTGGTATTATAATAGACAACTCAGTTATATTTTGGTTGCTAGAGCTATCGAAAACTAACAACTGCTTTGTAGTATTTAGTTGTTGCGAGTGAATGTTGAGATACGAAAGGTGGAAAATGAACAAAAAGACGTATATAGAACAAATGAAATAACGCAATAATATTATGAACTAGTTGAACCCGTGCTCGCGTTGCTTCGCATTCTAAGGGCTTTCTCATTCATACAAATATGCAATTGTAGTGGGAGCGAAGAAACATCAAATTATTTGTCTAAGTCCACAAAAGTGTTTAATAAATTTTGTTGATTAACTGCGTTTTATCAAAAACGTTTCAATGTGTAACTTTCAGGCCCTAAGTGCAGATTTCATAATTCTCAAAAACCGCACTGCACCGTAGCCCGTCAACACTTCCGCCTCTACCAGATGTCGTTGCAGAATTGTAACTCTAGGTCGGTTTCCGTTACATAATTTAGGCGGGCTCAAGTTTCTTAGAAGAATAGTAGGTACACCCACTTTTAGTTTTAATTTATGTGATGGAAGCCCTGGATGGAGCAAATAGAGAATTTTAAAATTCGACCAGACAGCTGGTTGTTACTTCTTGGTCTACAACTCGGTTGATTGAAATACTTACATTCTGCACTTTGACCATCAACACGTGAAAATATCTCGCTATCAATTGCTGGAGCTTGATCATTCCGAGGCAACAAAATAGCTCGCTCACAAAGCTAAGAATTCTCACGGTTTGTTAGTTGTGATATATAACCGTAAAAAGATAAATTTAATTTTCCATGTAACAAATAAGAAAATTTTGTGCATTTGGATTGCTGGCTGTTCGTGAACGCATATTGGCGGTCAAGTGCATTTGAGTAACAATGGACCCCAGAGACTTGACTTTTTCAGGCAGGCATTTACTTCATCAGCTTTTGTGCCTCATGGTACTACTGATAACGTTTGCCTAAAGTTTATCCTGTTAGTTTCTGTTAACGATTTCCACTGCCTTACGGTACATTCGTTACACACAATTAGATTCCGGCGAATAACGTAGCTACTAACCCTGACGACGCGACATCCAAGGGCAATATTACCTTGGCATTGTATCACTGAACAACCAATACTTCCCAGATGATTTATTTATGGGATGATGATATGTATATGCATGTACATACATATATGAACCAAAATTAGATCTTAAAGCAGCAGGAGTTCATTTTGGGTAGAATATATATTTTTGATCTTTTTTTGTTTTAATTTGTTAATAACATTAATAAACTAAAAATGCAATTGACTGCTCTCTCTTTCTCTCTTTCTTTTGACACCTCATTTGTTAAGATTGCTTGAGTGTGAGAGCCGCAAATGGTTGTAGAGCACATTGAAGTGCAAGCCATATGATCACGTTAGAGCGCGCACATGTACTCACACACACACTATTGCAACGATACCCACTGCTGCCCGGCTGCTGGCAGTGGTCGTCACTGAAAGAAAATTGTGGGCGATGCTTTGAATAATGGTTTTGAGCATTGCTCAGCTTCAGGACAACGCAGGGGGATGTTTTATATCTCAAATGATTGAAGGACAAATCTACTAATTTCACCTATTTTTTTGTTTTTCAATCCGATAAGCCATTATTGAGTTAGGGCTGTATAATCATAATATTCCTCACCGATATACAGTTATTTTGACTATTATGTAAAAACCAGTAGCCTGAGCAAAAAATTACATAGCTTGTGATCATCCCGGGTACTTAAGAAGCATTTCAACAGAAATTTTCATCGAAATCTGTCCAGCGGTTTTAACGCTATTAGGTAACCAACAAAAAAACCTCTACAGTTTTATAATATTTATAGATAACGTAATTGAAAAAATGTGTGCAGTTTTAAAGCATATAGTCCACATCAGTTGGAGAAAATGTTTTTATTGCCCCTATTCCGTAAGACAACTTTTGTTAAGTTGAGTTGAAATTTGGTTGAAATTTGAAATTCGGTATTACTGACCACAACTCTGAGAAAAAGAGTTGCCTGTCAACATAAAACCAAGATGGCGAATCCTCTCTAGAGTTGTGTGGGAATTTTTCTGGTATTATGGTAGACAACGCAGCTATGTTTTGGTTGCTAGAGCTGTTGTTGTTTTATGTAATATGAAAAATTCGTTGAGTTGCGCGAAAGTGGAGTTGAATGACAGCCAACTCGAATAAATTGAGTTGTGTTATGGAATAGGGGCATATATCTTCAGCACTCAAAAGTGATAGTGGTATTGCAGTCGAGCGTCCATGAAATTTTAAGAAATCTTTAGTTTTGATTTGAACGTAGCAAAATGCTTCTTTTAAAAGTACAAAAACAATTGTAAATATTTAAAAATAACATTAGTAATTTACACATTGTAAATGCATATTCTTTACTTTGCATTTTTTCTAGTTCTAGATAGATAGATTTTAATATGCGCACAAGAATAACAATATTATCTTCATAATTATTATCATTAAAAAAACAAAATCAAAACTTATTTTCATTCTGTTTTTATTGAATATTGAGTTTCTGTTGGCAAAATTATTTTCTACTTCGACCACCAGAGGTCAGATTTACGTTAAATAGTCAATTTGTAGTTGTTATTCGCATCTAAAAGTATGCAATTTTTTTTACAATCACAACTGAAAAAGGTTGTTTTATGTAATATGAAAAATTCGTTCAGTTGTGAGATAGTGGAGTTGCGTAAGAGATAACCCAACTAAATGGAGTTGTGTTATGGAATAGGGGCATTAACTAGCTGATTTATCCGCTTCGCAGCGCATTCAAAAAAATTCTTTTCGTATGTAGATATGTGTATTTGTAATAAATTGTCTCAGGAGACTTCCAGCTAAATACCACACTTGTCCTTGCGCCTTAAATGTTGGAGTAAATCCTTGCTCCACAATTTGCTTAGCTCCAAATGAGGTCATTTCAAAAGAATTATTATATGATCGTATAGATAGACTGAATGAATTGCTTGGATAAAGGATTTTCCATAGATATTGTTACCAACACACCACTTCGACTTTTTATTGTAAACTCAGTTGGTCTCCGAATGCTGCCGCATTACTCATAAAATAGCTCTGTGTACTGTCAATTTCATTTCTATTTAAAATACACCTTAAACACGCTCATTTCATTTCAAATCTGACAGAAGAAGAAAACGGCAGCAACGGCAGACCAAATTTTTTAAAGCATTCTCCAAGTGGAACAAAACAGATGTTTCATTTTTCATTTGGATGCTACAATAAGTTGGAAACCCGACCAACATTTCTTTAAAAAATTTGTTGGCAAGCGTTGCTGATTTCAGAAGAGTCCCTGGAAACTTCCACAACTGCGCATTACTCATTTTCAACGCGGATGCAACGAGCAATAATGAGTCAAGCAACAAGTGGTACTGGGGTTGAAGATCCAACCAAGGGAAGTTGCCGAATATGTAAAAAGGAAGATACTATGCGAATGGTTCAGTGCGACAGATGTGATGGGTGGTTTCACTTCGAGTGCGTCCATGTCGACGACGAGATTTCAAAGCAGGACTTTATTTGCGACATGTGTTCCGCTTCAACATCGACAGCAAAACAGAACAAACAGCGATCTACAGCGACAGACGGCGGTAACTTTCAGTCACCAAATGGGGTGACCTCGCAAGAAGGACAAAAGGTACGTACAGAAAATTTGTCTAATTCATCAAATACAAATATGTGCGGCGCCTCCAAACAACGACGTAGTATGAAATTAGAACTAATGCGTCTGGAGGAAGAAAGAAAAATAAACATGCAATACTTAGAGCAAAAGTATTCGGCTATGCAAATGTATAAGGATTCCGATGAATCCGACGAAGATATTGAGATTGATTTGGGGGAGCAGCAGCTTCAGCGAGGCATACATTGGGCGGATGGCAATGGTTCCACGCTGGGTAAGGTAGGCAAGGGTGAAAAAGGTGCTAGGGTTAGTTACGGTTGTCACGAAAACGTACAGGGCATTCAGACAAATAAATTACCAACGTCATTAAATATGAGCGGAGTGCAATCAGGGTCAACTGCTCGAACATTAAATGCAGATCAGGCTTGTGCGCGTCAGGTCGTTCCAAGAGAGCTTCCAGTTTTTAGTGGCAAACCAGAGGAATGGCCACTTTTCATAAGTAGTTTTGAAAATTCAACAAGACTGTGTGGATTCAGTAATGATGAGAATCTACTTCGGCTACAACATGCACTGAAAGGAAAGGCTCTTGAATATGTAGGTAGTAGACTTATGATACCGGCACTAGTACCTGAGATAATTTCTACTTTGCGTATGGTATTTGGAAGGCCAGAACACATTATATATAATTTACTGGCAAAGCTACGTGCGTCACCAGGTGTAAATGCAAACAAGTTAGAAACTCTGGTGAACTTTTCTTTGGAAGTAAAAAATATTACAGCTACTATGGAGGCAGCTGAACTTGAAGCACATTTAAATAATCCTTTGCTTATTCAAGAGCTTCTCGAGAAACTTCCAGCACAGATGCGGCTCAGTTGGGCGATTTTTGCCCAAACAGTTCATGTTGAGAATTTAACAACTTTCAGTAATTGGCTATTTGAACTAGCGGAAGCTGCAAGTAGTGTGATCTCTATCCCGATTACCAAATCTAGTCAACCAGACTTTGAGAAACGTAAAACACATCGTGTCGGTTTTCACGAAGAGGAGGGACAGTCCACGAGAAAAAGAATGGATCACAAGAGCACAGAGGCACTAAGGTGCTTTGCATGCTATGAAGCACATTTAATAGTAAAATGCGAAAAGTTTAAAGGGTTAGAATATGGCGAAAAGTGGAACGTGGTGCACAAGAACAAACTATGCCGCACATGTTTAAAGCGTCACGAGGCCAACTATTGTCCAGATCGCAAAGAATGTGGAATCAATCACTGCACCGCTAAGCACCATCCTCTACTCCACAAATCCCATATCAACAATGATAAAGACAAGCCAGATGTAGTCGCAGTACACCATGTAGAGACCTCCAAAGTATTATACCGAATTGTACCAATTACTGTTCATGGAAAGAAATCATCCATCGATGTATATGCGTTTCTCGACGACGGGTCTGGTCCCACTCTTATCGAGAAAGATATCCTTGCGCAATTAGAAATTCAGGGCTCAAAGTCAGATCTGTGTCTAAAATGGACTGATGGGTCAGTACGTGTAGAGAAGAGTTCGGATAGTCTTGATTTAAAAATATCGCCTAAAGGTAACAACGGAAAAATATATTCATTACGAAACGTGCGGTCAGTAAGTGCACTTGATCTACCTTCGCAGACACTAATGGTATCGGAACTTACTGAAAGATATAAACATCTCAAAGGTCTTCCAGTGGAGTCATATCGAAATGTTGTCCCGAAAGTGATCATTGGTATAAACAACAAAAGCGTAGCCATGCCATTAAAATTCCGAGAAGGAAAGGTAGATGAACCTGCGGCTACTAAAACGCGCCTAGGCTGGACAATATACGGTGAACTGGATCGAGACGCCACAGGAACAAAAGGAAATACGAGTGAGGTCCATAGGCAATTACATGTATGTGAATGCGATGACGATGTGGCTCTGCAGCACCTAATGACAGAGAATATGAGAATTGAAAACGAACTGTCGGGTGCACAGCCAAAGGATAAGTTGGATGCAAGTGAAAATAAAAAACTACGAGAGCACGTAAGGCGAGATGGTGATTGTTTTGTTGCAAGATTGCTGTGGAACTCAAGCAATATAACTATGCCCGACAACTATACAATGGCTATCCGAAGACTAAGCTGTTTCGAAAAGAAGTTAAATAAGGACCCAAATTTAAAGATACTGGTCAACGACCATATTAAAAGCATGGAAATTAAGGGCTATATTCGCAAGTTAAGTGCTGCTGAGATAAATACAGATTTCCCGCGAAAATGGTACCTGCCGATATTTACAGTCAGGAATCCAAACAAACCACATAAGATAAGAGTGGTATGGGATGCCGCCGCGGAATGCAATGGCATATCCCTAAATGGATGCCTTGAGAAGGGCCCAGATCTGCTGACATCGTTAACTGGAGTCCTATTCAATTTTCGAATAGGAAAAATAGGAATATGCGGCGATATTTGTGAAATGTTTCACAGGGTAGCCATCGATGAAGAGGACCAGCAATCACAGCGTTTTATGTGGCGAGACGGGGATTCCAGTCGGCCTCCGGATATCTTCGTGCTTAGAGTTATGAGTTTTGGTGCAACTTGCTCACCGTCGCTTGCACAGTTTGTTAAAAACGAAAACGCCAATGAGTGTATAAAGGACTATCCAAGAGCAGTCAAATCTATTGTCGAGAGGCATTATGTAGACGATATGCTAGACAGTATAAATTCCGTTCAAGAGGCTATTGAGCTTGCAAAGGGTGTCAGAGAAGTCCACAAGCGCGCGAATTTTCATATTCGAAACTGGTTATCAAATTCTATCGAGGTCACCAATGCTCTAGGAGAAATAGGTACTGCGGATAAGTTTTGCCGGGCAGGAAAAGTAGTAGAACAAATCGTAGAAGCAGACAAGGTATTAGGACTGTGGTGGCAAACAGCTAGTGACACATTCACATTCAATTTAAAATTTACAAAGGCCAGTCAGGAAATTCTGCGCGGAGAAAAATTACCGACCAAGAGGGAGCTTCTTAGACTGCTCATGTCCATTTTTGATCCATTAGGATTTCTATCATTTTTTACAATTTATATGAAAATATTGCTCCAAGATGTCTGGCGCAGTGCAATAGGTTGGGACGAAACCATACCGGATGACTTGGCAACTGCATGGAAAAGATGGCTGTCATTTCTCAAGAGAGTGCAAGATGTTCAGGTGCCAAGATGCTACTTTGGCCTATCCGTTAGCAACGAGAGTAAGATGGAATTACATGTATTCGTGGACGCCAGCGAGACCGCATATGCCGCAGTAGCGTACTTGAGAATCCTAAGCGCGAAAGGAATAGAGGTGTCCCTGGTGTGCTCGAAAACGAAGGTGGCCCCATTACGTCCTATCTCTATACCTCGCATGGAACTTCTCGCCGCAGTCATGGGCGCCCGCCTCGGAAATACAGTCATCAAAGCCCACGATTTCAAGATTGAAACAACCATGTATTGGTCGGACTCAAAAACCGTTTTGTTGTGGTTACGTTCCGATCCAAGAAGCTACAAGCAGTTCGTCATGCTACGCATAGGTGAAATTCAAGAAACGACGGAAATAGCGAATTGGTACTATGTCCCAACGAAGCAGAACGTAGCAGATTTAGGCACTAAGTGGAGCCAACAACCAGACTTCGATCCAAGCGGGCCATGGTTTACGGGGCCCGCATTTTTGAAACAAAAAATAGACCGATGGCCCAAGTATCAAATAAACTTCGAAAGCAAATGTGACATAGAACTACGACAATCTTCGGAGCCGCAGCAATTAGCAGTTCAAGTCCATGAACCAATGCCTGTTGTATGTTACAATCGTTTCTCTAGATGGGAACGTCTGCTAAGATGTCTAGCGTATGTTAAGCGTTTTATAACATGTCTGAAAACAACAAAAACCGTAAAAAAGGCTTCAAAGATCGATCCAAGAATAAGTAACATAACTAACTTCACTGCTGACGAATTGCTCTGGAGTCAAGAGTTTTTACTTCGCCTTGCCCAAACCCAAACCTTTAGCCATGAGACCTGCCTGTTGCTAAAGAATCCTGATTGCCTGCTCCCCAAATCAAGTCCACTACGTTGTATGTCGCCCTTTATTGACAAAAATAAGATAATTAAAATGCGAGGTCGCCTTGAGAACGCCAAGGTGATAGGTGACGCAACTAAGAACCCTATCCTTTTACCGAAAGATCATTATATTACGAGGCTGCTGGTAGATTGGTACCATCGCAAGTTTAAGCATGTTAACCACGAATCAGTAATCAACGAGATCTTTCAGAGGTACCACATTCCAAAAGTACGATCACTTCTCAGAACTGTTCGCAGTAACTGCCAGCTATGTAAAATCCGAAGAGCACATCCTAATCCACCAGAGATGGGACCTCTACCAGAAGCGCGTTTGTCGGCTTATACAAGACCTTTTTCGTACGTTGGGCTTGACTTTTTTGGCCCATTTTTGGTCACAGTCGGGAGACGCCGTCTTCACATGCCTAACATGCCGTGCTGTTCATATAGAGGTGGCACATAGCTTATCAACGGATTCGTGTGTGATGGTAATTCGGAACTTCATCGGTCGTAGAGGGACACCGCTTCATATCTTCAGCGACAATGGCACCAACCTAAGAGGGGCAGAAAAGGAGCTTCGAGAAGCCCACCAAATGATCGATTTTAACGCAATCCAAGCTAAATTTACAAGTCCGGACAGCAAGTGGACCTTTATCCCTCCTGCTAGTCCTCATATGGGGGGTGCCTGGGAACGTATGGTTCGTTCAATAAAAACCGTATTGTACCAAATCATCACACGCGACACCAAACTGACCGACGAGACGCTTTGTAATGTGCTGGTGGAGGTCGAAAGTATAATTAATAATCGACCACTGACCTATCTATCCTTGGACACCGCCGAAGAGGAAGCTCTAACTCCTAACCACTATCTTTTGGGCTCATCATCCGGCTGTAAGCCTACAGGCAAATTCGAAGACACCGACAAATACGCAAGAATGTCATGGCGTCATTCGCAGCTCCTCGCTGACAAGTTCTGGAAGAGATGGGTGGCTGAAGTCTTGCCAACGTTAACTCGGCGAACATCGTGGTTCCAGAAAATTAAGCCCATTGAAGTTGGGGATGTGGTAATTATCGTCGACCCTAATCTGCCCCGGCATTGTTGGCCGAAAGGAGTTGTGACGAGCACGAACGAAGCAAAGGACGGACAAGTAAGGAGCGCAACCGTACGTACCATACATGGTGAATATCTCCGGCCAGCTACCAAGATTGCTGTCTTAGATGTGAAAAAAGATGGTGGCAGTGTTGTTCAATAGTGTAAGGTATGCACTTACGATGATCGTGATACCGGGGGGGAGAATGTTACCAACACACCACTTCGACTTTTTATTGTAAACTCAGTTGGTCTCCGAATGCTGCCGCATTACTCATAAAATAGCTCTGTGTACTGTCAATTTCATTTCTATTTAAAATACACCTTAAACACGCTCATTTCATTTCAAATCTGACAGAAGAAGAAAACGGCAGCAACGGCAGACCAAATTTTTTAAAGCATTCTCCAAGTGGAACAAAACAGATGTTTCATTTTTCATTTGGATGCTACAATAAGTTGGAAACCCGACCAACAGATATTAAAGAAAAAAGTGGCTCAGGTGGGTTAGCAATTTCTTACAATCTAACTTTTCCGCTTACCGCCAAAACGTCAAAACATAATACATAGATATCTGTCTCTGTTCCCAGCCCTACATCTACTTATCATAAAAAAAGATTGCAACCAAATTTATGCAGTTATTGAATTAGAGATGACCGAACATTTACATTACATACATATATGTTGGCACAAAGCATTATCCCAATCGCGTATACGAAACTCATACACGCATACCCGCTGATGCATTGACGGTGGCAATGGTCTCCACTGATAGTTGTCGCGAAAGCATACAAACATTTAAGCTAAAATATCCTTTTCTATTAAGATACAAATGCTGAAGAATATCTCTTATCAGTTTTATTTCACAGAATTTTTTTCTCGACCACCAAAGAAATGTCACGTTGACGTTAAATAGTGAATTTGTAGTTGTCACTCGCACCTAAAAGTATGCAAACTTTTTTACAATTACAACTGAAAGAGGTTGCTTATTGTAATATGAAAAATTCGTTGAGTTGCGCGAAAGTGGAGTTGAATGACAGGCAACTTAGCTAAATTGAGTTGTGTTATGGAATAGGGGCTTAAGTATAAAGATGAATTTGTTTCATATAAAGATGAATTTGAAATTCAAAATTGGGATGCTGAGAAACGGGCAAGAGGGATTAAACGGGATTTTAAAAAGCGGGATTTTAAGACGCGGGATTTTAAGACGCGGTATTTTAAGAAAACGGGATTTTAGAAGACGGTATTTTAAAAAAAATTTCGGGATTTTTAAAAAACGTGATTTTAAAAAGCGGGATTCCGATACGCCACCGTATTTCCTTCCGAGGTGGGGTAGAGTTAATGTCCTATGAAAGGTGCTTAGTGAGTTGTTGTACGACACGGCCATGGGAAAAAAATGTACATCCTTTAAAAAGGAAACACAATATAGTAGACACACAGCGGTGTTCAAAATAATAGTAGTGCTTCATAGACTTTTCTTTAAAGTGGATTTTACACAAAGTTAAGATTTATTCAAAAATAAATTTATAGTAAGAACACCATGTTTATATATTGTATTCACCATTTCAAAGTCAATACAAGAGATTACCGTAGAATTACCTAACATTGACCACTTTTGAGCTTTAAAACGTAATAAAAAGATAATGGTTTGTTCTAATCGTTATCTGTAAAAAGCTTATATAGGGGTTAAGCTCTTTAATATCAATAAATCATATTTCCATATTCATATTTTGTTAATAAGTTATGGTAAAAAAAAGTAAGTGGTCAACCAGTGATGAAATCAACAAAGTATTTTTGTTAATCAGAATTTCCTTCCCAAAAACTCGTTCTGCATACATGCTTTTTTTTTCTTTGTTCTTTTTCTCTCAATATTTTTTTAATTTAAAAGTACAGCAATAAAAAATAGTTTTTTGAAAAATTGCATTTTTTCATTCAAATATAAGTGGGACCCCTTTTTTGCTTCTATACCCCTATTTTCGACGCTTTTTTTGAAATTTGCTCGCGGTAACCCTGGCTCCTAACATTGACCCCAGTCAAAGTTAGGAACCCAACGGTCAAAGTCAGGACGAAAGTTAAGAAATTATTACACACTTTTTATTTCCGATTAATTTTAAATAACAATGAACTTATAAGCACGGTTTTTTTATATTTCACTAATAATATATGGAACTACATACCTAATAATTTTTTTTCACGATTGCATATCGTTTTCTTCTCGTGCCGAGATGATTTCACCGACACTTAAAAATACGCGTTTAAACAGGCCACTCGTTATTGGCGGTTATTTTCAATTATGACAATTGTACATCTACAGATTTTTTTTCCGTCATCTATAAATATACAGGAATGAAATAAGTGGTAATATTATTTAAATATCTGGTCATTGTTTGTCGCTAGGAAAGTTTAAAAGATTTTATGAATTTTTGTCAATGTTAGGGCATTTTACGGTACATAAATAGTTTAGGAAGAAAAAAATAAATTATAATATTAATATACAAATATGTTCTGTTCAAAATAATAGTAGTGTGTGTTAAAAAGGCAGAAAACTAAGTCAATAACACCGAAATTAATTACAAAACTATCACAGGCAACTTAAGTTGACATAAATATTTTATCAAAGTTTCATTATTGTCCAACTATGCCGTGCTCCGGGGTTGCATAGAGTCCATTTGACCATGACACCGTTTTGGTGGAATTTTACTTCCCCGCATCTTGAATCACTTGTCAAAGCTCCTGATTATTGGGTGGTTTGGCATCTGAATCCTCTTTTATTGCTTCCCCAAAGTTTTTTCGCCATTTAAAAGCGGCTACATTCAAAAACTCTTCTTGTCGTACCTTTTCTATTTCTTATCTTCCATTCCTTTTTAGCTATGCGTTTTACTTTTAGTCTTACTTAAAACCATTTTACAAATTTGCAGAAAATTACTTTTCAAGTGCTGGTTGGTCTGCTGATTTTTGCTCAGAGTGCCTGTAGTTCTGCCTTAAGTCATCAAAAACCGATCGTTTTGGCAATGCAACTAGAGATCTACCCAAAATTAAGACATTAAACTTAATAGTTTTTTTTCCCAATTTATGGTTATTACCTGCTTTTTGGAAAAGCATTCATTCCAATACAAGTGTATGTTCGCGTTTGTCAAAAATTCATTTGGTAGCAAAGTATTTTTTAATTGGAAACTGCCCATAATTCGATAACGGCAAACAGTAGATTTATTTCACATAAATTGTCGGCGCAAATATCTTCAATCGTCGAATCCTTAAAGCGCATCGCTTTGAAGTCTCCTCTTAACCACTTTATTTTTGGCTGTGTTGTGTCATTTATGCTGGCTGATTTATTGCGTACACACATTTCGAGCGATCTGCATTTTGTGGGTATCGTTTAAGGTGCTGATTGCACTCGAGTTTCACATAACAGCGTCTTGGCGTGAAATTAACACCAGAATCTCAATGAGGTTAAATGTACGAGTTTGATCATGGGCATTCATCCTACTCCTTGAATGGGTTACTAATGTGTGGTCATCGCCTTGACACTCCTTAATGAAGACGCACTTAAATCATGCATCACAGTACAGCAGTGTAATCGATGATTAAAAGTGCTGCTATTGTAAACATAAAACTTTGTTTTCTGAAAAAACTTTATGACCACAAAAAGAAACAAGAAATAAAAAACAGGAACTCGTTCTTCCACACAACGTGTTGCAATCAACTTTCGCCGGATTAGATTCGCCGGTATAATAATGGTGAAGTTTTCTTCAAATTTTCTAAAAGAGTTTTCGTTGCAATTTTTGTTTTTCTAGCGTAGATAAGGGAATCCTTGCAAGTCGCCGAATTCGGCGCCAATATACATAGCTTAGCTACCCATCATACTTGGGTAAAATGGTGGCGGCTGTCGTCTGCAAAAGTTACCGACCGCTCTGCCGGAAATGTTTTGCTTCACTGTGTCGTTTGCTGCTGTCAATTTAATCGTTTTCAACATTAATTTCGATAGATAGTTTTTGTTTTGTTCAATATATGAAAGTATTTTCTTTCCTTCAGCGGAAGGTGAATAAACTCTTTCAATTTAAGAATTTTAAGGAAATAACATAAATGTGGCGGTGGTTAGAAATGAATTTCGTTTCGGTTTTTCCTTGAAGACATTTTATTTTAAAGTTAATTTTATTTTATCAATGACAGATGGATTTGTCAAATTTGACAGCTATCAAGTACCAAATAAAGGCATAGTGGTAGAAAACTCAGGTGGTAGGTTTGAACTAACTCTATGGATATCGTACAGGATAACTGGAGAGTTATTTTTATTTTTATGACTCACAATACTTTCTTTCAGATAAGTTTGGAATCCTGTGGAACTCCACATTTTTTTTCGCTGGTTTCGCTGTGAATATTCTTTATTTTGACCATGAATATTTTCATCTAAAGATTTTTTCTCAGCCATTCTGAGCATTTCCCGGTTAACATTTTTACCAATTTTTCGATGAGTTTATTCTGCTCAAGAGTGTCAAATGTTTTGCTGAAGTATAAGGACACTTCGTCGCCCTAGAATTGGTTTGACGTAAACGCCAAAATGCACTTTTTTAGCTGTGAATGCAGTCTTACATTTTCACGTGTGCTCTTTCCGAATATGTCATCTATTTCGTCCTATCTGTAGCACAACAACCTCTTCCAGTTAGCCCAGTCCTAAGCTCTACATGTCCTAGCCATCTTAGACGCCCAATATGCATTTTTTTTGACCAGGTTGATGTCGCTGTACAGCTCGTACAGTTCGTGGTTGAATCTTCTCCTCGAGAACCCGTCAACGCAAACGGGACCGAATATCTTACGAAGGATTTTTCTCTCAAAGCGACCAAGGATATCTTTATCCGCTTTCGATAAAGTCCATGCCTAAGCTTTATTTACATCTATCCAAATTGGACACCTAGTAATTATTGTTACAGGACAGGATATGATAGCTTATAGGGCCAGTGCCTTTGCATACTTTTGTCTTACAATAAGGTGTTTTTAGTGTTCCGTCCGTACCAAAACGGAACACTAATGGAATCAGTTCGGTGTCTGTCTGTCTGTCTGTCTGTCTGTCACAGGCCTTTTTCTCAGAGACTACTTAACCTAGACTATTGAAATTTGGAACAGTTGTAGCAATCAGAACTTAAAAGTCTGAATTTCGACTTTGGGGGGGTAGTTTCTTAGCAAATTTTCACAAAACGTTACAACTTGCTGTCCCGAGCTTTTTCTCCGAAAATATCGCTCAGAAAAATCTGAATAAAATCACAAACATTGAGAATAAAGTGTAGATGGAAACATAATTCTCACGACTGCCCTACTTCAACCGTTTTTTTTTAATTAATTTTTTAATTTCAACTACCCTACTGTTTACATACCCAGAAAAATATCACAACGCCTAAAAGTAGATACGAGAGTAAAAATTGAATAATTGATGGCAAAAGTGTTATACCCGCAGCGAATTTCCGTGGCATATTTCTACCGGATAACTATTGACCTAAGACTTAAACCAATGATACATAATATAACACATAAAGGAAGCTTGATAGTTTCCTATTATAATGTAGGTGTCTCTACTTTTACTATATTGGAAAAAATTGAATTTGTGTATATACAGCCACAGAGAGGGAGACAAATCGCAAAATACGCAGTTAATGCAATTGAACGAATAACGAGACGAAAAATTAAATCTGATGCACAAGCGTACATTTCTTGTAAATACATATACATATGAACATATTATGTAGGTATATATGTATGTATGTATATACATGCTTTATTTGTTGTTTTTTTTTCTTTTACTTTGTGTGTGTATAACTATTCTTCTGAGCAGATTAGAAAGGACATCATAGACATATGTACATACATACATGCATATGTAGGTAATTTGTTCAACTTACTTGTTGGTATACATTTATGTAGGTACAAATTTGAATTTATTTTTCGCAAATTGTGCTCAATTTATTTGTATTGAAATGTGCTGTGCACCATAAAACTATGTACACATGTACTTTCTTGTGTCTGCAGATATACAAGTGCATTATGTACATATATGTACCTTTATATGTTTTTATGTTTGTACACATATGTGAGTATCGAACAAAGTATCATTGTATCTTTAGTAGAAATCGTACCGTAAAGAAAGGGTTCATATAGATCTATCAACATAAATCTATGACATACATACATATGTATGTAGTTAAAATAACTGATACAGTACGGAACACTTATTGCGCAAGTTTAACTTGCACTTGACCGGATTTTTTTTTTGTTTTTTTAGCTTACGAATTTCAAAAAGTGAAGATTACAATAATTGTTATAATTTTTATTAAAGTCTCTGAGTTAGGGCTGATGGTCAAAGGCGCTTCAGTTTTCTTTTTCTGGTTATTTCTTGTAGCGGGATAGAGTTGACTTCATTGTTATCGTGGATTAGTAACCGGATTTTGTGTTTTGTGCTTGTCTTTTGTATTTCTTCCATTACCGTCGCTATTTGGAGGTCCTTATGAATGTCATCATTAGAAATATACCATGGAGCGTCTATTATCATACATTACTATTCAATTGCCTTCTTAGCCCAAAGAAACAGCGGTTGGCAAGAGTAATCCTTCGTTTGATTTCCGACGAGATGTTATTTTTTGATGTTATGGCAGAGCCGAGGTAGACAAAGTCATTTACTACCTTGAAGTTGTAGCTTCATATTGTGACGCTCTGTCATATTCGTCGATGTTGGGTGTCCCTTTTTGTTGACAGCATATATTTTGTTTTTGCCCTCGTTTACCGCTAAACCCATTTTAGCCGCTTCCATTTCTATACTCGCGAACGCACCGGTGATAGCTCGCTGTGTTCTACCGAAGATGTCAGTATCGTCGGCGTATGCAAGTAGTTGAACGGACTTTTGAAAGATCGTTCCTTGTATGTTGGCTTGTGAGTTTCGAACAATTCTTTCAAGTATGATGTTGAAGAAGTCGCATGACAGCGCGTCACCTTGTCTGAATCCTTTTTTGACATCGAAGGTCTCGGTGAGGTCATTACCGACCTTGATGGAGCAGCGAGCTTTCTCCATCGTCATCCTGCACAGAAGGATGAGTTTGGCAGGGATGTCAGAAATCGATGAACAGGTGGTGGGTATCGATTTGAACTTCTTGGGTTTTTCCAGGATCTGCCTGAGTGTGAAAATTTGGTCTATGGTGGACTTTCCTGGCCTAAAACCGCACTGATAGGGGCCAATGTTGTTGACGAAAGGCTTCAGGCGTTCACACAGTATGGTAGACAGGATCTTGTAGGCGATGTTGAGGAGACTGATGCCTCTGAAATTGGTGCAGTTGAGGGGGTCTGCTTTCTTGTGGACCGGGCAGACGATGCTGAGATTCCATTCATCTGGCATACTTTCATTCGACCAAACCTTGTAGATGAGTTGGTGTATGCTCACTACCAAGTCGTCTCCAGCTGCTTTAAATAACTCAGCGGGTAGACCGTCAGGTCCAGCAGCCTTTTTGGACTTTAGCTTGGATATTGCTGCTCTTTCTTTTTCCTTCTAAGCAGCCGATGTTCTTCTCGTCTCTTCTGCTCGTAGAGCATGCGAGCAGATTTAGTCCTTCTCTGCAGTGCCACTTTATACGCTTGTTGTTTTTCCGCGTTAGCTAGTCTGCATTCTTCATCAAACCAGGGGTTTCGTAGTGGTGGTCGTGTGAAACCCAGCACATCATTCGCGGCACTTATGATGACTTGCTGGCAGTATTGCCACTGGTCTGTTAATGGGGTAGGACTCATAGCGAGAGATCGCGATATGCGTTCTCTGTAGGCTCTGGCGGTGTCTTGGGATTGTAGCTTTTCGACATTATACTTTCTCACAGTATTTCGTTGTTGTGGCGTTGTTGATATCTGCATTCGTACCTTGGCTACAACAAGGTAGTGGTCCGAGCCAATGTTGGCCGTCCGGAAGGTTCGGCCATCCAGGATACTGGAGGCGTGTATGGTGTCGATCGCAATGGGGTCGATTTGGTTGATGGTTAGTCAATCCGGCGATCGCTGGGTCCCCTTATGGATATTGAGATGAGAAAATCGCGTACTTGCTATACTGACACTTCGCCCCGCAGCAATGTCAATTAGCCTTAGTCTGTTTTTGCACGTGGTGTCGTGTAGGCTGTGCCTTCCAACCGTCCTACCAAAGATGTCCTCTCTTCCTATCTTGGCGTTAAAATCGCCCAATACGATTTTAACGTCATGCTTAGGGCATTGCTCGTAGGTTTTGTCGAGGAGCTCATAGAAACTATCTTTGGTAGCGTCGTCTTTTTCTTCTGTGGGGGCGTGAGCGCATATTAGGCTAATGTTGGCGAATTTTGCCTTGACATGGATTGTCATAAGACGATCGCTCACGTATTGAAAGCTCAAGACTTCTTGCCTAAGTCTGCTGCGTATGACAAATCCGCATCCGAATAAGCGCTGTTTATTTTCTGTATAGCAATCACCGTAGTAGATGTCGCAGTTTCTCATTCTTTTTCTGCCTGGCCCATCTAGGGTTACCAGAATCACAATGTCGAAAAGGGGGACATCGCGAGACAAAATATGATTTTGAAAAATATAACAAAAGCGTAAAAAAGTGAAGTAAAAATGTTTCATTCGATTTTTTTATTATGAAAAACATAAAAATCAAAAATTAAAACTTATCAACAAAAATAAATTAATGAGAAACAAAACAACAAAAATAAATTACTGCTTCCTTTAAAAATTAGTTAAAAAATATATATATAATTAAATCGCTTGTGATTCCTCCTGAGGGTTTATTCCTGCACCGATTTCAACGATTCTTACACTGATCGAAAGCTCATTACCTGAACTTTGTTCATCAATACCAACACTTTTCAAAAAACCCATACGAGTAAAGTTATTACGAAAAAAATATTATTACCTATACCTACGGGTATAGGGTTTCTACATGCGAGATTCCTCGCACCAGTACACTAGTTAAAATTAAACGCAAACGAAAATAATTTGTAAATAATGTGTAAACAAAAATTGACAAATGACAGATAGCAGCACAAATCATAAACTGACAGATGAAGGAAAACTTTTGCGCGTGGAGTGATATGTAGTTCATTGAGTGGATGCTCTCAGCTTTGAAAATATTTTGAACTTCAAATGGATGTGTTTACAGAGAATCTTTTTAAAAATATTTAATGAAAATATTTTAATAGTTTTAAATTTAATGTTTTCTCTTTTTGAATTTTACTTCATAAGGGGGACAGAGGTTTGTATAGGGGGGACAAACAGCCTTTTGGTATGTAAAAGGGGGACGTCTGGTAACCCTAGGCCCATCCCATCTCACTTCTTGGATGGCGGTTATATCTGCTTTATAGCAGTCTAGGGCCTCTGCCAGTTGTTCTCTGGCACCCTCTGGTTCACTCTTTTCCACGACCCTTACTAGTACGTGGAAATCCTTATCGACCTGAGCTCCGAATATGTGGAAGTAGCTCAGATAAGGTTTTGTTTCCGTTCTGGAAATTTAACGCCACCGTTAATTCCATCTATGGAATTCGTCCGCTGACGTTTATTATAGTGCTGCTATTTTCGCTTGGTCAGCACTCGCGCTTATAAGTTTAGCAAGTCGTGCCCGGGTGGGCAGCGACCAGTACTAGATGGCTACCACGTGGAGGTAAAATAAGCACAATTGATGTGTAGTAACAGTTACAATACTGGACTTTGCCAAGTTAAAGCCAGTCAGTGCAAAATTACCAAGTTGGAGTGTTATTTGGACGTAAACGCCATTTTTGTCGATATACCATATACGTCAAATTTCCCATACAATTCACATACTTTTTTTTTTAGTATTGTTTTGCCGTATGTCCGTGGGCTTCAATCATACGTCATAAAAACTTAAAATAATATTCAGTATTGTGTTAACGTACGTGCATGCACATTGAAATGAGTGTATTTAGTGGTATACACGTACCAATCGTCAGAAACAAAAAGAAAAATAATTTTGGTTTGCTGTATGTGAATATGTGTTTTAACAGGCGACAAATGAAAACATAAATAATATTAAACAAAAAGTTGGTTCAGTCGTTTGCTCAATATTTAATCCCGTTTCGGACTTCTGTAAAACATGTACTTCGAGTAAGTTAAGCTTAAGATAATTCAGGTGCAGCCAGTGGATTTTAAGGCATACGCTACGCATACTCTATAAAAGCAGGGTATTTAAACTTTTCAAATGTATTCTTCGCAAAAATAAAGTTAATTAAATACCTACCATAAGACTAATTTACAAACGCTGCATGGCACAACAAATGTAAGGGAGTTCAGGCCGGACTATAATCGTAGAATGAGTGCGTACGTCGACGTACCTAACTGTGAAAACAAGGAACTTGAATTATTGTATTATTATTATTAATGACCAATACATTCGCTGTTTCGTACGAAAATTTGACTTGAGCAATTGACAGTCTTCCGATTTTATTCGACTATTATAGTTGAGCCGTTAGAGTACCAAATGATCTCAATATTTAAAAAAGCGTCAAGAAAAAATTTGAGGAACACCGAAAAATTTATTCAGTTAAACTCTTTGTATAATTACAAATAAATTGGACTACCACCTAATGAAACCCGATGTACGCTTATATCAATAAAAACTCTTCAAACCAGAAGAATTTATTTGCTTATCCCGTTTGCGAGGGATATTGTAATTGAACATATTAAGTGTGCTCCCTTGTGATCTCTGTTTAAGCTATATTCATCAGCTCAATCCTTAAAACCAAGGGCTTATTTCTAAAAAAAATAGATTGTATTTCGTTTTCGTTATTATTTATTAAACGTACCTATATATTAGATAGATAGATAGATATATTTATTTCTTGTACATTTTTGAATTCATTTAAAAAAAAAAACACTAAGTTCTATAGAAAAGAACATACAAAATATATAATAAAATAATAATAAATATATAATATTGGCAACTTATTCTTGGGTTTATTCTAAGAAAAAAATCGTTCTACAGCAAGCGTCTATCTCCAATTTGGACATCATCTATCGAGAATCTAAGAAAACACCTACTTTGGTGTACCTTGACCCATACTAACTCAAATATCTCCGCTAATACTTACTACTTTAGGGCTACAATTAGAAGAAATAACACCCTTTTAACTGCGTTTAAATAAATTGGATACCTTTTTTTGCTTTCCAGATATTTTATTTTTAAGTCAATATCCTAAATCTTGCCCATACATTTTTTTGACTTTCAGGTTGCTTTTCTACAAAAAATGCGTAATAAACATACCGTTATTATTTATTATTTTTCCTTATGAACGTAACAATTGTAAACAAAAAATGTGTAGTAAGTATTCTGAAAAACTAGCAGATTTTATGATACTTGGAAAAAACCGCAGCAGGTAAAAAGCGAAAAAATGATTTTTTACCTATTTTTTAAATACAGTTGGCAATTAGTGCGATTTTCTAACTAAATCATAATTTAGCAAATAGTTTTTTGAATAAAGTATGACTTTGCAAAGGTTTTAAAGTATGCTCATTTATTAGAATACCAGTCAAAACACTAATTTCTATACCATTTTCCACTTAACATCCCAGACCCAAACCTGACTGAGTATGTAGGCCTAGTTGGAAAATTTAATTAGGAAAAGTGGTATAAATGATTAGAAAACAAAATTCAACATTTAACTTGGAAACACCCTGTATAAGAAAAGTTGGTGACATTCAGTATTTATATGGAAAATAGAGTTGAATGCCACTTCAAAACGGCTAAACAATATAAATAAATTTATGGGTGGGGTGATCCTTAAAAATAATACTTAACTTATAAAATTGCAAGAACAAAAATCTAAAATGGATTGAATCGAACAATAATTTAAAAAAAGAAAAACTAATTGAGAAACTAAAAGTAAAAGCATACTATGCACAAAATAAAAGAAAGAATGAAATCAACGAATTAGACCAAAATATTAGAAATTCGAGATTCTAGAGCAACATAATCAAAATTGAAGAGCCTCCTTTTTACGCTTTTTAAGAACCTTCCAGGTATTATCGTTGTTCTGATTGACGGAGGGAGTTCATTAAATAAACGAGAAGACAAAACAGAAAAAAAACTACGATATTCAGTGGTAGGGAAAAGTGGTACAGATGATAAGTTTGAAAGTTTTCCACGAAGATTATAACACGAGACTAAACGAAAATTACGATTATCATAAAGAATATTTTTAACACCTTTAAACAGTACAAATGACGAACAGGAAGAATATTCAGGGCACAGAACAAAGGAAAACTAGGATGTCTACCAGACTTACGACAAATTTTTCTGATGACAAACTTCTGTAAAATTAAAAGTGGTTGTATTTTATTGCGATACACACCCCCCAACACGAAATTCCATATTGTAACTTGGAATGGAAAATACCATAATCAATGATTTTGTAAAAGCTTGGTTGAGCATAAGTTACGCAAATGATAGAAATGACGAAGGGTGCATCGGAAATACTTTTTCAGAGCATCCGCGTGATTCGCAAAGCTCATCCTGGAATCGAGTGGGTACGTGGTAGTAGGTTGTCAATATACAATAGGGCCTCCCGTTAACAGCTGAAGGGCGCGATGAGCGAAGCAAGACTTGGGTTCGTTCGAACACGTTGCCGCTTCGTAGGCCCTTTAGACCCATCCGCGCACCGCATATGGTTCTCGAAATATTTGGGTTGTTTCAACCGTCCTTTGTTTCAACCGTACCCAGTCTCCCCTATGTGTTAAAAGTTTTTTTGTTGTTCCACTTTGCGCACATTATTCTTTGCTTAGTTGTTAGACTAGCAAATTTTAAACAGATGATCGATTTAATGGGAGACAAGGCGGATTTTGTTTGGATTTTCTTTCCATAGCATTTCTCAATTTAATTGACAGGTATATCGATGGACAAGGCTTTGGAGAATATTTGTTGTGCCGTACTGATAGCGCTAGTATTGTTGACATTGGATACACCCACAATTTCGATAGAGTTACTAAGAAAGTGTTGTTCATGCCAGTTTAACTTGCTTTCCAAAACAGTGACTTTCGAATTAAGCTCCGCATTTTCTTTTCGCAATTCATTTAGTTGAAGTATGAACTGATGGTTAATTTCCTCCAATTTGGAGAGTTTGGTGTTTTTTTGCCTTTTTTTACTCATATTGCCTTTTTTTTTTACTTTTTTACTCATTTTGCCTTTTCTGCCTTTCTTAGCCCTCAACAGACCTAGTATTAATTTTGATACTATTTCGTGAAAAAATGTTAAAAAACTTTTTTGCTCGCAGATGACTCCTATGGACGGGGTCAAAATTCTGGACCAAAAGTGTTTTTCTATACATTAAATGCCCCATAGTATCAAAAATGACCCTACGCTTAATTTCAGTACTAAATGTAAAGAGCATCAAACAAATTCAAGCTTTTTTGTCTGATATTGGCGCACATGATACTTAGCATAAGCCAAATGCATTTTTATGTGTTTGTATGAAGTCAGCCGCGCATTTATGTGCATGTTAAATTTTTGATTTTTCTTCATTTCAATTTTTTGCCATTTTTTTCTATTCAAATAATCGATATTCGACTATCGTAAATTATATTTTTTCTTTTTTTTTATTAACAATGCTATTCGAAAATCGGTTTGCTTAAGGATAACAAAGGAACGGTGAACAAAACTACATCATTAGATTTTCTAATGTGCTACTCTGTTGAATATTGCGTGTGCTAAAATGCTTGCTAATCCCAAAATATTTTGTGGCTTTTCATTGAAAGTGAAAATGCCCCAAGACGAAGTTTGTGGTGAAATTGGAAAAAGATTTTTAGTCGACCCGAAAGACCACATATTTAATAGTTTACAAATTACAGGTGACTCCTAGTAGTTGTATGTATTTTAATTTGAGCACCTGATCTTAGTGCATTGCGTAGTATTTAGAAGAGGAGGTGTTAAATACTTTGAACGGACTCGAAGAGAAATTACAACAAGCTAAAGCGCGGTTTTTTCAGCAAATTAACGAAATGGCGCTGCAAACTCTTAATCGGACTCAAATATTAAAGTCAAGGATAAGCTTATAGGTTCTTAGTGATATGCACCCCACGACAATCAAGAGAGAAGGGTGCCAAAAATGTGATGAATTCATTCTTATTTTAATGTTTGTATAATTTATTTCCTTATGCTTTATCCTATGAAGTACTTGTTTATTGAAAGGAGAATCTACCATGGAAACATGTCTTATATTAAGTTGTTTATTATGGTAATGTTTTATTCGAAACTTATACAACATGAATTCGATCCAGATCTACACTTATTATTGGAATGACGTATGTACTATGTACGTGCATTTTTTTGACGTATGTGTATGAGAGCACAAAAATTAAGTGATTTGTGTGGCGTATACGGCAAAGCCATTCTGAGGAAAACTTTGAATTATTTTTTATTGTAAGGAAGGTGGAATGCATCGAAAGCCAGTGTGTGGGACTTTAACCCTAACTAAAACCACCTCTGCTTCCAACCCCATTTCCGGACGATGGTACCAAGGCATATCGTCTACCGGTGGGGTTTTTAGCCGTGGATTCCATAGTGTGGGAAAGCATTCCAATCATAAAGAAAACACCTCCTATTATTGCAACTGAGAGTAACTCTCATCCAGTAATTTTTCTCTAATATATTGCAATATTAACGTTTTGGAGGGGTGAAGCACATAAGCTGACCCCGAAACTAACTTTGTAACCTAAATTTATTTATATTTTATTTTTCTTTAAGAAAGTAAGTCATACAGCCTAAGCCTTTTAAGCTGTCTATTAGTGTTGTAGTTTTCTTCCACCATGTACTGAATTTGAGGGTTTACATGGTGCCGGATCTGTTGGTTATGCCTTATTGCATATTTTTTTTAATAATTTCGCTAACATTCTCTACTTGTAAATCCCTGTGTAGGTTGTCATTTCTTATATACCAAGGTGCATCTACGATGACTCTTAGTATTTTGTTTTGGAATGTTTGTATCATTCGTAGATTTGTCTGTTTGGTACAGCCCCAGAGCTGTACCCCATAAGTCCACACAGGTCTTAAAACTTGCTTGTATAATAGCAATTTGTTGTCAATTGATAGCTGGGAGTTCCTTCCCATTAACCAATGCATTTGTCTGAGTCTAATGTTTAACTTTGAATTATTAAGAAAACTAAAAGAGACTGAGCTTTTCTTTAACTATGATTTGAAAGTAGATATTCTGTATAATATTTAGTAAAATAATAAGAAAATGTTATCAACTCGTTTTATTTTTATTGAACCGTGAACTTTAAAATGCGATTTCTCAAAAATGGCATATACATGTGTACATACGTCAAACCAATTCTAGGGCGACGACTTGTTGAGTCTTCACTATTTGACGAAGGTTGTAATAAATTGTTCAGGATTGTGGTAATTGATATTTTAACCACTAGTAGCGTAACGACTACACTTATTGGCACCCTTAAGGAAATTTTGACTTTGATTGGCCACAACTTTATTGTTTTTTGAGTTTTGATAAACATTTTTATAACAGTGTATTATTTAACCCATTTTGGACCAGCGTGGGGTATACCACACGGCTAACTTTGGACAAAAATTAAAAACATTAAATAAAAAATATTTAAATAAATATTGGACTTATAATTAGGTTTGGTATCTTGGCAATACAAAAATACATGTTTTGGACAATATTCACCTGTCCAGTGTCCATGGGTATACCTGGGTAAGTAGGAAGTGTACAAAAAATGTATGGGTACACCTGGGTCAGTAGAAAAAGTGTATAAAAACTTTTTTTTTTCAATCAAAACAAAAATTGAATGTGATATGTTGACAACAGACCAAATATGCTTTTGGTAATGTTTGTAGGCCCCACAGGTAACTCTACCTGCCGACGGTGTCAGCGAAAAGTGGCATGTGGTTGACAAAACGGCAAATATTGAGAAAACTACTCGCCAGATTTTTTTTTATTCTTAGCAGGAATGCATTTTAGTATAAAATAAGACGATCCTGAAAATTTCAACACAAAATTCCAACGTTGAACTTTTCCGGTCCTTAATGGGTTAAACAACTTTTTTTGGTTAATATTATTAATTATCTAACGTGTAAATAAAAATATACTATAAAATTCAAATAAAAATATGCTTACCAATAACTGCAATTATTGGCACCCCGATATAAAAAAGTATAATTATTGGCAGTGCCAATAATTGTAGCTCAATACGATGTAACTATTGGCACCCCCTGCCAATAATTCAACAGTGCTTTTTTTTGGAACCAATTATTGGCACCCTTTTTATTAATGCTACATTGAATTAATTTACATAAACTATTTAAAAACATCTTATTTCATACATTAGTATGTGAAATAAATACAGTTTTTATTAAAAAATAGTGATATAAATGGTCAAAAATAGTTTACCAAACTATATGTCCTTAACCAAAACACTCGCAATTTCGGGAATTTTATTTTTTTACTTGCACAAAGTTTCACTTATAAATTGCTACTAAAGATTAATCGCTATCATTAAAATTAGTTCACAGAAATGTGAGGAATAGATGTAGATTTTAAAAAAAAATCTCAAATGGACTTGTTCGGACTAAAGGATAATAAAAAAATCCCTGTTGAATGATGGGGTGCCAATAGTTGGGTCAAAAATTTGGGGTGCCAATAGTTGTAGTCGTTACGCTATTAGCCGTGGTCGGAATTTTAGAGTTATGAATTACTTCTATTCGACTACTTCCCCATTTACAGATACGTTCAAGGCTTGCCAAAGGTCTTCTTAAAACATTGGGAACGGGACACACCGAAGCAATGCAACCTTCTAGTGTGAATTAAAGTCGGCTTTTGAAGCGCTAAAATATCAAGCAATTCTTACTTAAAGATGTCGGGAATATAAATGGTAATATTAAAAGAAGCTTAAAGCTTACAAAAAAAATGTCTGGTCTGAAAAAGTCGAATTGACTAAAATGTTCAATGTTATCATTAACATGATTTCAAACCGCATCTTACAGATATTTTGAAGTTACGATTATAGCAAACCAACAAAATTAAGCATTAAACTGCCTCAGCATTCAGTTTAACCCTCGTTTTTTTTTTTACTTTTTTGATAAAATTGATGAAAAACAACCAAAAACAGTAATTTCTGTGTGTTTTGCTAAAACTTTAAACAACTGGAAAACTATCAATTTTATTTTTTTAGCAGTATACATTTTAGGTGTTATATTAGTAGGTATCGCATAGCATCAGTTACAGGAAAAATTTAACTTAATAGATGAAGAAAAATCCAACAATCCAACAAATTGTCTTTATAATTTATAATAAAAGAAACAAGTGAAAATAAATTCAGATTAGTTTTCTTGAATGCATTTTATAAAAACATTTCGATTATGTTGGTTTTAACAATTAGCTTTTGTGGAAAAACAACAAATTGGCTCATATAATATATTATTTTTTGTGGAATTTTCTTCATTGTAAACGTGACATCTTGTACTGCCTTTTATTTATAGTAGAACGCGTCGTGATCGCTCTGATGGATTTAATGAAGATGATGAAGATGATGCAGAAGTATACTCTAAAGATTGTGCTGGTTAGCTTTCTCCTGAAACTTTTGCAAGCAAAGATGCTGATAATGCCGGTCTTCTTCTCCTAGCTGCCATATATGGTTTTGCAAGTGAATTCTTAGTTCACTTTCCTTCGTATTCCTTTTTTTTGTGTTGATTGCCAATTCAAGTTCACTTCCTTGCAAATAATTAATAAATTCATATCAGAAATATCAACCATATTTTGCAAATATAGCCATTGGCCATCCATTTGTTTTTCTTTTACAGCTGTAGCAAGGAACCATTTTGGCAACTGTAGCTACATCGCCTAGGTAAGTACATAATTGTAATTCGAATGAAAAAAAGAAAATATTGACTTGAAATTTGAAATGGCAGTGTATATGAACAATCCTTTTGTTTTATTGTAATATTCTGATATTCATTTTTCACCAGATCTAATTTTAACAGAGTTATGCATTGTACTTTACAATACAGTACACTTGTTTTTTCTTACAATGTACGAAATAAGTGCTATGTTGTCAGTGTTGTGCTTGCAACATACTCGAAACGATTAGTTTGAAAACCTTACCGTATTTAGCTTGTGAATACACATTAGAATCTTTCAAAGTTATATTTTCAATATGTGGTGGGGGAAAAATAAAGAAGCATCTTTGATATTCAGGACGAAGAGAAATCATATTTTCATTCCGAATCTTCTAGTTTGATGCCCAACTGGTTGTGGTTGCCACACAATCCCATCTTTCGAAACAAGCAATGTATCCATATTTTCACCTTCAACGACTGATGTATTTTTCATTTGATTCACTCGCTACCTTTGTAACATCAGAATCTCTATCATCTGAATATGCATAGTAAGTCATCGTTATCATAAACATTTTCTTCTGGCACAAATTCGTCATCCCTGTCTCCAGAAATATCACTATCATCACCATCACTTTTATTCAAACATGCTTCCATTTCCAACTGTCTTAGTCCTGACATGGTTCTTTTTTATAACTATTGAATTCACAATATAATATTCGAACATTGTTCACTTGCGAAAAGATTCAATGTGTATAATACACCGATTGAAATGAAACAAGTACGAATTTTATTGTGGGAAAAGTATTCAAAAAACCCACATTTATTATCTCCGTTTCCTCGGATATATCAATACGTCTCTCCCGGTCGAAGACCGTTCAAGAACTAACTCAATCACATCTCATTTCACAAACAAACACGTATGGTCAGTGTTGCCATACGTAACAGTCCCGGCTAAAAACATTGTTTTTAATTACTGCGTATCTACCGGTAAAATACATATTTTCTGCACAGGCCGCTTCAGTTTGTTGGTTGCAGTCTGCACGATGACGTTTCTGACAAGCCCATCCTGACTTGGTAGAAGTTCACAAATCCTGCCCATCGCCCAATTGGCTGGTGGAAAGTTCTCACTTCTGAGGACCACCAATTGTCCGACCTTCAGGCTCTCCTTCTCCTTTCTCCATTTTTACCGCTCCTGCAGAGTAGTCAAATATTCTGTTTGCCATCGGTTCCAGAAATGTTTGACCATTTGCTGTCTCTCCTTAAACAGTTTAGCTCCCACTTTGTCTGGCCTTTCTTCTAATCTGAAAGGAAGCGGTAGAATTAATGGTTCACCTACCAGAAAATGTCCCGGCGTCAACGCCTGAATATCCATTGGATCATCCCTCAAAGGATGAAGAGGTCTCGAATTGAGAATGGCCTCTATTTGAGAGAGTAAAGTTCCGAACTCCTCGTAAGGCAATATTCTTTGCCCTACAATCCGCTTCAGATGAAATTTCATCGATTTGACAGCGGCTTCATAAATACCTCCTTGGTGTGGTGCTGCTGGTGTCATAAAATGCCAGTCAGTACCTTTATGATGCAGACGCGTCAATACTCCTTTATCTGAAAATACTTTCAAAGCTTTATTTAGTCCTTTGGACGCTCCAACGAAAGCTGTTCCGTTGTCGCTAAATATTTTCTCACATCTCCCTCTTCTTGCAATAAACCTCTCATAACAAGATATGAAGGCTATTGAAGATAAGTCTCCTACTATTTCAATATGTACTGCCCTAGTCCTAAGGCAGACAAATATTGGAACCCAACATTTTCTCCTATTTCTCCTTCCTACTCCATTGACCACTTTTAATTCAAAAGGGCCAGCATAATCCACTCCTTTGGCTAAGAATGGTTTCCCAACCTGGACTCTTTCTGATGGTAATTCCGCCATCATCTGTCCCTCCATCCGCGCATTCAACCGCACACACACAACACATTTATGAATATGACTCCTTAATCCACTCCTAAGTTTTGGTATCCAGTAACCTTGCCTAATAAATTGCATCATAACTTGGATGCCTCCATGTTCCGTCTCCCGGTGAGCATAATCCATTAACAATTCTGCTAACCTTGATCCGTTTGCGATGATTGCTGGATGTTTCATCTCATAATCAATCTCCGATCTCCCTAATCTCCCACCAACTCGGAGCAAACCGTTTGCGTCCAAGATTGGGTTCAAACTTTCTATCAAACTCCTCTCCGGTAAATGCTTCCCAGCATTCAATGCTGTAATCTCCTTGTTATAATTCTCCTGTTGATTTCTCCGTATCATATACTCCATAGCTGACGCTTTCTCCGTTATAGTAGGCGGTAAAACTTCCTGTTGAACCCTTTTTCTCTTAGATCTCCATTTTGTTTCCTTAGGTTTCTGTTTTAGTTCTTTTCTCCTTTTAATCCAGTTTTCTATATACCTTCCGGTGTAGCTAAGAATGTTAACTGCTTTTTCTAGCTTGTTTGTGTACTCCAGTATCGACACACTTGACTTAGTTCCTCTAAGCCTTATGTGCACGATCTCCTTGAAAGATGAAATAGAATATATTTTCATTTCATTTCTTACCTCCTGTTGTATGTTCTCCATTATTTTGCTTTTCGGCCATTTGTTTTGATCCAAAGTTATCCAACTTGGTCCATGTAGCCATAGCTGATTGTCCACCAAATCCTTTGGTAAAACTCCCCTTGTTAGTAAATCAGCTGGGTTCTCCTTGCCATCAATATGACGCCAGCATCTAACATCTGTATTTGTTTGAATCGATGCAACTCTATTTGCAACATATGTTCTTAAGTCCCTTGTCTCCTTTTTTATCCAATAATATGTTGGACTGGAATCAATCCATAGCACATACTCCGCAGTCGGCCATTCCATTGACATCATAACTCCTTTTATCATTTTTGACAGCAACTCTGCTGCTGATAACTCCAAACGCGGAATAGTGACCATTTTCAATGGTGCTACTCTAGTTTTTGATGTCAACAGCTTACTAGTTGCTATCTTATTCTCATATTCAACACGAATATATATTACTGCTCCTAAAGCCGATTCGCTGCTATCCGAAAATCCGTGAATTTGTATGTTTGGAATTTTCCCTGTACCCAACCACCTATCGATTCTAAAGTTTTCTAAATAAATAATTGAATTCCAAAATTCGAACCATCTGTTTTCTAGTTCAACTGGCGGCCTATCATCCCAATCTATCTTTAGTTTCCATAACTCCTGAATTAATATCTTTTCGATAATTGTTACCGGAGATATGTATCCATTTGGATCATATAGTTGCGCTACATGACTCACAATTCTCCTTTTTGTTATGACTCCATTGAATGTAGGGTTTTTTACTACAAAAGTAAATTTGTCCTCCTCTATCAACCATTTAAGTCCTAAAATGGTTGTGCCTTCCGAAAACAATAGTGTTTTCTCCAACTCCGAATCCATAGCCATTACAACCGCTCGGCTGTTTGACTTCCATTTCCGCAATTCGAAATTAGCACCTTTCAAAATAGTGTCAATTTCTTTTGCTAATTTAATTGCTGATTTTTCTGAATCAGATCCTGTTGTACAATCATTCATATAGAAGTCCTCTTCTATCGCCTTGGCAGCAATTGGAAACTCTCCTTTTGCCTTCCTGGCAGTTTCAATCACTGACCGCACAGCAACAAATGATGATGCTGTTAATCCAAATGTGACTACTGTTAGCCAATACTCCTGCAATTTTTGATTTGCATTCTCCCTCCAAAATATCCTTTGTAAATTCCATTGTTCCCTACCTACCCTAACCTGATTGAACATTTTGCGAATATCTGCATATATCGCTATTTTGTGTCTTCGAAAACGCATAATAGTTTCATGCAAATCCTTTTGCAATTTTGGACCAAGCATTTGAATGTCATTAAGCGACAAACCTTTGTCTGTTTTGCAACTTGCATCGTACACAATCCGATTGTCCTTCGGAATGCAATGGTGTGGTATGTAATATACCATTTCTCCTATTCTTGGTTTCTCCGTGGCCAAAATAAGATGACCTATTTGTATTTCTTCCCTCATTTTTTCCACATAAATTCTCCTCATCTCCTGATTCTTGGCAAGGCGCCTCTCTAAATATAAGAAACGTCTCAACGCTGAACTTCCCAGTTCTTTAATATTCTCCTTTAACGGAATCTTCCTGATTCATCCCGTCTATATGTCTCCATAAAATGTTTTTCAACTAACATTTCTTCCTCCGTAAACCTAGGGCATGAACTGACCTGATCTTGTTGCCAAAGTCGCTCTAATAGTTTATCTAATTGTTCCTCCTCCTTGTATTGAATAGAAGAAATTGACTGCCCTGTCAACTCATCTATCCTTTCATTTTGTGCTCCGAAAACAATAACTCCTAAAAGCGTTTCTATTAACGCTACTCCTTTTATATTTCTTTGGATAACTGACGTGACAATTTTCGCAAAGAAACCTACTCCGAAAAGTATATATATTGGACTTGGTTTGCAATAGTCTGGGTCCGCCCAGGGTATTCCCGTTGGATTATGAACCACAGTAGGATCCAAAGTCGATGATGGCATTGTTGGACCCCAATTACTCTCCTTTGGTAAAACCCAAATCATTTCCTCCATGTACTCCTGTACCTGAGTCCCATACCATGGACATATTTTTACCTTTATTTCTTGCCTTATCTTAAAAGGCTCTCCGTCGATGCCAACTACTTTCCTAGTAGTGGACAAAGTTGAAAGTTTGTACTCCTGTACTATTTTGTTACTAATCACGTTTACCTGAGACCCCGTATCTAAGAACCCTCTAATCGGTCCAAATGTACACCCTTCGCTTTCTAACCCTACCATGACTGTCGGCATGAAACTAGTCTCCGAAAAAGAACAATGAAACTCATTATCGTACTGTTTAACAGTGTTTCCAGTTTTTATTTTATTTAATTTTTGTTCGTTTTTTGGCATATTAATCTTTAACTCCTTCTCCGGGTTTAACTTTCTCCTTTTTGCTAGTATCTCCTCTAGTCATGGTGTATTCCTTCTATTTGTCATATTATCCTTCATGGCGTTCTCCGCTCGCAGAGTCAAAATACTTCTGAAGGTCTGCTTCACTGGGCACAGCATACTATTGTGTGCCTCCTTGCTATGGCCTTTCCTAAGGCAATTAGGGCAGATCCTCCTTCTTGCCACGAAATTCTTTCGTGCGTTAAGGTTTAACGCCAAGAAGTCAGAGCAGTGGTACAAAGCATGGGAATCCTTTCCGCATGCCTCGCATGGAACTCCAAAGTACTTATCTACCGATACTCCTTTCGAAGTAGATGGACGACTCCTGTGATCCTTCTCCAACTCCTTTCTCCCTGCTCCCGCAGTTATTGACAGATGTCTCCATCCCGGCCTGGTACTCTCCAAAGCTCCCGCTTGTTTGTCCAGAAAATCTAATATCTCCCCTACTTTCGGGGTCTCCGAAGTTCTCTGCAACTCCCATTGCCTCCTTGTCTCCTGGTCCAATCTTTCGTGCAGTCCTAGCACGAAGACCATATCCCAGTGTTCCACCGGGATCTCCAACGACCTCAGTTGACGGATTGTCTCGTGAGTCACGTTTGCCATTCTTTGAATTTCGTTGGCTGACGGTTTCTCCTGAAGAACCGGCAACCTGTAAAATTGGTTTAAGTACTCCTTTGTTATCAAGTACGGCTTCTCATAAAGTTGGCCAAGCCTCTCCCATGCCTCCTTATAGCTATCCTGATTAAGGTGGCTTTCTCCGAGTGCTTTGGCTGCCCTTCCTGTCAGCGATTTCTTTAAGTATGAATACTTGTAAGCCTCCGAAATGTCTCCATTATTGTGGATCGCTGCCTTGAATCGGTCGCGGAAACCAATCCACTTTAGCAGCGATCCGTCGAACTCTCCCCACGTGTTTTTAATATCGTGTTGGTTGGTCGGAAGAGTGAGACTCACATTGATTGCTCTCCCTTGAGGATCCTCCCCAGCAGCTGAAACTTCGATCAGCTTCTCCTTCTCCTTGGCTACTTCGTTAATCTTTCCTCTCATTACTTCTGCAGCCTCGAAGTACTCCAACTCCATTTCCTCCATCTCCATCTCCAGCTTGTTTAACTCCTCTCCGTCCGATATCTCTACCAACTCCAGGCAAAGTTCATTGGCCTTATCCCACAGCTGGAGGAGGCGGTCCGTTCGCAGCAACAGTCCTTCATGTGACGTGGTCGTCACCTGCTCGGACTTCGCGAAATCTGCAGCCCGAGTAATGGCTCTCCGTAGGGATGTGAAAGTTTTGTCTCCCGACGCAATCTTTTTCCCACTTTTCTCTCCTTTCACCATGGTCTCCTGACCTTGCCTTGCCTTGGCAGCTTTTTGTTTTATGAAATGAGATGCATTAAGCTTCGCGTCAATTTTATTTTTTAATCAATAATAAATTTAACCCCTACAGAATATTATGATCCCCATCAAAAAAGAGAAAGTATTCAATTGAGTTCCTATTCTAATAAAAATTCCCAAACTGTGCGTATGACGGCATATGTGTGATGTGCAAATACATAAACAATAATTAAGAACAAAATCACATTCCCATGCAATTGTGTTCTTTATTCTTCTTCTTAGAAGATTTCTCCTTCTCCTATAAATATTCCTTCCTAGGAATAATATAAAATATAAGCAAAGAATCTGAAAAGTCTTCCTCCTGGAAGATCTTCTCTCTACTTAATCTCCATTTTTAATTTTTAGAATTATTCTCAAGTCCCCAAGAGATAATTTAAAAATATTAATTCAAAATATAATTGTGTTTGCGGTCCACGCATCTATGTGCTCACGCGAAACACTTACTCCGACTCCCTCCAATTCTAGCTAAAATAGTTCTCCTTTCTCAATAATTAAGAACAAATTCACATTCCCATGCAATTGTGTTCTTTATTCTTCTTCCTAGAAGATTTCCCCTTCTCCTATAAATATTCCTTCCTAGGAATAATATAAAATATAAGTAAAGAATCTGAAAAGTCTTCCTCCTGGAAGAACTTCTCTCTACTTAATCTCCATTTTTAATTTTTAGAATTATTCTCAAGTCCCCAAGAGATAATTTAAAAATATTAATTTAAAATATAATTGTGTTTGCGGTCCACGCATCTATGTGCTCACGCGAAACACTTACTCCGACTCCCTCCAATTCTAGCTAAAATAGTTCTCCTTTCTCAAGTCCTCAAGAGAAATTTTAAAAATATTAATTTACTTTTGTTTGCGGTCCACGCATCTATGTGCTCACGCGAAACAATTTCTCCGATTTCTCCAAAAATTTTCTCCCGGAAATATAACTCCATAATAGAATATAGTCATTCAATGAAAATATTACGACTCCAAGAAACGAATAAAATATTCCCATATTTTTCGTTCCAAACTCCTTGTTTTATTTTTCCTACCTGGAAAAAATTTGCTAAGTAAGGTCCATTTGATTTCAATCAAGAAAAATGTATTTCCAAATTAAATGAATACTCCCGTATTCCTCCAATTAAATATTCCTACCTATGCTTTCCTGACATAAATTATCAAACTATTACCCTTCCTAGAAAAATCTGAATACTGCACAATTAATCCAAGAAAACGCATAATAATATCCAGATCCTATTAGATTTGAATTTAATTTTTCTTTTCCAATATGAATTTAAAAGGATCCAGTTACTAATTAGCAACATAAGGAAACTATTTTAACTCCAAGGAACAATTAAATTGCCCCGTGATTTCATCCCTCCAAAGAACAATTAAAATTGTCCCGTCCGTACTCCAATGATCACATAAAATAGTCACGATCACGAATTTATTTTCTCCAAGGAACAAAGAAAATTGTCCCAAATTTATTCCTTATTCTCCGCAGTGTATTTGCTTGTTAGCATTTTGATTCTCCATAGCAAACACAAATAAATTTCTCCAGGAAATAAATGAATATTCCCTATTAATTCCACATAACTTCCTAGCTATACCATAAAATTTCCACAGAAACAAATAATTGGAGTTTATTTTTAATGAATTTAATTTACTCCGTTTTCCTCCTGGAAACATTTCTAAACCCCAGATAATTGTTTTCTTTTATTTGTTTATCTACCTACAACCTGAGCCGGCGACGAAAACGCACGCCGTCGCATACCTAACTATGCACACACAATACACACGACACGTACAAATGCAACCCATTTGATTATCGCAAATTTTGATTTAGCGTACTTTATATTTTTGTTAATTTTGTTTTGTTTATTATTACCTTTCTTATTTTTATTCATTGCACTTCCTTTTTTGTTGTTATTTTCTATTACCCTGTGGCTTAAAACACTTCTATACTTTTCAATTAAATAACACTGAATGATGATTCTTCTTTCTCATTCGTATCGTGTCATCCAGAATGTGTGTGTGTGGTTTAAATGCGTTTATGTACTTCTCCTCGAGACTTGAGTCTCTTTTCTTTGTTTTGTTGTGCCTGTGCGTGAATGAGTTACACGTGAATATATGTTTCTCTCCGTTTCTCCTTTTTTTTGTTTTTTGTAATTGTGTGAATGAGAATTCAGCACAATATATTCTCCGTTATCCGTTGCATGTTCTTACATGCTCTCGTTAATTTTTCTCGTGTATTTTCCTCCGATCTGGTTTTGTTCGTTTTTTTTTTTTGCATTCTATGTATTGTTGGTACATAGATGTCTGAAATTTAGTGGTTGTAAGGCACCAAATAAACAGAGTTTCTCCTTTGCAAGTTTATACATGCATTCCGTTATTCCGTTTGCAATTTGGTGGTTGTAAGGCACCAAATAGATATATAATTATATCTGAAAACAGTGATTGTTAGTCACCAAATAATCAGAATTTCTCCTTTGCATGTTCCTACATGTTCTCTATGTATTATTGGTACATAGGCGTCTGAAATTTAGTGGTTGTAAGGCACCAAATAAACAGAATTTTCCGTTTGAAATATGGTGGTTGTAAGGCACCAAGCAAACAGATATATAATTATTCCTGTAAATAGTGATTGTAATTCACAAAAAAAAATATAATGCGAAAAGTAAAGAAAAAATAAATTCCGTTTTGTGTGTGAGTGGATTACACACATCCTTGTGTTGCAAATCCGCTCCACACTCAAACCTTCCAGTTGTTTCTCCATTCTTAGGTATATGTACCCACTCCGTTATAACTCCATAGTTTTTTCACTTCACTTTTCACATTAATTCTCCGATACAAATTTTTTTTTTTTTAAAAATCCGACTCGAATGACCATAATGTATAATACACCGATTGAAATGAAACAAGTACGAATTTTATTGTGGGAAAAGTATTTAAAAAACCCACATTTATTATCTCCGTTTCCTCGGATATATCAATACGTCTCTCCCGGTCGAAGACCGTTCAAGAACTAACTCAATTACATCTCATTTCACAAACAAACACGTATGGTCAGTGTTGCCATACGTAACACAATGCAAATGAAATTTTATATGAAATTCACTAAGTTTCCATATGTGTAGAAATCTACACAAGAAGGTAGACAACGTAATTTTAGCAATAACAACCATCAATAACTTTTTTTTCATGGGGAAAAACGTTTTTTTATTGTAATATAAGGATGTTAACAAAGTCAGAAGATTCCAGAAGGTTTCAATTAGTGGTTTTTGATATAAGTAAGAAAAAAGGTTGTTTTTGTGTAGTTTTCTACACAAGGATGAGATGAAGGTTAATTATAATCGGCTTTTTCTTAATCCAAATTCCGCTTAGCGACGTCGTTCTCTGTGTACACTCACATTCAAGTCTTCTTGTGCCAAAATTTCAGCGTGAATGCCAACAGCGGTCCTGAAACGATCCTTTTCAGAAAGGCGTTGCATCATCCAATCAACACGCGGTGTAGTTTTTCGTGGTCTGGGAGCGCGAGGTTTATTAAAATTGCTACCATAGCGTTAGACTTGTTCCAAAGCTCAATGACAAACATTAATTGATATGACGATTTAGAAGCGAACTTCAATATTTCTTTAGAAATCAGAGCAACTAACTTCTCCTTACCCTTCCACTTTTCCAAAAATTTCAATTCAAGTTTAGTTTAAAAGTAAAATAAAATAAAAATTGATAAAAATTGATAAAACTGTAATAGCATTAAAATTAAAATAAAATTACATACTCTAATTTAAATTAAATTAATATATTTAAGCTAAAATTTATTGTAAATTTAAATCAATGCTGTTTATCTCTCACAGACTTATAAGTGCACTCTTACTGTGTTACCAGGTACAAGATAAATAAATAAATAAATAAATAAATAAATAAAATTGATATATTTAAATGTTTCGATATTGCAGAGACCGTAATATCTTCACTTCTTAAACGACAAATTTCTCGCCGCTGTTCAGCCGTTATGTGTTTGCCCCGTCCCATTCCTATAACATCACAAATCGAGTTATTATGACTAGACAATAACAAAGCAATATTTATGTAAACATTACATACTAAAAATTAAACATTTTCACACAGAAGTTGAGTACAAACTAAAAACAATATAATTTCCATATTTATGTGCTCGTACCAATTTAACACTTGGAACGGTATTTTGTATCTGTACCGTGAAACGTAAACCAAAATTGATTGATTGATTGATTGATAAATTCATTTCTTTATTTCTTTAAAGTTCAAATACAAAACATCAATTTAGAAATTTTAATACAGTAAATAAATATGGAAATAAAGTTAATGTAATGGCATTAAGTATTTTTTAATAAAGAATAGGGCTAAATGCCATTTCGTAAATTACGTATATTAATTTTTAAGATAATATGGGTGGGGTGACCCTTGATAAAATAAAACTACGACACAAATAGAGCAAGGAAAGTTTAAAGAGAGATAGAATATAGTTATATTTTATATAAACAAAATTATTTCAAATACACGAGTTTTAGTAAGAGAGAAATGTGAAATCTGAACAATTGTACATACATGTATCACCAGAACCTCAGAGACGAGCAATTAAGTCACAACCGGAGAAATCAATTTTATACTCTCGAAATCAAAATTAAATAGCCAACTTTTTAGAAGTTTATTAAAAATACTTGGTAATACGATTGATCTTATCACTATAGGTAGTTTATTAAATAAGCGAGGTGCTGCAACTGTATAAAAATTTCGAAACGCAGTAGTGTGGAAATTAGGAATGGAAACGAGGTATTGCGAGTTACCACGAAGGTTACGATTGTCGAAAACTCGGAAATTCAAATTGCCGGAGCGCATGAAAAAAACTTTAAGGACTTTATAGCAATATAAGTGACGAACAGGAAGAATTTTCAGTTGTAGAAAAAGTATGTTATGCATGTTACAGTTAGTTCTAAAAAAATCTGTTTTGAGGATAAACTTCGCATTTTAGCCAACCTTTTTCCTTAAGTGCCGGTATATGGTGATTTGAACTATGTTGACAGAATTTTCCTATTTACATGCTCGCCACTGCAGATTAGGGCAATAATTCTGTCTAATCTAGGCCGAAACAAAACTACTATCCGAGAATTCCAGATATTTCCCAAACGAAGCCCACATAATGTACATACATGTACAAGCGAACTTGCTAAAGTAGTTGCCGATTCCAACTGATTTCACAAATCCTGGCTAAGATTAAACATCAACAAAAGAAATCATGGATGGTTTATATAGAGCATGGCAAAGCCACCTGAATCCGATTGCGAAGGACGTAATTCACCACGTTTTATCAGAGTGTCTCTCATGATGCAAGCACCTAAGCTATAAACAACACAACTCATACGCTAAATATATATACACAAGGCTTTTGAGAGCATCACGTTCTGCAGCCCTACATATGACTCGAATTTTCTTTCGTTTCGATGCTGCACCATTATAATTGTACATTTGGTACTCTCGCAGCTAATATAACCGAAGCTAAGTGCAATAATTCAACCGACCACGATCATATCGCACCAAAGCATTTGCTCACCAATCGACGAAAACCTGATAGAGATACTCGTACCAACTTTTATCTACAAAATACCTTTGCAAATGATAATTATTCTACACGCAATTCCGTTTGCCGCACTGAACATTCGTCGAGGTTCCTGCGCGGCGCGCCGTTGAAGCTAAAATTTAAAGTTACTGCAACCTGGATGTGCCTACGAAAGCAGCCTCACAGACGATGTCTTCAACAACGCAGTGATTAGTGTGGACAGCAGGACACTGCAATCGCGCAATAAATTGTCAATTTGTTCAGGTCATTAGTATCGGAATTGGCCGATATTAGTCTTGCGGTCTTTTGCGGCTGGCAGAGTTGTAAACTTTTTCCTTGTGGCACACATACGAGTATTACGCATTCACAGAAATGGCGGGCGGCATATTTTATTTTCCCATTAGTCTGGCGGCGGTGGGCAAAAACAAAATGTTTTTTTTTTTCATTTCAACATTCGGGGCCAGTTACGACCTCATCTACATCGTCGTTCCCATCGGGCAACACGATGCTAATTCCTAAGAAACTAGCACACAGAGCAAGAGAAATATCGAGATCTGCGCGTTGAACTGGTTAAGCCGGCCGACCAGTTGCATATGCTCCAGTGGCCATGTGGCCGATAAGTACTCTTGCGGTCGCAATAAATTATCACCGTCAAGTTAAAAAGATCGCGGCGATTGAAGGTTCACCTGACATTGAGATCGCTCTCTGAACCTGCTCGGCAAATATACATCAATGAGGGTCAGTCGAAGAGACCACCGCTTACCTGTCTTAGCAGAATACCGCTACCGACTGACGAGATGCTACAATTTGGAGCACTTGAGGCAAATGATTGCATGAGACGCAAATTAATAAGCGCACATTTGCCCCAAGAGATGAACACGCACGCGCACCTCAACTTTTCAGCAGCCACATTGAAAGCTGACATCCAACGCATACGGGATACAGATGCCCGGCCAAATGCTTCCCATCGACCAAGTGGCATAGAGCATAATGCACGCGCACATAAACACACGAGCAGAGTGATTGTTGCGGTGAGTTATGTTTCGGTCGGGGTAGAAATCGTGTTCGGCGGGGATTGTACGAGTACGTGTCTTGTTGTTGGAACGGATGATGATCCTTCCGTGGACGGTGGACCCACCAATGGCACGCCAGGCCTACTACCAGCACGTATTTTGCTGCTCTGCACCTGTAATGAACGTTTTGATTTATGCGCACGATCAGCTGCAAGAGGAGAGGGGTGAAGGAGTTCTCGCTTGGTTTTGCCAGTGCGATCGCTGATAATTGGATGAAGCATACTCGTACAAAGTGCGCTTGCGTGCATTATGACGCATGGCTGGCTGGCTGGTGTTCCTGCTGCTGTTGCAAAATATCGCTTCGTTGTCGTGCAAACATCTTCGGGGAAATGGTAATGGGGGCCCTCTTTAATTTTAAGGACAAACTCATACATGGAGGGTTAATGATAGACATTGCGCGTTTCAATTATCTACGTGGATACAGTGTTTATGTGAAAGGCGGTCGCTTTTATACCCTGAACGGGATGAAGCTAGTTATTTTGATGCACCGCGTGCAGTATTCTAGATCAGGGTGATGAGTCATTAGGGTAACATGGGAAAGTGCGTGCAATTTATCGGCTTAAATGAGGGATCAATGGAAATGGTTTATACTCGTAACCTTTGAGTGGGATAAGTCATGGGAAATTGTGCAATGAGAGGATATGCACGATGGGTTTATAGAATTGGATGCGCGACGTGTCCTATTGGAAATTCTGTATCAACGTTAATACAAAGATTTTTAAGTCTCTACATATACCTATGCAGTTCCTTTCTCTTTTTGCAAGTGCTGAACAGTGTCGATACGTAGGGACTGGTATCGTAATAAGATTATCAAAATTGGCTAGCATATTCAAGGACATGCCTAAAACAAATGGAATTGGTGACATAAGGGTTTGAGCATTTATTAGACCATTGTTTTTCGAATCCTGGGGCAGAGTTGGCTGTGCTGATAATCTGAGGAAAATAAAGCTTTGCAGTAGAAAAATATTGTATCAAAGGCAATGCTTTCGAAAAGCTTACTTACTTACTTACTTAGTTGGCGCTACAGCTCGAGGTGAACCTGGGCCTGCTTCTCGCAATCATTTGTGTGTGCGTGATATATATTTGCACGAAAGGAAGGGACCTACAGTTTTTTGCCGACTCCGAGCGGTGAGTTGAGAAGCTCATTGAAAAATGATACTCTTTAAATGTTTGTTAGACATTCGAAAGAGGTGGCACCGTAAGAAAACTTTTAGGTGCTGGACCCGGGCAGCATTGCGTAGTTGTCTAACGCACTAAACACTACACTACAGTAGCGACATAGCACTCAATACTAGAGAAAATTCACAGTGTGATCAATAAAATTTCAACTGATCTTAAAATGAATATTGCGTGGGCGTATTTCTTGATTAGCTGCAACAAGATAATGGTCAGAGTCGACGTTATGCGAGGCTTGTGTCTCTTTCATAACTAGATTTTTCTTACGGACGAGGGGCCGGTTTTAAACTGATGTCAGTAACCCGCTTCGGGGATGTGAGCGCTGCCGTTGGTGCAGTGAGGGCTCATCCGCCACCATATCTTTTTCAAGACCCTGACTAGTCCATGGAAATCCTTATCGACCTGAGCTCCGAATATGCCGGAGTAGCTCAGAAAAGGTTTTGTTTCCGTTCTTGAACTGGAAGTCTAGCGCCACCGTTGGTCGAGGGAACTCGTCCGCTGACGTGTGATTATAGTGCTGCTATTTTCTCTGGATCAGCACTCGCACTTATAAGTTTGGAATATGTATGAATATAAAAAAAAAACTTTGACAGCCTTATCCGAAATCGATGAACACGAAGGCCTCCAAAGTCATAAAAACACTAAAATAAAGATCATATTTATAGTAAGGACTTTGACACCAGATGCAAATTCCTTAATAAACTCAGCGAATTGATGGATTAGCCATCACCAGCAAATGGGCAAACAAATGTGGACTTAACGTCAATCCGCAAAAAACGGAACTACGTCCCTTCACCAGAAAACACATAATACAGCCCTTTAAACTCACGAAATTAAATGGGACTGAGCTAATCCTCTTAGAGTCAGCGAGATATCTTGGATAGGAAGCTAAACTGAAACTTAAATATACAACATAGAATTAGGAAAGCTTATAATGCATTCTTTATCTGCAAAAGAGTGACAGAAAATTCATGGGGCCATTAACCCAGCAATGATGCACTGGCCATACGTCATGACAGTTACACCCATACTCACGTTAGGGGCATTAGTATGAGGAAAAGGCGGCAAGCAAAAAAAGCCATTGGTGTAATTAGCGGCGTTACAGAAAACGACTGGTGTTGCCATCACAGTTCACTTCGCACCACACCCACGGCGGCTCTGGACACATTTCTTTACCTGCTACCGCTCGATCTCTATCTGTCTCGACTCACCAACCTAGGTATTTTTAACAATAACAGCAAAATCCAACTAGAACGGACGATTCCCTTTCCACCATAGACTTCAACACACCGTACAACACATTGCACCCTGTGCATGAAGAGTGGTCCAACAACACAGTAATGGCCGAACAGAATGGTAAAGCTGTAGTGGAAGTATGCAGCACTGTCTAAATACACGTAAACCTTATAGCGCGAACACAATGCGAAGTTACAGCTGTAGTATGAATAGATATGCTGAAGCGCAAAGTTGAGCCAACTTTAACTTTCGAACGTGCTGCGCTACTTTCCATTGTGATCGGGCAGTAACTCGGCAAACAGGCACTGCAGTTTTCACTGACAGGTCTAAAATTGCAAACGTCAGGTCTGGTATCTTCTGAGTGCAACCAGATCTAAAAGTGTTCTTAAGACTTCCAGATGCCCGCAGTGTCTGTTCGCCACTACAACAAATTCAACGCATTGTGCTTGAAGCCTAACCAAAAGGGAATGATAAATTCGACTCTCGAACTTTGACAGTTTTGTTATATTTTGTTCCTTCTTTCTCAGTAGTAGCTCCACCACTTTGCTGCATTAAATCAAAGTTAAAAGATATGATTACAGAAAGGGCTAACCATAGATGCGTTTTAGAATTTTGCAGGGTAATAAAATGCTTTGAGGAATGGTTTTTGGATGGTTTCTTAGGGGATCGCGATGGCCCCACTCTGGTGTCTAGTGTTTTGGGATGGCTCAGCCTCAGGATTGCATAAAACAGCAATAATAATTACTTTTAATATCGATCTGCTATAAAAAAACCTTTTTCGGTCGTCGAGTTCGAGACTGGTGTCGGCACGTTTAATGCTAAAACGGTACCGCCAACATTCTCGTCATTGCTCCTGAATGTGATTCGGTTGTGGAAATCTCCGAGTTGTGCCTATAACGCGTTTTACCAGAAACAAGTGAAAATCGTTCGATTTTGTTTAACGGATAGACAAACAGTGATATCTATTAATTCGCATGCGTGTGTACAGTTTGACAGTGCCCGTGAAGATACCGCATCTAACGAGAAAGCATCGGTGCGCGATGTTGTACGTTATAATTTTTTGTCATCTGCAATCGTACGGTAAATAATGGAAACTCTCAAACGGTAGCGAGCGTCTTTGAAAGGGCAAATCACTCGAATATGTACAGTTTCCCAATCGGATATAGAAATATCTAAGGCAAAGGCGTTAAAATATCGGTTAGGTCATAATATGTAATATTTCGAACGGGTTCAAAACGACATTGACGCGTTATATGAAAGTGACGAGAGTTTGGCTGATGAAATTCAATATCGTAGTGACCTAGATTTAGAAACACTTTATGATGATGTGTATGCCAAGTTGCTTGACAAAATTGATGTTCGTACTATAGTCTAAGAGCCCGCTGTAAATTTTTGAAGTGAGATGTAACCAAACAATGTGCACATGAATATAAAGCTTGGAAATGTATGAACTCAAATATGACCATCAGGCAGCCTTTTTCTGGTTCTTTTGTTAAATATGTTATGTTAAAAATGTGGTTTTGTTCAAAATCTGGATCGTTGTTATAGTCTTAGAACCGACAGCAAATTTTGGCAGTAGATGTATAACCAAATATATTGGTATGAATGTATAAGTATTAACATCGTTATATCGAATTCAATCATCTAGCAGCGTTTTTTTGTAGCCATGGCTAACAATAGATGGCTTTCGCATTCTAAATATGAAGTAAGCCAAAAGATGATGGGACAAACTTACTTGGAGCTTGGGCCAATAACGTACATCAATGAAATTGGTATCAAAACAAAGCTGAGGTTCAGTACATTAAAACTGTGAAGTTTTATGAAAATCGTATATGTGGCGATTTTGAGATTTTTTTGTGTGAAGTTCGTATTGCGGATAGATCTTCTGGTGATTTTTGTCCGTTTACATGCTTATAAAATGATAATATCATTACAAGCGTACGCACTAATAGCACTAATATAAAAAAGGTAACAGTAGAAGAAATAAAATACTTCATTCAACACAAGATTAATCCAAAAAAAGCTCTGGGTATGATCTTATTACCGGACAAATGTTAATGCAACTACCACCAAAATGCACTTTTATACCTCCGAAATCTATTTAATGCAATCTTTACTCTAAAAAACTTCCCAAAGGTTCGGAAAGTAGCCAGAGTGACAGCAGTTGCAAAACCTGGAAAAGACGCTACTCAAACCGTTAACTTCAGGCCAATAAGATTACTGCCAATTGTATCAAAGCTATTCGAAAAAATCATAATAGACAGACTACAACCAATAATGGACGCTAATAAAATAGTTCCCAGCCACCAGTTTGGATTTAGACGCAAGCACTCAACTATACAACAGGTACACCGAATAATCAACAAGATATCGAGACATCTGAGCTGAGCTACAGCACGGCACTTTATCTTGACATTCCGAAGGCCTTTGACAAAGTTTGGCATAAGGGACTTTTATACAAACTACAACTCCTACTCCCAACTGAATTCTTCCTACTCATTAGAAGCTACATTGACGACCGCTGCTTCTACGTACAACACAGAGACGAGCACTCAAATCTTCTTAAAGCAGAATCTGGAGTTCCCCAAGGAAGCGTTCTAGGACCTTTATTATATCTAATATATAAATCCGACATTCCTACACCTCAGACAAGAAACGCAATGATTGCTACTTTCGCAGATGACACAGTAATAATTACTTCGCACAAAATTCTCGAACAGGCGATCTCCGAACTCGAAAATCATCTAGACGTTTTATACAACTGGTTTAAAACATGGGGCATACAAATAAACGAATACTAGTTATATACACCACAAGAAAAATAACAAATCCACCAACTATTAAACTTAACAACAAGACAGTAACTTTAGCGAAGAAAGTTAAGTATCTGGGAATGCACATAGACCAAAAGTTAACTTGGAAACAACATATACTCATAAAACGCAATCAAATCAAGGACAAATTTAGACTACTATTTTGGCTGCTGGGAAGAAACTCGGTCCTATCTATAGACAACAAACTGCTCATTTACAAGACGATCATTAAACCAATATGGACATACGGACTTCAGCTGTGAGGAACAGCGAGTAAATCAAATATTTACATCATCCAAAGACAGCAATTAAAAATATTAAGAATGATAATAGACGCTCCATGGTATATTTCCAATGACGACATTACGACGACATTACCATAAAGACCTCAAAATAGCGACAGTAATGGAAGAAATATAAAAGACAAGCACAAAACACAAAATCCGGTTACTTATCCACGATAACAATGAAGTCAACTCTATCCCGCTACAAAAAATAACCAGAAAAAGAAGATTGAAGCGCCTTAGACCATCAGACCTAACTCAGAGACTTTAATAAAAATTATAAAAATTATAACAATTGTAATCTTCACTTTTTGAAATTCGTAAGTTAAAAAATAAAAAAACCCACTTTATTGTAAAACAAAAGTATGTAAAGGCACCGGCCTTATAAACTATCATATCCTGTTCTGTAACAACAATTACTAGGTGTCCAATTTGGACAGATGTAAATAAATCAAGGAAAAAAAAAAGAAACGTAAGACGCACATACATATATGTATGTATTTAGTATCAAATGAAAGTAGATTCTACTATCTTTATTATGGCCGAAACATAATGGGTCTAAGATTTTCAGTTTTCAAATAATCATTTCATTTCTGAAGGCTTTAAAAGTAAAGTCCTTTTTTTTATTGAAAATCACTAATTTCTGAAAAATCTTCAGCGGCAGCATACCTTCTTTTAACTGTTATGTGAAAGAACATCTTTCAAGCTTTAATTTGATGTAGATATAATAATGTAGGATTCAGCTAACATTAATTAAGAAAAGCACTTTCAATATCCTATGTGGTGCAAATCAATCACCAATGCTTAATAACTAAAGCTCAATGGTGAGTTCCTACATGCTTTTTTTACAGAAACTTGAAAGAATTGGTGATTATGTTCTTAGCATATAAAAGTATAAAGGCAAGAACTTTTACAAACATAATATAGAGAAAATTAATAAAAAAAAAAAAAACAATAGATTTAACCGTAGGATTTCAACATTGCTTAACATATTCTGCAGGATCTTACAAATGCATTTGTCCACCACTAGGAACTGCTTATCGAGACAGTTCCTACCATCCTACTTGAGTTTAAAACATTATAAGCGTTCAAGACGCTGCTAGAAGGAAAAAATTCATTCCGAATGGATTTTTTGGAAACATTGAAATATCTGAAAATGACAGAATGAGGAGAAGCAAAATTGAAGAACTCCTGATGGAACAGCTTAGGATGTCGTTAATGCCGTCCATTTACAATTTCTACAACCCACCAACACATAGTTATACATCGCGATTTGTTTGCTTGTAGTGTTGTTAATTGCTGATGTTCTTTCAGGAGAGATTCGGGCTTATGCTCTCTATATAGTCGTTCGGGGCAAGAGTGCGCATTATGGACTTCGGGCTTAAATTCTGAAAAATGTACAATAGATAACAAACAAAAGAGCCTATTGTTTGGTAGCTCTTTATTTTAGGATCAAATTTATACAAACATATTTTATATTTTTTTTAATGTTTCATTTGTTTTCATATAAAAACTAAAGTAAGTCAAGTTGCGCACTCTTGCCCCGAAGTCAGAGAAAGAGTGCGGAGAGGTATGGGTATGCGCAACGATATTCAGTCACAGTTTTCGTAGTTTAAATGGTTTGAAACTGTGGTTTCACTCAAACCAAGTTCTTTGGCAGCCTTCTATTGGCTGCTTCAATTTTAAATCAGCTCCCTAGCCTCGCAGATTTGTTTTTGGGTTATAAATTTCCTTTCCGTTTATCTTTGGTTGATAAGAGGTATTTTTTTGGAAAAACAAAAACAGAAAGATAGTTCAGGTTACGAGCTATGTATAACCTACCACCTACCACTTACGACAGAATTGCCCTAAAATTGTTGTTAAACTAATTATATTCTAATCAGCATATAAAACGTTGAATACTGGGTAGAAAGCACTGCGCACTCTTACCCACAGAACGACTGCGGATTTTTTCCCTAGACACTACTTTTATTTCATTGTATTGAAAATCTAAGCACGAATAATATAAGCCACTAAAATTTTATCCTAAATCAAACACACATATACACTGCTTATGCCTACATACTACTTATGGGGTATCGAGTTGCCACGCTTTCCTGACACACTTTTAAAAATTGACGTTTTTAAACAAAACCCGGCTTTTTTTTTCTTGTTGGTTTTCTTTGTACTGTCAATTGGAAAATTTTCGTAGAAGTTGTTTTTCATTGGCGGTTAGTGAAGCACACATTTTCTCATTTAGCGATTTCTGCTAATTCTTTCACAGATGGAGAAAATGGCACTGCGTACTCTTACCCGCTGCACACTCTTACCCCAAACGATCTAGCCATGCGCTTCTAGAGTGGAATTTGAAACTCTTAAGCTTCTATCGCGAATGTGAGTGAGGCCTCTTCTGAAAAACTGCCTCATCGCCCAACTTTCGCTTCTGAAGAGTCCATTCATTATTGAATCATCCGAATCAGTGGAAGCATACGAACCCAATACTTGAAGAATTATCCATCACAGCACGTTATAAGAAATGGTTTAACTAAATTCTGATATTTATGTTAACCGTACGTTTGCTTTTGAAATGAGTAATTAGAGCTCTTTTAGATATAAACATAAGTGCCGTCACAAATGACTATAGCTGGTCTATCATTTTAAGATATTTCAATGTTTCCAAAAAATCCATTCGGAATTAATATATTCCTTCTAGCAACGTCTTGAACGCTCATGTGTTCAAGCCCCAAGTAGGATGGTACGAACTGTCTCGATAAGCAGCTCCTAGCGGTGTACATATGACATTGTAGTATCCTGCAGAACATGTCACTCCTCGCCACTTAGAATAGAACACCCTGTATACTCTCTTTGCAATTTCTCATATCTCGAAAGCGGTATGATAAAAAAAAACGGTATTTTTGCACGTTCTTTTTGTGCAACTCCTCTTCTTTCTCTGTGATAAATTGCAAGTTCTGGAAAAATGCCGTTATATGTTTTTTTCCACTTTATGTTAGCAGACATTGAAATTTAGGCAAGTTTTTTTGCGCCACTTGAATAGAACATGCATTTAGTTTCATCGTTATCTTTGGCACGCAGAGTCATATTTTTTGTTGATCGAAATTTTTCGTTAAATTTCGACTATTTAATTTAAAAAAAAACGTAAAATGGGTCGAGGTAAAGCCTTAACAGAGGCGGAAAAAGGACAAATCAGGGCTTACAAGGACATTGGCCTATCTATTGCTAAAATAGCTAAGAAAATCGAGAGGAGCCCACATGTTATATCTGTATTTTTAAGTTATGAGTCTAAACATGGAAAAAACATGAAAGGCCGCAACACAGTGTGCTTACTTATGCGGAAAGGCGACTTATATTAAAACAGCGTCGAATTCTCACGACTCTTTGTCAACAATCAGGGAAAAATGTGCTGTCAAGGCAAGTGTAACAACTATGTGTCGTGTTATTTCGAATGCCAAGCACATAAAAAGACTAAAAATCAAGAAGAAGCCACCCCTTAACGCGGTTCGAAAAGCGCAACGCCTCAATTTTTGTCGCGCACATGTGACTCGCATCGCGGGGTCTTCTCAGACGAAAAAAAAAATCAATTTGGAAGGCCCCGATGGGTATAGCTACTATTTCTATGACCTTCGCAAAGAAACTCATCATTTGGACCGGCTGCATAGCAAAGTTGGAGTTGTGATGGTGTGCGGGGCCATTTCATATTATAGCACCTGCAAATTAAAATGTTTGTCAACAACACTGAATGCGTTGTCTTACAATGGTGAATTGAAAGAGGCCTTTCCATACTTTCATAACCTTTTTGGACCACTGCCGTGGATTTATCAATATGATAATGCGCCAAAACATACAGCCCGGCTTGTTAAAAGCTAATCTATGGAGCTATTAAGCTAGTCGCCCTACTCACCGGATTTGAATATCATCGAAAATGTTTGGGGATGGTTAGCACGCAAGTGTATGGATCAGGAAAAAAATATTCGAGTAATGTGTCCATTTATTTTTTGGCAAAATGCGGCGGGTTTTTTTAAGCTAAAAGCGGGCATGTTTTAGCGGGTTTGGCGGGCTTCGTAAAAGTAGATCACCACAGTCAATACATTGGTGGAATTGGAATACAAACTAGAAATTAACACCAATAACGTTCTCCGTACCGCTTTTCCCAATAGTTAAAATTGTACGTTACACATTTTAACTTCGAATTGTCAACGTTGGTTGTTTCTTTGACGCATGATATTTGCAATTTTCGCGCACTGATGCGAACTGAAGTTGTCTACGGCAGTTTAGATCTTCCACCTTCAGTATAACAATTTCAATGCAGAAGCATTGACATTGCTAAATTAGACAGCACGAAGAGGCATATTCGAAAAAAGTTCTGTGGTGAGTACAAAATTCGAAAATTTTCTCAAAAAGAGGGAAAATGGTTGTGGTGGCGGGTGGCGGGTACTTAGATGAAAAAGGGGGTAAAACCCGCCAAAAGCAGGTGAAATGGTCACAGTAAGTATACCTGAACTAATCCAAGCCATCGAATTAGCTTGGAGCTCGATTTCGCTAAATTATTTGGGCAATTTGTATGCATCCCTTTCAAGCCGGATGTGTGAAATTTTGAAGCGGAAAGGTGGCCCAACACACTATTAAAACTTTTTTTTTATCTTAAATACTCCAATTACCACAAATGTAAGTAATGTTTGTGTTAAAAGGAATCAGAATTCTCTAAAATGCTTTTTTCGTAATAGTGTCCTATTCAAGTGGCGAAAAATTGGGTCCTAGCTATTTTTTGGTTAATAATTTTTTGTTAATATGTACTTAAAACTCTAGCAATAAATTTTCCTTGTGGTCAAATTGCAACAGTGAAATTAACTTTAATTTAAAAAAAAATGTAAGCCTTTAGCATGCTTGGTTTGGGAGCAATGGGCGATCGACAACAGACCTTAGGGGTGTCCTATTCAAGTGGCGAGGAGTGTATTATGTTTGTAATAGTTCTCGCATTAATATCTTTAAATATTAAAAACAAACCAAGAACATTTTTTTCAAGTTTCTGTAAAAAAAAAACATGTAAGATCTCAGTATTGAGGATTGGTTACTGAGCATTGGTGATTGATTTGCACCAGATAGGATTTTGAAATTGTTCTTCTAGTTAAAAATGGCTAAATCTTAAATTATTGTACATCAAATTAAAGCTTAAAAAATGCTCTTTCACAAAACTGTTAAAAAAAAGGAATATTGCCGCTGAAGATTTTGCGGAAATAAGTGATTTTCAAAAAAAAAAAAAACTTTACTTTTAAAGTCTTCAGAGATTAATTGATTATTTTAAAAATAAAAATCTTAGACCCATTATTTTTAAGTTATAAGAAAGATAGTAGAATTACCTTTCATTTGATACTAAATACATACATATATGTATGCGCGTCTTACGGTTCTTATGATATTATGATTTTATATGCATATAAACGGACTAAAGTCATCAAAAGATCTATCCGCTATCTATCTATCACACAAAAAAATTTCAAAATTGCGACATACGATTTTCATGAAACTTCACAGTTTTAATGCACTGACGCTCAGCTTTATTTTGATATCAATTTCATTGATGTACATTATTGGCCCAAGCTCCAAATAAGTTTGTCCCATCGCCTTTTGGCTTACTTCATGTTTAGAATGCGAAAGCCATCTATTGTTAGCCATGGCTACAAAAAAAAAAACGCTGCTAGATGATTGAATTCAATATTACGATATTAATACCTATACATACATACCCATATATTTGGTTATATGTACTGTACATCCACTGCCAAAATTTGCTGTCGGTTCTAAGACTAAACAACGATCCAGATTTTGGAAAAAACCACATTTTTAACATAACATATTTAACAAAAGCACCAGAAAAAGGCTGCCTGATGGTCATATTTGAGTTCATACATTTCCAAGTTTTATATTCATGTGCACATTTTTTGGTTATATCTCACTCCAAAAAATTGCAGCGGGCTCTTGGTCTACTACGATTAACCACTGTACAAATACAAACAATAGCTTAGGCGACGCAGTCAAAGCACTAATTGGCAACCAGAACTCGTTAAGTAATATCATGAAGGGTTTGCCGAATCACCGCGTAGACCCATTAACATAACAAAATTCGAGACATAAACTCGTCTCACCGAAATTAAACTGCCTCAGTTTAGTGGTAAGTTCGATGAATGGGTTCATTTTCGCGATCTTTTCGTTGCGCTTGTACAATCTAAGGAGTCATTAAGCGGCATGGAAAAAATCGGGCATTTGCAGACGTGGCTAAATGGAGGCAGCCTCCATTAACTAATGGGCCATTAAATTTAAAACCGCTTTTAGCTAAAATGCCAAAATGTCCCTTTTAAAAGGGATTTTTAGCATTAATGGTGGTAATGTAGCGTTTCTATTTATTCGCTCTCCATTAGCTTTGACAGTCAGTTTTTATATTTGGCCTTGTTATTGGAATGTAAAAGTGTGTTATGGACAATTATCTTGTATATTTGTTGAATTTGACTGACGATGACGAAAATACACTTCTCGTCGAACGTAGGTAATATAAAATGACAGAATTTTTAGATGTTGCTCCAGCATTTGACAAGGTTTGGCTTTGGGGTACTTGAGTACAAACTACGAAATATTGAAATCATATATTTCAGATCGACTCTTCAGAGTACGATAGTACGAATAAGAATATTCGGAGCTGAAGAAGTGTCTTAGGACCTACCTTGTATTTGTTATACACCAGGGATATTCCAGTAGATAACAATGCTTTAATGGCTACCTTTGCAGATGACACTGCAATATTGGTGCCTGATAAATGCATTGTTAAGGCTACAGAGATCCTACAAAATACAGTAAAGAAAGTTAGAATTTGGACCAGCAATGGCGTATCAAACTCAATGAGTCAAAATCTACTTATACATAAATAAATAAATATAAACTTTAGAAATAAAAAGTTTAACAATGTTCCAATATTAATTAACAATCTAGTTGTACCTTACGCCAATATGGCCAATTACCTGGGAATGACTTTGGATGCGAAGTTAAAATGGAAAGAGCACATCAAAAAGAAAAGAGAAGAACTGAACTTGAAATACAGAAAAATGTACTGGTTACTGGAAAGAAACTCAGTTCCATCTATCCAGAACAAAATAATCCCTAATAATATAAAACAAAGTGAAAATTCCTTTGCATGGACCTACACACCAAACGGCTGAACGGATTTTGATAATTTAGGTTTTGTTAAGTGGCAGATTCGTGCATAAAAAGATATCTGATTTTAAGGATGAAAACCAAGAAATTCAATAATAAGACTTTGAACCTAAAAAAGTAAACTTCTCCTTCGTCTATTTTGTTGGAATTCAGATCAGTTTTAAGAGCTTTAAAATACGCATCTTTTAAGTCTAAAATTATATTTCTACGTGCTCTAAAAGGTGATTTTATAAAATGTAATTTTTTATTAACTTGTGAATTGATCAATATTCTGAAACCAATCCCAGTGGTGTTTACCTTTTTTAGTTTTCTTACGCACTCACTCTCTTCGTACCTAATTTTTCTTTCTCATTTCTCCTAAATGCGTGTTAAATCTGAGTGGAATGGATGTGTATTGTGTTTGTGTATGTGTCTGCTCTGCAGTGTTGCCAGTTCGTGGGGAATTCCCCTTTTCGTGGGGGAATTCAGCCCAAAATTTAATGAAAGGGGAAAAGGGGAATCTATTCCCTTCTGGAACGAAATGTAGGGAAAATAAAAATAGAATGTCAATAAGAGAACAACGTGTTAAAAGCAATACGTAAACGTAACTCACATGCCTTTTTCGTGCGCAGGTAACAGGTCTTACACTCCTACGCCTGATTGGAAGATGAGCCATATGCATGAGTTCATTTCAAATGCATTTAAACTAAGTTTATACTCGGACTCAATTATTGAAAATCTTTTTTATTCTTAATAAGTCTAATCGTTTGTCCAACAGATTTAAGGGACACATGAGTAAAGGAAAATCGTTTGTTAGACTCGCTTACAAGATTGACAAATGACACACATTGGATTGAGTTAACTATCTCGCTCACACTATTCACAAAATACTCATTAAACTTGTTCGCTATTATCGTATTGTCTTTACACATTTCATCACCGAAGATTACAATGTTTATTTAATTTTTATCCTTTTTAAGGACAAAATATTTAAGGTTTCTCCACATTGATTTTTGGTCTCTTATAGCACCGTTTCACTAAGACAAAGTCATACACAACATACCTATCCTATCCTATATTCACACGTTTTGCTTAAATTATTTTTCTATAGTCTTCCTTATCCATTTCGATTATTGCTTTGTAACTGCATTTATTGTCTTTCTTAAAATCGATGAGTCTGATACACTAAAGAACCAGTAACATTATTTTGATTTTTAAATGCAGTTACCAATGATTCACTATCCAATTTTTCTTTGATTCCACACACTGAAACTTCGTATTCACTGCCTAATTTCTCTCTTACCTCCTTTTCTATGGCTTTTCGTGATTTGTTATCGTCACAGCTAATGACTACAGTGCCATCTTTCTTGTTCACCACCCTGTTTACCTTAGCTGCCAAAGATGACGGATCAATTTTTTCTTTTATTTCATCTCTTGTTTTTTAGTTCTCCTGAGATTTTTTCGGTTTCACAATAACAGGTGGCTCTCTTTCTTTGGTCAATTCCGCATAGGTTATCTCCTTTACTCGACACGAATAAGAAACTGCGTTACTCTCTTTATTTTTTATTTCGTTCACTATGCCTTCTCCCATCTCTCAAAATGAATTAAAAGTTTTTTCATTCAGATTAAGTTTACTATACAGCGTGCTATGAAGTTAAATGTCAATTCTTTGGGAACTGATTCTTGGGTATAATCGAAGAAAAAAATCGTTGTACAGCAAGGGTCTATCTCCAATGTGACATCATTTATCGAGAATTAAAGAAAAGACCTACTTTGGTATACCTTGACCAATGCTAACACAAATATCTCCGCTAATAAATACTACAGAAACTTCATTTAGGGCTTAAATTTTAGAAAAAATAATACTATTTTCAACTGCTTTTAAATAAAACCGATATCTTTATTGGCTTTCCAGATATTTTTTTTTCCTTTATTTATTTACATCTGTCCAAATTGGACACCTAGTAATTGTTGTTACAAAACAGGATATGATAGTTTATAAGGCCAGTGCCTTTACATACTTTTGTTTTACAATAAGATGGGTTTTTTTATTTTTTAACTTACGAATTTCAAAAAGTGAAGATTACAATTGAAGATCTTGCATCAAAAGGGGGGCAAGTCCAAATTTAACTTTTTGTGGGAAATAAAAAAAAACTTGTTGAAAAATTAATTATTACACGAATATTTAAAAATGATATGTTATTAAAAAATTTGCATATTTTCACATTTTTTAAATCAAGTTTTAAGTTAAATAAACAATACTAGTGTACTGCTGCGAGGAATCTCGCATGTAGAAACCATGTACCCGTAAGTATAGGTAATAATGTTTTTCTCTTAACAACTTTACTCGTATGGATTTTTTTCAAAAGTGTTTATATTGATGAACATAGTTCAGGTGATGAGCTTTCGATCACTATATGAATCATTATAATCGGTGCAGGAATGGTCTCTCAGGAGGAATCACAAGCTCGCGCTAGCGATTTAAATATAATGATGGTGATTAGTAGTTACTGCGATTTTTTAAAGTTTGGATCTGCCCCTCGTTTGCACCGAAAAGTATTAAATTGGCTCCCAGATTTTGATTTATAAATAATAACACACATAACAGTTATTTATTTTTTAAAAGCTATTACATTTCGAACTATCAATCAATACTTGGATATTTAAACAATAAATAAAAAAAGAAAAACAGTGATCAATCTTTGAGAAAATTAAAAGGCAGTATTGTATACTGGACCTGCCGCCTTTTTGCACCAATCGCACTAGAGTGGCAGATACATATTTTGCTATAACGCGCTTATTTTTAGTCGCAACTGGCTCGGTTATGCACCAAAAGATTGCTTTTTTTTGTTCAAATTGTAAGTGAAAAAAGCCGGTAGGCTAAAAATATGGAATTGCCCCCCTTTTGATGCAAGGTCTTCAGTTGTTATAATTTTTATATATTTTATTTTCAGTTTTCTTTATATTGCCTATGCAATTTTTATACTTTCAGATCGTCTTTTTACAAAAAATGCGTAATAAACATACCGTTTTATTATTTTTTTCTTATGAACGTAACAAACGTTAACAAAAAAGTCTGTGATAAGTATGCTGAACAACTCACAGATTTTATGATACTTGGAAAAAACCGCAGCAGGTAAATAATATGATTTTTTACCTAATTTTTTTTAACCAGAGTTAACAATTAGTGCGATTTTCCAATTCATAATTTTGCCGATTTGCCCAATGAATGCGTACTCATGAATCATGAAAAGAATTCGTGTATTTTACCTAAAATTAATACCTATTTGCATGACATTTATTTGCCGGATGCCTATATATGTAGAAGTCTATACGAAAGATATTGTTTCTCTCTTTTGAAATTTATTAACAGAATACCCACTAATGTTGCCTTTTTATTTTATGTTATTTTATGTGTTTTTTTACTATACAGAACTTGCACATACATAAGTGCATATAACTATATTTCTGTGTAAATATTAATAATTTGCATTTGCTCAATACAAAAACTTAATGCATATTTGAAGGTGTTATTCATTTTCAAAGTGGATCTTTTTTACATGACTCTTGATTAATCTAAGATTGATAAAATGAAAACATAGGAGTAAAATCTGATTCCGACTACTTAAAACTTAATCAGAAATCCACTAAAAAACAGATTTTCTTATATACACAGTCTAAATATTCAGATAAACTGAATAAGTACTCAATTCAGTATTTCAATAACTTCTTTATTTTAAAATCAGTTGCGTCTGACATAATCTTGATGAACTATCAAAAGAATCACGCACTTTTATAAACTGCTGTCAAAGAAATTATTTTTTGCAATCACATAATCCAACAAAATTATCTACTTTTTCCGCCCTTCCATTGCTCCATCGCATATACATATATATACACATGAACATATGAATACGCGGTAACGAAATTCCCATTCAAGAAAATGTGAACACTTTCTATAAATCACACAGCCATGGCACAGACAATAAATGTATTGTCTGTGGCCATGGTTTAGTTGCTATTCCCCTTCTCACGTGCCCCTTATGCGGCCTTGACACACGTCAGAAACTCGTAAAGCATGTGAAAGTGTGTTAGTAAATTCTGCTTGACGTTGCATATAAACATATCAAGCCTGATTCTTCAATCATTCATACAACACAACACGTAAATTTCTCCTGCCCGATTCGGATGTTGCCTCGTCGCTATCCATGCAAAACATATTGATTTTGCTCCCAGCACAGACAATGAATATTAATATATGTATTATATTTATTGTCTGTACTTCAAACATACACACAACGTATACGTGTCTCATTTTCACTAACAGACTCTCCCATGCTTGATGAGTTTTTGACGGGTGTATAGGCCACATTACAATACAATCACAACACATGATGAGAAGGAGAAGCTTTTCCCACACAAATGAACGGAACGAGTAGAAACAAAGGGCTTTATTTGCTATACCTATTCTGAGACCTTTGTCCGCTGGGCACAGTCCGCTGGAACAAAAAATTGGAACCATATGAGACATCTGTATATTTATTGTCTGTGCTACAACTTCATTCGCACAATCAGAAATGAAAGATTTAAAAAATCTGTCATCACGCATATAGTAAAGTATTTCTCTTCTAGTAATAAAAAGCGGTCTGTTGGAAGAGCATTGGTACCTTTAAAAAAAAAGACGTTATGGCAGGTCTTTGCACATAATTAATACACTAAATTAAAGTATAATACTGGAACTTGACGGCAAAATAACTTTCGTAATTGCACTATGTGGTACTTTTTTTTTAATCTCTCTTTATAGACAAAAATTTATTGATTTGGTTATCACTAAATTGATGAATATAAGCGTCTTTTTTATAATATAATTTTTAGAACTATTTTTTTTTTTTTGATTTGTATAGTAGGTACTTATAATGAGGAATTTGGGACATATTTCAGTTTTTAAATAGATCTTTAAAATTGGTAAAAACTTGCACTTACAGAGACGCAGTCAATTTTTGACTGAAACAGATAAAATCAATCTGAACTTAAGTTGCGGAGTTGTGGAGCTTTGTACCGTTACAAATTCAAGTATTGGGAACATTTCTTGGTTTGAACATATCATTTGTAGGGTAAAGGCACTAGTGGTCGGCCACTTAACTTTTTTTTCACTGTGCGCTTCTCCAGTTACTAAAGTATTTGATGAAAAACGTTTAAATAGAATTTCATTGAATGTCGACACAAATATTAATCGATAAAAAAGAGAATTTTTAATTAAACCCTCACTGTTCTCTAGAAATGACCAAATTGATGAAAAAAGTCATATTGCGCTAGTGGTCGGCCGCCAAATTTTAGTGGTCAGCCATAAAAGTTCTAGTGGTCGGCCAGGTCCAATAAATCAATGAAAAGAACATATTCAATGATCATTTATGGGTTTATTTGAATGCAAAATATTCAATAAATTCTATTTTATTATTTTTACAAGCATAGAATAAACAAAAAAGTACTAAGTTGGCAACAGTTTGTTGAAATCAGTTTTGTTGTATCAAATCATACTACCTACGCTTATTTTTCTTTTTGATTATTTAGAAACAAGTTAAATACCTAGTTGCTTTTAATCTAATAAAAGTTTGCTTAACAAGGTTAGCAAGGATTAACAAGGTTTAAAAACAAAATAACAAAAAATACATAGTTAAGGAACGTCAAAAATGTTTGCTTAGTCCGTATTTATAGCTTCGCTTATTCCTTTAGCTTCCCTTGAAGCAAGTACAGGATTTCGTTTTAAAAATAAAGAAAACTAGGCCTGCAATCTTTGAAGGGTATTTTCCTTTTACTGTCTTTAAATATCTTCTGAACAGTGTATTAGTAAATAAGACAAATAGAACGATACCAATCAAAATAGGCTTCAGTGGCCGAACACTAGCTTGGTAATTTCAATACTCGGCCGGCAGTGCACCGACAACTTTAGTACCTGGCCGAACACTAAAATTTCTCAAACATTTGTGTGCTTAATGGTGAAATCAGAGCAATTCATTAATAAACTTTCAATATTGTACGTCAAAAGATAAATTTAAGCTATATAGGTAGTGCATTTCTTCAGTGCTCGCTGCTCGGACATACCAGGCCGAGGACTGAAATTCGCATTAAAATGGGGTGCTAGTGGTCGGCCACCCCATTATTTACACTGATATTAATATGTTGTAATCTTTGCACCACTAAATACATTCCTTATGCTTTTATGAACAATACAAATTCATTAAAATGTTATCTTCCAAACAAATTATAATATAAATTAACACTTTTGTAAATACGCACAACTAAAAAAAAAACAAGCAATCAACACATTTTTACACATTCGCAAATGTGCATGGACTTATTTACATCTACCAGCTGCAGTGTTTTCGTAATAATATCAAATTTGAGGATGAATGTGAAGGACATGTATCTGCTTGTATCTGCATCTTTACTTAAGAAAATTCCTAACGGTATTTATATTACATGAGGAAAAGGGGTAAAGTGGCCGACCACTAGAGAGTGGCCGACCACTAGTGTCTTTACCCTATAGTGCTCTCTAGATAAAACGGTAAAAAAATTACAGAAACGAATTTGATTTTTTTATTTATGACCAGCTAAATGCTAAATCGTACTAAATCGACCACTGTGCGCCGCCGATCTGTGTGTAAACATTATAAGGGTATTCAAAACCTTAGGAGGGTAAGTAAAACAATAAAAAAGTCAGCTTGTTTCCACTTTAGTAGCCACTCGATATCTAGTTCGACGGTAAAACATTTCACGTCAGATCCCGGGGTCTTTCCTTTTAATCCAAGCATTCCCTATTCTATTTACCAAATTTAATTTTTCGTTTACTCGAAATCGCTTTCAAATATTTCCTTTGTTTTGCGAAGCTACGTTCCACTTCAACCAGGAGAGCACAATTAAAAATCCATAAAACCACTTACACTCAACGCGGAATCATTAGTCAGTCGTGTATTTATTCCTTCATTATCGCATTCCATATAAGTAACTTTGCGTAATTCGCGGTTTCCTACAGTTATTCACTTAATCACGTACTATCCTTGGAAAAATTAATTTTTTGAAATTCATGCATGATTATCAAAACGAGAAGAATCTCACTCTTTCCCTTTTAACTCCACAAATTTGTATTTAACCAGCATCACGTAGCTTGGTTGCTTTATCATGGTTATCTTCACGCATATATGCCATCCACAAAAAGGATATTTATGATTCCTTGCGCTGCCATTTGGAGATAACGCGAGCGAATATACATTTTAATTAATTAATTTACATCCCGATAACATCGTTGGGGCGCCATAATCATCAGTGGAGATTCGAGATGTGAGTGGATTTTCTTTTTTCATTCGTTTCCTCAATGAAAGAAAAACTTTACACAGTTTACACGACAAGAAAATAACACTTCTAATGTTTATTTATTGTGCATGTGTATTTTCACCGCCCCCACTAAACAGTAAATAAAGCATAACATCACTAAACACTTCGATCAATAATGCTACTTCAATGTAACAAAAAATACTACATATGTTAAAAAAAAACGGGACAGAAAAAAATCGAAAACGAAAAATTTAAATTCACAGCTAGATGCGAATTTGATGAAAATTTACATTTGTAGAGGTGGTATCGAGCACTCACCATCAACACACTAACTGACAGATAGACTGTCAAAGTACAAACTCCATTGATTAGGGCTCACTGCTCTCTATGGTAGACACCGGCTACTGTTGTTGCTTTAATGTTCCATAGAAACCGGAGATTGAGGCAAAAAATTTGTAATAAAAAAACTCTAAATATTTGCATTTGCTTCATATTTACATTAGATATTCGCGACGAGCTCATAATTACCGTGGTATGCGAAAATGGCGTTAACACCGCGATTACCATAACCAAAAGTAAAATGCAAAGCCAAGTGCTCAGCTAAACGTGATGGCAGCGACTATAAATTTGAAGAATAAATGCTCTGACAGTGAAAAGATTATGATCATGCTCATCACTGCTAACAGGTGGCAGTAATCTTATGCGCCGCAGACAATTCACACGATGATAATAATTTTTTAACGAAATTAAAAAAAAAACAAAAGCAGCAAAACACACTTTGCGATAAGGTCAACACTCAACATTTAAAAAATGATTATTTATGCAAATCGGCATCCAATTTGTGGAATATAATTGTTTGCGAAAGCTTAACAAACATAACATAAAGTTTTTTTTTTTTTTGAAAATTAGTTGGATGTTTAAAACGGAATCGTTTTGTATCATTTTCAACAAATGGCTATCTCAAATCTCAACAGCATATGTGCACGTCGAATAAACATATACATATGTTTGTATGTACATACATACCAACTGTACTTAGGTGTCATAATGAATTTATCTTCTGCTAATGTCAAATTGGCCAAATTGAAAAACTGACTAGCTTATTCCATTTATTTTGAGTCTCCGAAGAGATTTTTTGAAATAAGGGAACCCGACTTATTTTTCTGTTAAAAACAACATTGGTTGTGGTCCTATTGTCTCCTGAAAAGGTTTCTGTTTTCTTTCTAACCCGGCTGTATTAGGTTGGTTGGATACTTCTGTTACTGTGCCAGTTGAGTTTGTCTTTATGAACCTTTGCAGAAGCAGATCTCTAAATTTTCACTGACAACTGGTTATATTCCAAGATCAAGAAGGAGCTAATCGGTCCTGATGTACCAGGGCATATTTACAATACCCATAATACTTTGTTTCGCAGATGTTGGGTTACCATAATGCTGTATTGGCTGGTATTACCATAAATAACTTCAGAGTTGAATTTATATGTCCCACATAAGTGGAGGATTGCGAAAGTAATTTTTGTTCCAATGCTAGGAAAGCCACCTACAGAGTGGGCGGTACATATCACTATGTATTATACCAGAGAAATTGATTCAAAATGATTAAGCAAAAATGTCGAAAAACGAAAACATATCCTGAACTATCACAATCGTAAGGGTTTATAATGGTCTCCGTCTTTTATAATCGACGAAAACTAAATGTTATTTGCAACCATTTGGCAAGGTACGTCTTCAACAAAAGATATTATGAACATATACTTAGCTACTCTATTCAGATAATGAATCTCAGTTTGGATAACCTTATTCAGGTCATTAATCCTACTGTATGGATTTATGCAGACTCGACAGCCTGAGTATTTTATCTATACATCAGACTTAATTTTGCCAGCTCACAAAGAACAGCTGTTCTGATGCAGACCGGATCTAATTGTCTAACATTGAACGTACATTTTTCATCCACGCCACTCGCCTATGCAACTCATTAGCCGCGACACTTAGGAGAGTCAAAAGCGCAGACAATCACAAAACCAATCTTTTTAAATAGGTACTTGGCCAGTGATACACAATAAGCTTTAAATTGAATTAATATTATGAGAAATTATGTTGTTTGTAAAATGACTTTTATCAATATCTAAAAATAATTGTACATACTTTTTAGCTCTTATTTTGTAAAATTTTTCTTTTTTGTTACCACTTGAATCTTTGCTAAATGTGGTAAGAAAATAATTTGCAAAATGTGGTAAGAAAAAAATCGAAACTATTAAGTCTTTTGAAAAATAATTCAAAAAATAATTACAGGTTTTACGTGAAATAATGGAGTCAAATGAAAATGAAATGGTTTTCGAAACATTTCTCGCCGACATCTCGATCTCCGAATCCGAAGACTCTACAGTAGAAGAAGAGAAACATGCCACAGCTAATAGCTTCATGGAGACTATAGAATCGTAAAGTGAAAAAGATTTCAAGTCTCATTTTAGATTGCAACATTAAAATAATTATAATATTTACATGTCACAAAATGAACCGAGTTTGTTCGTAAAGTATGAACGCAATGGTTTAAAAATTTACTAAAAATCTTTATATGTCGTTTGATTTAATTTATATTGAAAACCTTTAAAAATATAAACTTACAGGAAAATTGATAAAGTAATAATGAAAAGAAGACTTTTTTAGGTCAAGAATAAAGGTCATAGTGATTATATTTTACGATTGCATTAAGTTGTTTGGAGGTCTGTTGCACTGAGTTTATTGAAATTAGCTTCACTCTACGAACAAAACCTAAATATCACCGAAAGCATACCAACTTCCATGAAAAAAACAGTTGAACGTGCAATCGAACTCAAACATTTATCGACACTTGACTTCGGCTGCGGATGTTATTGAAAGTGAAGCGCAGTGGGTTGTTGTATGTGTATTGAATGTAGAACTCTACTTCACTTCACTTCACTACGGAAAGGTTTCCCACTAGAAAACGGGTATTGTAATCTTACTGAGAAAATAATTTAAAAAAATAAATGAAATAAATGAAGTGAAATAATTGAATTCAATACTATCAGAATCATCAATTCAAATGAACATTCCACGATATACTAAGTGCACAAAATCTTTTATATAAGAATTAATGTGTGTATGTTTGTATGTTTGTATGTTTGGATATACCATCTCTTTGGTAAGTTGTTGTGCGCATACCATTGAAGATGATAGGATAAAAATCCGCTCGCTGGGTGGCACTGGAGTCAAGTTATTAACAACTTCTATATTTATGGACCAAAAAGGCTCATATTCACAATATATATTGCTTCAGTGTCAAGCTGGAGTCAAGCTATTAAATCTTTAAAAATTAATGTATATATGTATGTACATAAGTTTGTCTTTATAGACTCGGAGGCTACCCAACCAATTTTGGTAAACTTTTCAGAATACGTTTGTTTTAATATAGAATACAACATAGCAACAGTGCGGTTACTCAACAACTGGTGATATTGGTTGGTACCTGTCATACAAAATTTCGTAATTTCACGTGAAATGTGAATATGAATCATTTTGGTCAATTAAAATAGACAGACAGACAGACAGACAGACGGACAGACCGACAGACCGACAGACCGACAGACCGACAGACCGACATACCGACAGACCGACAGACAGACAGACAGACAGACAGATACACAGACAGACAGACAGACAGATAGACAGACAGACAGACATACAGACGGACATACAGACAGACAGACGTACAGACAGATCGGTATACAGACATACAGACAGACAGACAGACAGACCGACAGACAGACAGACAGACAGACATACAGGCCGACAGACGGACATATAGACATACAGACAGACAGACAGACCGACAGATAGACAGACAGACAGACAGATATATAGACCGACAGACGGACATACAGACAGACAGACGGACATACAGAAAGACCGACAGATAGACAGACACACAGACGAGAGACAGACAGACAAACAGACGAACAGCCATACATACAGACAGACAGATGGACATACAGACAGACGAACAGAGGACATACAGACAGACAGACAGAGGGAAAAATAACTACATATTATGTGCGCAGGCAAATTTTAAAAATATAGGTGGAGCGAAGCGCACCGGGTTACAGCTAGTCACAAATAAAATTGAACAAAATTAATCTGTTCAGCTGTATTTTTGAATTTTGCTCAAGCTTACAGTTAAAATTACATCCAGAAATACCTATGTACACTATAGAACATAAGTCTACATACATCCCCTAAATGACGTGTAATTAAGGAACTATATGAGAATCAAGAACAAAATGTTTATGGAAGGTTTCATAACGGCAAAACAAAACAAAATTTATATAATTCATTTATTATTATAATTTTATACAAACGGAATAAACAAAATACTTCAAATGTGATGGAACAAAAGTCTACATACAGCTTGTTACCACTGTGTAAAATGCTGTAATCTTGGTGATACAAATTACAGTTAGATTTTGTTTGATAATTTTTCGTGTAGTACGTGTTGATTGCAGTCACTGAGTTCTTTTCCCTTGTGCAAACGGTCTATTGAGCGAAAAAAATGGAAAATCGAAAAGAAATATCGCTTTCAGTGAGAAATTTAGTTATACAGCATAGAAGAGATAACAAATCGTACGCCGCAGTACAGTTCAGACAAAAGTGAGAAATTATAATGAAAACGGTACTATTCAAAGTAAGCTTCGGTGTGGACGCCCAAAAAAGTTATCGGACAGAGATGTTCGTGCAGTTCTGAACGAAGTTGGCAAAAATCTCAAAATAAGCTCACCAAAATTAGCCGATCACCTAGCGCATTCAACAAATAAAGTTGTTCATCCAATAACCGTTCGCAGAGTTTTACATCGGGCAGGTTTCCGAAGCAGAGTACCACGAAAAAAGCCACTAATTTCTCCGAAAAATCAGAAATTGCGACTTGATTTTGCTAGGACGCATTTAAATAAAGGTACTGAGTTCTGGACAAGGGTTATATTTACGGACGAAAGTAAATATAACATTTTTAGATGAGATGGCCGGCAAAAGGTATGGCGAAAAAAAACACAGCGATGGACAAAAAAAATGTTACTCCAACCATCAAATATGGTGGTGGGAACGTCATGGTGCTGGAAATCTAGCATTCATCGATGGATCCATGGATCGATATCAATATATGAATATATTGAAAGATAATTTGAAACCATCTGTGGAACGCTTAGGCCTTGGACAAAACTGGATCTTCCAACAGGATAACGATCCAAAGCATACAGCTTTGATAGTTAAAGAGTGGCTGCTATATCATGTACCACGACAGCTGAATTCCCCACCTCAGTCACCGGATTTAAACCCCATCGAGCATATATGGGATGAAGTGGAGCGAAAAGTTCGAAAATATGACATAAGCAGCCGCGAAACACTAAAGAATGCATTAAAAATAGCTTGGTCGGAAATAACCCCCGAAATAACCCAGAACTTGGTTACGTCAATGCCTCGACGTCTTCAAGCAGTCATCGATGCTAATGGAGGACCAACCAGATATTAAAAAATTATATGTTTCTCTTTTTTTGATTATTTAGTTATAATATTTGTTCTGTATGTAGACTTTTGTTCCATCACATTTGAAGTATTTTGTTTATTGCGTTTGTATAGAATTATAATAATAAATGAATTATATAAATTTTTTGTTATGAAACTTTCCATAAACATTTTGTTCTTGATTCTCATACAGTTCTTTCATTACACGTCATTTAGGGGGTGTATGTAGACTTATGTTCGATAGCGTATATCTCAGATAGATTCTCCAGAGTGCGGTATCGGCAAGTAGAATATTCAGAATTAAGGGAAATCAATGTATGTCTCCTAAATGAACTGCCAGCGAACTGATTCTTTATTGTATATTTAAAAAACAGAAAAATAAACAATTCTTAGTTCTTGAATTGAATCTATAAAACCCTTAAATGCCCTCAGTAGCTTTAAAGATACAACCATTCAAAATATGATATCTTCGTTACTACTAGTATTTAAACTTCGAAGTTGATATTTTTGGGTTTATAGACTCAAATTCTACCTCCAATGAAATACTCAGTCTTCTAACTTTTAAATTGCAATTATTATTTAAACAATAACTGGCTGCAAGGTATATTAACAAAACTAAACAATGGAATTTTCCTTATCAAATATCTTAAGAATCGGTAACACTAAATTGGGCAAAAAAAATCAAGCGGATGTAAAAATATTATGTTAAATGATATAAAGTTGTTTGGAATTATTCCGAAACACACAGCTCATACAATGTAGCGGTAAACGGTTGTATCTTTTACCCGCCGTTACTCGCGCGCCTGTTTGTGGACGCCGTTACTCGCGGGGCGCGGGGTGTCAACAACACCCTTAGCTAAAACGTAAATTTTCTTTAGTTAAAAGACTCATATAGACCTATGGCTGGAAATCAATACATTCACACAATCATTTACCACTTTTTCTTTAATGCACTCATATACAATATATGTACTTACATAGTCATATATTCATACAATCATATTTTCATTCATAGATTCGTTTTACTGTAGGTACTACTTTTTTCTCTTTCTGATTTCGATAATCTTGTAATCTAAAGGAATCACCAGTTGTCTTTCCGATTCCTACAGCTAACGAACTACATAATTGTAATGCGTCTTTAAATTTTGAATAAATCTACATTTTATTATTAAAGGAGTCTTCTTTTTTATAGCCGGTTTTTCAACCACTGGTGCCGAAACCCGGGAATGCTCAACGCGATTATCGAAAAAGAAAATTTGAAAAGAAAATTTAAAGAGTTTAAACTCAGAAAGATAGTTAAAGCGGTTTCCGATTATTTAAATTCCGCGGATTCGCAATTAGAAAACGAAGAAAATTTTGACGCGATCGAAGAGGAATTGCGAATGTTATTGCAACGGTTGCGGGCGGTAAACGATAGTTTAAACACGGTTAATAGCAAAATTATCGAAAAGGATCTCATCAAAGCAGGTTTTGAACAGGAGATAATAAAATCCGCCGAGTACGAAGACTCTGCGATAACACTCGATAACACGACTAAAAATACTTACATACATCGATTATAAATGTAAAATGATGCAGAGAAAACTCCACATCCAAAGCCAACTCAAAGTCACGTTAACCTTCTAAAGCTCACGCTGAAAAAAATAGATGGCAATATGAAGGACTAGCTACCCTTCTGGGAAAAATTTCGCCTTTTAGTTCACGAAAATACGTCTCTCTCAGGTACGGAAAAATTTAATTATCTAGAGTTATGTCTGTTAGCTGCAGCAGAGAAAGTGGTAACAGGATTTATGGCCACTGAAAATTGCTACAGTGCCACTATCTCATTATTAGAAGGACAATTCGGAGATGTTGAACGGTTAATTGATAGCCACATTCAACAACTTGTCTCGCTCCGACCAATACAATCTTAGAAATCTGTACAATTCCATAACTACATGCAGACGATCGTTAACTGATTTAAATGTGCCTTCAAATCAATGTGACATAATACTGAAGTCGGTTCTTTTACAATGCTTGCTGAGCTCCGAATTAGCTACCACCGGATAAAAGAACAGAAGAAGGTCACAGTGGCATAAAAAAGGAAGACGAAGTAGAATAATGAGGTAGCTCTCTCTCCGACTCTAGCACAACCTCAGCCATAGGACAGGTATACAAGCTTTTGGACTTTCTAAAAACAGAGATCGAAGCAATGGAAAGAAGTAAACTAGCCAGCTCCCTCGCACAAAGTCACACAAAAGCTAACACCCTTCTACAGTGGCAAGTTTAGTTGCTGTAAATGAAACCGATAAATATGTATTTTGCTATTCCGCCTCCCACTACACGAAGGACGGCGATTCCAATTTGATACTTGTGCAGAAAAGAGACATTTTAGCGAAGAACGGCAGATGTTTCAGATGTGCCAGAAAGGGACATTTGTCCAATAAAATGTAGAAGTGGCAGAAGTGCTAAGTGGATCAAATGCAATAAGTGTGACGGAAATCACATTACAAGAATGTGCGATCTGAAAGTCCAGAAAAGTTCTTCTCTTGCTGTTATGAAAAATAGATGTGACAGTGGCAATAAACAAGAGAAAGAAAAACAGGTGTGTGTCATCGAATCTCATCTGCAATTCCCATGGTGCATATGCCCACGTATTCTTAAAAACCCCTCGTTACATTGGAGAAGGACAGAGACAAAGCGATAACCTATTGCTCCGAATTGTCATCGACGGTAGCAGTCAAAACACTACATTTGTAAAAGTGTTGCAAAAAATTTAGATCTTACGGAAATCGGTAATGTTAGGATGGCAGTCGTTCCTTTCGGTGCAACATCGAATTCTCCACAGAAAACGCTGACAAATGTGAAAATCCGATTGAAAAGCCAATACGATCGTCGAACAGTTGAAATTAGAGATGTGCTAAAGAGTGATTTTCAAATAGCAGTGATCACAGTGAGCAGTTAAGGGAAATAGCAGTTAAGAATAGCAGTGATTTAATCACTCCTAAAATCACAGTTTAGGAAAAATCGTGTTTGCTCTCTGTGGTTCTTATATCGATTTCGATTGGGCAAAAAAGCACTTTTTTTTATTTCGAGCAATATTTAGCGCACTAGCACAATTTACATTTTCCAACCGCCCAAAAAAGCTTTTTTGCTCTGGATCAATTTTCGTGAATCTCGGATTCTACTCGAGATTCACACCTACTTGCACTAACACCAAAACATTTTATACGAAATTAAAACGCAGCACATCAAAATGTTATCAATCAACACAAATATTATCAGAAAAAATTAGAAGATATAAAGAAGATGTATTTAAAATTGTGTTTATTATTTTTCTTAATTATTTCCTTTTTCCTTTTACGAACAATATGTCAAATGACACACTAATACTATTGCAGAAAAACAGATCAATCTCGTTTGTTTAACACCCAGCAGAAAAAATCTGAAATCTGAGAGCAAAATCTGAAAAGCCAAAACAACATTAGCTTTCGGGTATTGCTAAGGCTAATTGCTCACTACTTTCATTTGCAATTGTTAGCTGGAACACTTGGTAAGATAAGAGATCGGGCTGAATTGCTGGCAGATATTTACGGCAGGATCTCATTGTAACCGTTGTCTTACAATCAAATGTCGCTTTAAATTGCTTGTGGATGTTTTATAAGATAAAATATTTTTGCATATATTGCGAAGTGCTGTTTTGTCTCTAAAGTCATTAAAATGTAACCAAATATCACTCGTTTTTTTCCTATCCGTTTTCACTTTCAAACCACTTAAGAAATAAAAAAAAAACAAGAATAGATCATCCACTCACGCACTCCTGCAATCTACTCACACTGACTGCTATGCGAACATGTTATCACCTACAGAAGAGCAACCACATACAGAAAAGTGAAAGATACCTATTGCTATTATCGATACCGCAAACATATGTTTCATTGGTATAGATATGGAGAAAGAGAGAGCACTTAATTATACACATACTGGATTCTTCCTTTTCTTGAAAGGGGTAAATGAGAAAACAAACAAAAAAAAAAAAAAACAAGTAAATAAAAAATTAAGTTTAAAGTAATATGATAGTTTTTAATATATAATTGTTGTTTTGGACTGTGCCTTATAGTGATTTCCATAATTTTTTTTAACGATTTCTGGCTAAATCTTATTGTGAAGTCTAATTTATAATAAATTAACATTTGCGTTTTCTGGTGGTCTTCATTGGTCTTGGTAAGCGGTCTTATACTCTCTTAGTTTAGTTTTCACTTACTTCTCTTAAATTAGTTGTTGCCTGTAATATTTTACCGCTTTTTCCTTTTTCACCACACCTCATGCTAATATTCCTTTTGTTGCCAACTTATCTATTGTTTGCTAATTAGTTGTTTGTTGCGATAAGTAAGCTTCCGCCTGTCAGTCGTTCACAGACCTCCGTAGAGAACAGACGTGTTTCGGCTTCCAAGTTGATTACCAGTGTGTTGAATACAATATTTGCCCAGCGAATTTTAATTGGCTCGGTAGCCTAGTTGTAGTAGTGGTGAACCGCCACCCAGTGGACCAAGGTTCGAGTCCCACCCGGGGATAGACATTTTTTCAGTGTTTTTTTTTTTTAATTAAAATAGAAAAACAAGTGGTCGGCAATAGCCGATAGCATCGGCGATGGCTGATGACCAACGGTCCGCGTCCCAACAAATGAGAACAGCGATGATGACGTGCTAGTGGAATCAGTGGTCATTGAAGGAACTGGGAAGAGGAGGAGGAGGCTGAATCCGACTACCAGCATGGGAACGCGCCCCTCTCTGTCAGCTTCTGCAGAAAAGCTGCCTGTGGAAGCTAGGGTGGAGGCGCCAACAACATCAGAAGCAGCAACAAAGAAATAACGTCAGCGATCAGTAGATGGCGATAGAATCACCTACGTCTCCGACAGTGGTGAGGGACATTACACTGGCACCAGCAACAGCTTCGCCTCTCTGGCGGCCTCGAAATCAGATGATGAGGACGACGAATTGGAGCTCCTTAGTAGCAGCATCAGACAACTGCAGCAAAAGGTGCTCATAATCAAGTCCAAGCAAGTGGCCAGGAGGGAGCGAGAATCGGAGCTGCAGCGAAAACAGCAGCAACAGCCAGCAGAA